>JAUMJL010000092.1:827500-1382500 GCA_033558185.1 Dromococcyx pavoninus | reverse complement strand
CTCGAGTAAAGTTATTATCCTTTTTTTATATACTGCACTTCGTGCCCTTCTGAACCTGTTGAAATGTAGTGAAAGAGAGTTGAAAAGTACCACTGGCTCCTAAAAATAGTGCTGACTACGAGGCAGAAAGGGGGAACTCCGGTTTTATTCAGTGCTAAAGATAACACCATACAGAATGATAGACTCCTCTGAATTGTTTGTTCCCCTTCAGCTATTGTTTGCCCAGCACTGAATGAGCCTCTTAGCCGCACTTGAGGGCCTGTCACAGGTAGGCAACCAACAGAGATAATTCCCAGCCTATGCTTGATTGCCCCCTTATAGACACTCACTCATGATTCTGAAAGGCCTCAGACACTGTTGAATAAACTCCTACTCGCTTCCATAAACTTTTTCTCCCACTGAATTTTCCGGGGATGTGAGCAGCTCCCAGCCCGGCCCGAGGATGCCTCTGAATGCACTCCTGTTCTGAATCAAAGCTTGACAACCCCGGGCTCTTTATTGAACAAGAGAAGAAAACGGGGCCATCCCTCCACGGGAGGAATGCTCTTTCTTCTGCAGGTGAAGGCGCTCTCTGCAACGTTTGCGTGTGCGTGTGTTTGTGAAAGCAAGCGAGAGACAGCACTCTGCTTTTAAACACTTGCACTTTGTTGTCTCTGCTGGGTGCTACAGCGTGTCTTCCAATAGAAGGTACTTTATGGCACTTCTATTCCTTCTGTGCACTTTTTTGAGTGACTTGAGATTAAAATGAGAACATGCTTAGCTTTTAAAATTTGGGTTTCTGTTTAATGGGGGAAATGCTGTTGGCGTTAGTCACAAGACAAATACAGTTTCATTAGGGCAGGAGTGGTGTGACATCTGATTCTCATCCACGTAGGGCTCTGTCTGCAAAATCTTATCTACTCTACTGTGCCTGTTAGACTGGTCCTGAATAACACAACCCTGTCCTTCAGATAATACAACCATACAAGCTCCTTAAAAAAAATAAAATGAAACAATATTTCCTCAAAACATGTAAAAATTACGTGCAGTATACTAGGACATGTTTTAGGACCATATATGGAATCATACTAGAACAGTACTAATTTTTTTTATATTTGCAGGTATTAGTTATCCAATAATTCTTCATGATTTTCCCACGTCCTTCTAAAAAGATGTTAATGAGGGAAAAAAAATCAAGCTATGCAGTCAACAAAAAATTTTTCTTTCTCTTTCTAATTGTGTATCAGTAATATTACTAAACCTTGACAAGAAAACTAGCAGTTAACCACAGTTACCTTGTGAAAAATATTCAACAAAAGGGATTAGTGCCACAACAGACAAGTCAAGGTTTATACATCTGCCATCACAGTGTTGGTCACCAGCAAAAGAGAGACGTCTGCATAATTCATTCTGCTTTCTGGTCACCTACATTTCACATGTAATGAGTATTGCTTGTTTACCATGAGATCAATCCTGCAATTCCTTTTTCCGCTTCTTTTGACTGCCATTCAGCTCCTCAAAACACTCAACCCTTCTTAACAACAGAGGCAGGGTCTATATTTTCTTGTGTTCCCTATGCTGTTGAAAAGAATGCTGGTCCTCAACAAATTAGCATTAATTGCAGGTAAATTACTAAAGTAGTGGACAACGCAACATTTTAGTCACCGTTTTCAGAATTGATATCTCAGCATCAGAAATGCCCAGATATGTTACTACAACACTCTAGGTGGATACTGAAGCTCCTAGTGCTAAAGAAAATTGATGGTTAGAGGTTGAAACAGAGAGAAAATATTTTCCTAGGGAGGGGTGCTTCAAAAACACGATCAAGTACAAACAGCATCCTGAGAACAAGCTTTCTGGAAACTGCTCTCCTCATCTTGCAGGAGGTTTTAAGTGCCTAATGCAGACTAGCACTTTGATGATTAAGTCTGCCTGGTAAATTCATAGGGAAAGTTTGCTACCCCAAGAGAGGGAAGGTGGGGTCATCTCCCTGCAGCATTACATCATGCACTCAGACATGCATTATGCTCCCCGGAAGGTTTTTAACCCCCTAGGCCCTGCAGGGTCTCTCTCATTGCACATAAAGTCATTTGCTGCCTCGAACCACTGGAGGGACTTTGAAAACTATGGTTTGGACTTCCTCCATTTGCAGACAACTACAGTTTTGTGAATGTCCCAGTTGGGGTAAAGAGCAAGCCATATGGCTTATGTAGGAATCAAACCTAAATCAAATCCCATTCAAAGTCAAAGTTTCTAGAAATTTAGAGATCTCTATTTCAGCCCTGCAGGGACAACTTATTTTCTAGTAACTTATTTTCTAGTTACCCTCCCTCTTCTATTTATCAATGCTGGCACAAGTCTCACTGTTACTTAGAGCACTACGAAACAGATGAGTCCTGTCTTGTTGGGTTCTTTCTAGTTTGCTCTCCAAAGAGCTTAGGGATCACCTGTACGAATAGGAGGAGAAACAAACAGCACTGAGGAAGAGTAACTTTCCCAAGGTCATAAAACAGCTTGTGGTAGAGTGGACCTTAAAATCTAAGTCCTTTATTTCCAGCCCAAAAGGTATCACAAGAACAGGCTAAGTTCTTTTAACACCTAGTGCAGTTAAGGTCTTAAATTAATTAATTTAATAGTATTTTTCATTCCATGTCACTCTTCATTCTGGTATCTCAAAATGGTTTATACTAGTTAGTTAAAAATGGCAATAACCCTTACAGCAAGGGCTGAAATAGACTTTTCACAGCTAGGGAGACCACGATACAGCAAAGCTTGTCCCGGGAAGTTTTGCCTGCTAGCTCAAAGATTTCAACCCCACCTCCTTAAGCTTCAAAGATATTCTTAATCTCTCTGGAGCTCCTATAAGCAGCTATTAAGTTGTGGTGTTCAGTCAGTGGCTCTCTACTGACTGAGGAAATTTGGTTTCTAGCAAAGTTTAAATGTAAATAACTTTCCATAGTACATACCCATTAATGATGAACGTACTGCCTTAGTTCTCTGTAGCTCTTATCCTCTTAGGTGAGGAGAAAACCTCTGTGTGTGTTCCTGACCCATTTGCATGTCTCCTTGATCTGCTGAGTTGGTGTGGCAACTTGCTAGACAATGGTCAGCATTGTGCGAGGCAACTTGCATTAACACTGCAGTCCACAACAGAACTGGTGTTCTAACAGGCACTAACCCAAAGTAAAGAGAAGAAAAGAATGCAAAACCATAAAGAAAGATTGAATATAAGAAGTCTTCAGCTAATATAGCTTATCTGGTAGCTCTTCTCCAGTTCAAGCCAATACCCAGTTTGTTAAAAAAAAATAACAACTGCAAAAGTGGCAGCCGTACAAAAGAGTGAGGTTTAAAACTCTGAGCAGACAAAAGTTGATTTGTTAAGCATCTTACCCAGTTATCACGATTGTATCAAAAAAGCAGAACTGTGATCCATTAATGAACATCTGAAGGGACGCATGACATGGTTGGTTTTATTTGCAGTTGACATAAGGCTCTTAAATGACGTATCTGGGGATCATTTATTAATCCATGCCGGGTTTGTTTTCATGCTGTGTCAGGGGATTTAAATGGAAAATGAGTGCTTTGCTTTTTCTCTGCAATTCTTTGTTTGGATGTTTGTTTGTTTTCAAAGCTTTCTTGTCTGATTAATAAGGCCAGTGTCATGCAGAATGAAAGAAGGATGTGTCACTTTAGTCCTTTCTAAAAGTTAAAAGTCCTCCTGGCTCGGTGATTATTTCTCTATTTAAGCAATCATTTTCTAATTTATGTTACCTCCATGTGATTTACAGGGGAAATAAGTTGGTTCTCATTTGAACAATCTCAAAAGCCACGTACAATCTGATTCTTTGCTCTCTTTAAGCATATAAACCAGGAATAATTCAAGTCTAAGTTTACACCAAAATAAATAAGGGGGACAATCAGGTATGTAGGATATAACGAATGCATGGAATTTTTATAGATGGCCATACTCCCTGAGTGTAATCACAACTTCATTGCAATCAATTGAAACCTTCACTAGTTAAATCAGTGGACCCTGGATTTCACCAACAAGTTCAGACTCTGAGAAGCCATAATTATCACTATAATTAAATCATATTAATGAGGACACTTTGTTTGTAACTAATGGTGGAGGAAAAATACCCAATACCAGTATCTTTCTGAATTGTGTCACTGATGTTTTTTAGACCTAAAAAGGATTTGTTTATCGGTATGGCAGTAGTGGCAAATGGAAAGAATTATGACTTGTCAAGTGAGCAGTTTCACTCCATAGAATAAGAGAAGGCATATTGCTCCTGGAGCTCTGACACAGCCATGAAGCCATGAAGAAAAACCTGTGTTTGCAAAATCTGACCTAACAGCTCAACCATTTTCTATATTTCTGGTATCTTCTGCAGTGCTTTAGCAGTCAAAGGAGGGTGAAAATTAATATACAGAGGGGAATTAATATATAGAGGGGAAGAAAAAAATCTTTCCTGGCTTCCACAATTAAATAATGAATCTCCTTACCAACTGTTGTGAAAAATACTTCAAAGTGGGGGATTATTTTGTTTTAAGCAGCCATCACACCTGCTTTAATAAAAGACATACTATCTACAAACTATAACTTTTGATTTTATTAATAGGATAAAGATCAAACAGTGATCATAAGACAAATTGTAGAAATAATTTACAGGAGCATAAATAAATGGCATTTTGCCTGCTACTAAATAATAATTCTTCACTAGCATCACCAAAGATCAGGAGTTCATTTATGAAAGGTTTTAATCTTTTTTAAAAATAAAATTTACAAGGAAGTTGCATATACTGCAGAGCTGAGAGACAAATCACAAACCAAACTCATAATTTAGGAGTCTCAAATCACAAAAAGTTTGAAAACTAAAAATACTCCATGAAAATAAATCACTGATTTTTCTTTAATAAAAGCTATTTTTCCAGCTGAAAAATGGGGAAAACTCAGACTTCCTTTGAAAAAAAATTGACAAAGTTCAGGCAGCCCCTGCAGAATAGTAGCAGATGAGATGCTCTTAACAGCTAATTATCCACCGATACTCTGAGCTGTGATTAGCCAGTGGGAAATGCCACGTGTCAGTAAGCAATTGGATTTACAGGTGGATTGTAGGAATGAAACAAAATATGGCACCTTCCTGACACCACCACTTCAGTGTTCTGGTTGGCTTGGGTTTCTTTTGTTTGGTTGATTGGTTGAGTTTTTTTGGTTTTGTTTTAATTGCACCACTGTCTGCAGGGCTTAGACAATCCTGATGTTTGGCTCCTCAGGTGATTTTACTTCTCAGTCCCCTGCCTTGCTATAAGAGTGCACACCTGGCTGGATTACCCCAGTCTAAACAAACCCAATATCTGGTCTCTGACAGTAGCAAAGAGTGAGAGACTGAGTGCCTTCAGGAGAGGACAAGCACACCTCTAGCATTCCCCTATTTTTAACTCCTGCAGTTTTCAAAATAGTTGCCCTGCTTGTAGAATCTCATTGATGGAAAGCAGATGACAGGTTTCCTTCAAAACAGAAACTGAAAGCACTGGCACTATCTTCAGTGTAAAACAAAGCAAACTCATCAAACACACCACCATCTGCTAGAGACAAGACGATTCAAAAGGAATCACCAAGCAATGCAGGAAGAACTGGAGCAGTTGCTGACAAGGGCTACAGGCTAGGAATTTAGCTCCATAAAACTATTAACTTTTAAGAATTTTTTTCTTTGAAATTTCAGATTTGGCAATCGAATCAGTCATTCTGGCAGAGATCCTAATGAGGAAAGCACGTAATCTTTTGTCCTTCATTCTGTGTGCTAATGAGATACCATAAGGAGTATTTATGGGATTCATAATAAGAAATGTGATTTTGGCCTAACTGTGCAGTAAAACACTGAGAATTTGCTGCTAAACTATTTATTTTATGGAATATAATCATCAGTGAAGAAAGTGCAGCTTATTTGTCTAAGGATCAGTAGGGTCTACGTCTCTGCTTTAATATAGCTTTGTCAGCAAGCCAGCTGCCAAGGATAAAGCTAGGATCCGGTGTCTAGCAGAGCTGAAGATTTCTTTCATGAGCACTTAGGGCTACAATCAGGGATCATACAAATAATACAGCCCATCTCATCAAGTCCTGGTTTCCTGACTTGAGTCTACAGACTCGTCTGAAGTGAAATACCAGGAAATCTGAAGCAGGAAAAAGACTCGATGACTGGGAGGGTCTTTGCAGGCAAAGATGCAAATTGTGCAACTTTTTCTTTCATCTGCTAGAAATTATTCTTGCTATGCTTCATCTGCTGCTGCTTTTGCAACTTTTTTTTCACCAAGCTGAAGGGAACTGTATAAATAGGATGAGCTTCTGAATATGTCATCACATATACACAAGTATATACATTGGTCTGTTTGTCTCTAGTTATTTGGAAAGAATGAAGGGGTGTCTGAGCATGTGTGTCAGACACTGAGTCTGAGAAACTTCACGTGTACAGTGTTTTCTGATGCAGGTTTTCAGCCTGAGAAAAGAAGTTGTTTTGTTCCATCTCCCACACTCACGTCCATCCTCCCCACTGAACTTTTCTGCCTCTCGGTGTGCTAATCTGCCTTACACTGTCTGGGATATATTCATTTTCGACACAGGATATCATCAAGAGATTCTTAGCTACCAAACCCTGATATAAGCCCTTATAAAGGCATGACCCAGAATACACATTTGCAGAAATTATATCCTAGTTCTGCCTCTCAATATAGCCTGTAACTTGCTTGTCTTCAAAATATCCACAACCCATTCTGCTTGATTTGAAAATGCTAGTCACTTGGGGTGGAATTTATGCCTGACATAGACCAGATAAACTCCAGTCATCGCCTCACAATACTTTTTTTTTTTAATTTAATCTTTAAAAGGGCAGGCTGCTGGTTAACTGAGAGTCTCCTGTTTGATTGACAGTATCTGTCAGAGGCAATGAACTCCACTTGAACATTGCCTTTATGTTCCTGTGTAAAGTTGTTCAACTGTGACCCTTCCATCTGTTCCAGCTAATCTGAAAGTCATTTAGGCCCGCTCCTCCATTCATCCTAAACACAGCGCATTCTCCTGTTAACACACATATGCAAAGTTGTCGGGCTGTCAGCTACGTAAGGGCCTTTTTTTTTTGCCTCTCTTTTTTTTTTTTGGAAACTCTCACGACATCTGTGTATGCATTTTCTTGTACCAATTATAATTTTTAAAATGTCAGAAACTCCTTCAAATCTTACTTCTTATGAATGCGCCAGTAAATCTCCCAGCATCACTTCAGAAAAGATTCAAAACGGTTCTTTAAAGAGAGGTCATCAGGTAGCTGACTTCAGTGCTCCAATGTGCATGTGCAAACCTCCATATTTTAAAGACTGAGACAAATGGTTGCCTTGAAGGTGTGAGATCTTTACCAAAAAAGTGCTTTTTAAGATTTTGGAAGATTACCACTCTTAAATGGCTGTTCAAGCCAGCTTCAAATACCTTAGATTATCATGTCCTATTTGACGTGCAATTTGAAAACCTATGACAAAAACCTGAACTCTCTTAACAATTTGATACTCTCAATAAATTTGCCTTTTAAAATCCATCTTGCACAGATCAGAAAGTATTTTGCTAACAATGTCAGCACAGTGTGTATTTACCTTAAGAAAGTCTGGTAAATAATCTTGTCCTTACACACAAAGGTAACATTGACAATTAATTTAACTTGATAATTAGAGGAATAAATGTTCACTATGGTTCTTCTCTGCTGCAAAACTGTATATTACATCCAACAAAGCTAAGAGAATCCCAAGAAGTCATTTCTGAGTTATCCAGGGAAATACAAGATGTTTCCCATCCAAGCGATTTGTTATCATGACACAAAGAAAATAATAATATAAATTTAATCATTCATTATTCACTTCTGGTACATTTACATGAGACATATTTAAAAAAAATTATAATGAATAATAAAGCAATGCCATTTACTGTAAACTTTCAGAATAAAGAGAGAACCATTTGACGTACAATGAAAACAAAATAACGGTTGGAGGGGATAAAACATTACTGGTATTATTATGGAATTTGTTGTGCATCTAAAGGGGAACAAAATGACCTGCTGTACACAATCACACTATTTCTCAAATATTTATTGTATGGAATGCATCCATCTGGTAGAATCTTGACTTCTTGGAAAACATTAGCACAAAATGAGTGACACTTGTAGCAAACCTTTGTCCTCGTGGGTGATTTCTCTGACAGAAGTTATATAGAAGAATAGAATCAGGAAAAAGAAAAAAAAACACAACAGAAAAAAGCCTCAAATCTCCCTAGCCTACTGTTCAGCTCTGTCATAGAGAAGTAAAGAAACTAGACTTCCTATTCATGTATTACCCACTCCGGTTGTCATGCAAGCTTTTTGGCCTTTCTCATCGTACTTGAATGGTGGTAAAGTAATACAGGCAATGGGATGAACTTCAGTGTTGTGCTCTCTTTTTCTTCCCCTTCCCCTCATGAAAAAAAAAAGAAAGAAAAAAAAATCAGTGTTCCTGATTCTTCTTGTGATGTGGTGGAGGCCCAACAGCAAATATCTCTCAGCCTCACAGCCAAGACACGATAGTCAAGTTTACAACTGTGATTCAGGCTATGATTTTCATTATTTTCTTTTAAATAAATGTGCATTTAGTTTACATTTATTGTCAACAATAAACTGCAATGATCCTTATATGCCTATATCCTTTCCTACAATTTTTGCAGGAAAACTGTGTTAAACCTATACGTAACAAAATACATCAAAGTAGTAGAGTTAATTGCAAAACATTAAAAGACACATTCATCTTTTCATTAATATAGTCTCTGTTTGAAGTACACAGTCTCTCTATGTACCTTCATTGACAAAGAATTTAGGATGACGTTCCCCTCATCTGGCTTTAGAGGTCTGTAGGGCAGACAGCTACATCTGAACTATCTTATTCTGTGGAAAGATATATCCTCTTTTGGGGTACTACCCATCTGATCTATTTTAAATGCCGACCTTGGCATATATGATCAGTCACATACCTTAGATCTGTTTCTCTTCAACAGCTATAAGGACAGTCGAGACAGTTAGCTCAGACATCTACTGTTGTTTAGACTGATAAATCCAGTGTTTCATTTACTGTAAATACCATCAATGAACAGGCTTTGACATTGCTCCCCAAAGTGTCTGGCTCTAGAAACTTGGTGTAGAGATACTTACACTTGCTCTGATGTTACACTTAACATCTTCTTGTGTTACTGACAGTGGAATTAATATTTTAAGTGTCTAACAGTACAATTTTTCTAATTAATGCAGAAAGACCTCATTAATCATAAAATCATTTAGATTGGAAAACACCCTTAACATCGTTAAGTTCAACCATTATCTTAACGCTACCAAATCCACCACTAAAACATGTCCCTAAGTAGTACATCCACAGGTCTTAAACACCTCCAGGGATGGTGGCTCAACCACTTCCTTTGGCAGCCTGTTTCAATGCTTGATATCCTTTCAGTGAAAAACTTTTTCCTAATATTCAATCTAAACCTCCCCTGGCGCAACTCAAGGCCGTTTCCTCTCATCCTATCACTTGTTGCCTAGGAGAAAAGACCAACACACACTCTGATACAACCTCCTTGGAGAGTAACAAGGTCTCTGGTACCGTTTCTGGTAGAAGCCAGGATGCCATTGGCCTTCTTCACCACCTGGGCACACCACTGGCCCACATTCAGCTGGCTGTCGACCAGCACCCCTCGGTCCTTTTCTGCCAAGCAACCTTCCAGCCACTCCTCCCTAAACCTGTAGCGTTGCATAATACAGTTTAAATAGCTTCTACCTGTCTTCCTTGCCATGAAAACTGTACTGGGCTACAAGCACTTGTCTAGCAAAGTTAATTAAATTGGATTCTATGTGCTGCCTGGCACATACCCTGATTTTACTTTATCAGGTGGGAAACACTATTGCTTCCCTTTTACATAAGACAAGGGAAAAGCAAAATGAATTTTCCCTGACAAAGAAATAGGACATCAGTTTCCACAGAAAAAGAATTTAATTTCTTTAGACATGAAAGTGAAGGTGGATTTTTCAGGAAAAAGGGAGCTATGCATGATTAAGAGACGTTTAGGGAGGATCAGGCCTTTGTGTGATTTCCCAAGATCTCAGATGAACAGTAAAAACCCCATAACTACTAGAGGACCGTGAGAGGGAAGTTATGGAGAAAGCGGTATCGTATGTCCAAGAAGGCTACAAAAAACCACCAGCATCTAAGATTTGCTGAAAGCTACAGTTAATGTCAAGTTTGGGGGGGGGGGGGTTGAGTATTCATGCCAGATATTTTTCCAAATAGCAACACTCTGTCGGGATATGTAAGAAAAATGCCAGTACTTTGCACCTGAAAAAAAAAAAGATGGATTTTCAATGCTAGGGAAGATGTCCTGAAGGAAAGTTCATAAAGAAAAAGAGAAAAATATAAAGGTTTAAGCTGATATTAAATCTGATTGGTAGCCATATGTTATATTGTGACAGAAGCATTCAGAAAGTCCAGTATATAGATCCTTTTCCTTAATACACAAGTGTAACCCATAACACAGTCTTAGGAAAACAGCAGCACTGTTGTAGGCAGTATAGGGTCTGTAGGAGGTTGTTGCCTGTCAACTGTGATCACTCTAAAGAATTTTTAGTTTTTAAATATCTATGTAGAGTAAGGTGTGAAGAGTATTTACATAAGCTTGGCTGAAAAACTTCTCTAATGAATCCTTGTCATCCTTTCTGTCACCATTCTTGACATGCCTAAATCTGCTGATGTCCTACAGAGATGCACAATATGCCAAATTCATAAATAAATATGCACCTGTACATGTATGCAAATTCCCATCTTGGAAGTGTAAGGCCTGCAATCAGTAATCAAACCATTTGCTGGTAAATAGTACATATGTGGGAATCACACCAGCTCTGTGTCAGCGAGGGTAGAGGTGAACAAAGGTTGACAGACACACATCACAGAGGGGATGGAGCTACGCAAGGACCCGGAAAACTAACCCAGTAAATTTTAAGTCGTGTTTTTTTTTGTCAGAACTGATCAGAGAAACCTTAACTGTCCCCCTTCTGTCTCAATGTCTGGGATAAAGATATTTTAAGTCACCTAATTTATTGATGAATTTGGGAAAAAAATTGCTAATGAGTTATCCTGAATCCCAAGAGACAGCAGGAAGAGCTCCCAGGAAGAGCTGCTGTGTGTGGTTCAGCCAGCACAACGGAGGTCAAAAAGTTATTATGGAGAAACAGGGCAACTTGCAGAAATTCCTTTCTCCTTCTGCCTCTTTTAGTAACAGGTTGAATGAAACAGCCTTCCACAGTAACCTGTGTTGCTTTTAGCCAGGTAAAATAGTGTCAGCACTTCCACCCAGTGCCCATTGATCCCTCCCTATATTCACTGTTTACCCACCCCAAAAGTTTTCTTCCATCAGAGGGGCAGGTGGCAGCGGTGGTGTCAAAAAAGGCGTACAATTCTTCAGGGGTTTTCTAGTATTTGATTATTTCTCTGTATCAGGGAAATATTGCAGGGCTTTTCTAGTATTTGGTTATTTCTCTGTATCAATAGACCAGTACTGAAAGTAGTTTACATCCCAAGGTGCAAGTCAGTGTTTGACTTCCTTTCACTATTCAGTTTGTATCACGTCTTTGTCCAGTCCTCACTGCAGAAGAAAAGATCATTTTTAATTATCTGCCAAAACCCTTCCACTACTCTACCTTTATCTGAAAACCGAACTAATGTAATCATTAAATAATCTATTTGCAAACATTACTATGCCATCTACTCTGTATGCTCAACTATTATGAAAATCAGAGACTGGCCTCAAAATTATCACTCTTAAAGTATGATGTAGAAGTTATTATTTGCCTTTTGATGCCTTATTATTTCACTTGAAAGATACCTTCAGTAAATCTTTTCAAAATGTATTTCACATTCAGGAGAGTCAAAAGCAGACATTTAAATGAAAAAATAAAGAAGGCTTCAACTTCCTTGTAACTATACGACTCCAAGAGATGGGGACTAGAAAAACAGTAATGAAAATACAGATTTCTCATCTGACTCTGGAGTTTGGAAGCTCAGTTATCTATTCCGTTCCCTCAATGCTTGACACAGCAACTAATGGGAAGAGATAAAATCACACAAATCTTTGCATGGTACATGCAATTGGAAAGATTTTTCTATTAACAGATATTCTACTTTAACAACTAATTCTTTGTGTCAGCAGTTCTAGAAACAGGAACATATATGCTTATCCACTTAGGAAGTGAAAACAGAGAGTGAATCCTTCACTTTCCATTGATAATTACCTGAGTTTTTTAAAATTGCAAATAGCTGCAGTGCAGAAGTATTGTCTGTGACACACAGATAATTACAAAAAGTTGCTGGTATGTTCCTGTGCTCAGGTTTAAGAAATATAATCTCAGAACTCTGAATTACCACTTACACTCTTTTTGCGCTGACCGTCTCAGGAATGTCTTGCATTTCATCTGTGTGCCTGTAGCAAACACTATTAATACCCCTAGCAAGGAGCAGCTCTGCATCTGTGTTAATTCTTCACTTTTTTAAAAAAAAAAATGAAGAAATTGGTTCAATCAAAAAAAATTTGTAAATAAAAGGTACATCGCTTACCCAAGCTTTTCTGGAATTTACCAAAATCAGCAATTTCAGTTACAATGCTATTTTTGCTATCTATAAACCAAGTTCCAGGGCACTGGCTGAATTGTTAAACATCAAGACAAAATAGTTTTCTTCATCAATCATACTCAGTTAAAACCTGGAAAACAAAACTGGCACATATCAGTTTGAATTCGGTAGCTTCACACTAATAACTGCGTTGTATATCTGACAGAGACATTTTGAGGTGCAAATAAAGCTCTGAAGATACTAAAGTGTAGGCACCAGACTCTGGAAAGTGAAAAAAGTGACTGAAATGGGATGTAGAAATATTAGATGCATTACTCACATGCGTCATTATCAGTCAATACCATTGTCAAAGTCCGTTGTATTTAAACCTTTGGGTTTTTCACATATGACAAGTTATTTAAGATCAGTTTGGGAACTTGGAAAAACATGTGCTAGGTAAAATACAAACATGAATTAATCATATTACTAAAGGCAAAGCTTTCAAATATCATATGCAAAGAGTTTTTTTAAATCTTCTTTAAAATCTACAGTTGATCTTTTATTTAACTTCCAAATTCAAATCCTTCTCATGCATTTAAACCACTTTTCCTCTTTTCTGCTGGCTTCCAGGGAGACTGACTCTTTTTTTTAAAAAAGAAAGAAGAAATCTGATATTCTTATGTAAAGACAGAACTCCAGGAGATGGGGCTCTGACAAAAAAACACTCCTTCCAACAATTATCCAGGCCATGAGAATAGCTGGTTACACCATGTAATAACTGATAACACTATCTGTCTCACTGCATAACTTTAAACACGAGTATTTGTAAGCTCCAAGGGACTGGTTTAAAACCTAAATGTAAGCATAATTTAGAGTTGATATCTGCTGAAGTCAGTTTAATACATAAAGTTTAATAAAGGAAATAGTAAAAATAATAAAGATGTAAGGAAAATATCCATAGTGCTGAAATTAAAATCTGGATTTGGTGAAACTGCTATCAGGCTGCCACTTTGCCAAACTAATAAATAGGTGTTATATAAATGAGTTGCTACATAGCTCAGCACAGCAGCCTGTGTGACACATTCCTATGCCATTTGATATTAAGAAGTACTGGGTTTGTATATTTGACCCATGAGACTCTTTCAAGCAGATTGTTTTATTTTGGTGGCAGGAATTTTTCCTTTTCTATGTAAATGACTTGCCACCGTAAAGTTTGTAGGCAGAAAGAAATCAAAGAAAACTATGCAATTTTGGAAACAAACGAACAAACAAACACAAAAAACCCAAACCTCTAACCTTTGTTGGAAAACTCAATGCTCCCAGTGAAATTATGGAAACATTCCCAGCAATGAATATCAGCATTATGGCCCAGTCCTGTGCTCCTGTAAGAAGCATTAATTGCATTTACCTACAACAAGCAGGCTTCCTTTCTCTAAGCAGAGAGCAGAAGCCCTCTGATAAGCACCATGTTAAGTCAAATACCACATGTTCATCTCAGACCATGGCAAACAGCTCATTTCTGGAGTTCAGATGAACAGGGTGAGGGGCAGAACTGGCAGAGATGCTCAGGGCGGACCTCATAGGTAGATGCTATGTTTGGGAGGAAACTCAAATTTCAATAAAGGAATAACTTTAAGGAAAAAAAAAGGTTTTACGCATCTCTTCCTCAGAGAGATCCCCACTGGAGCCTAATGGGAGCTGATCAAATGGGTTTTGGGAGCCCATCAAACGGAGCTTAGTTTTCTCCTTAAGCCCTTACGCGTCCTCATTTCTCTTCACTTGCCAGATCTCAATTTTCCAGGTCTTCCCCTGAAGGCTCTCTGTTCTTTCACACAGGATAAATAATGAATTGTCCTACTAATTCTTTGACATTATTAAATAGATTTATTACTACCTTTTACCAGTTAAGTAGCCAAGGAGTGTCTAAGGCCCAGTCCCAAAGGCACTATGAGCACCCAGGTGCCATGGCAGTGCCAGTGCCATAGGAAGAGCCTCTCATTTGGGCTCATCAAATGGGAATAATGAACAACATCGACGGTCTCATCAGACTGAACAAAAATAACCCAGCCTCCTAAAAATATAGAAGAAAATATTTCAGAATAATAATAAAAACTCATCTCCAGGAACACACAACTCCATCTTGATGATGGACAGCCTTTCCTCCCACAGCCAGCCAAATGAAACAGCAGAAAGTTTGATTTCATATTACTGGAAATTGTTATGCTTTTAAATCTGTTTTCTTTAGCTAACCACAGATGAAGCAAACTCAGTTTTCCAACAGCTTCAGCGGGAGACAGAACAGACTTGTAACTTCCATGAGGTCCCTCTGCCCCACAGATAGGTCATGGCCATCTGAAGACTCTCTTTGCTTTGCCCATAAAACTTCCTTTTATTTGCTGTTATCTGTGATTATTCCTTTCTCCACCATCTGAAGTCACATTTTGTGGTGGAATATCTGAGCAAGAAACCATATCCTTCTGGTCTTTCTTTTCATATTGGTTTAATTATCATAACAAAATGGATTTTGGAAGCATGCTTGCCTAAGAAACTCTACAGGTACAAACAGCAGAGATGGATTACAGTAAGTTTACAGCTACCTGGTGTCTGATGTCATTCAAAAGCTCTACTTCTGGTGATTTTTGCATTACTTATCCAATCGTTGCCAGACAAGGAGGTCTCACAGTCTTTGCATAAACAACTGCTTGATACAAAAAGCCTCAACTAAAAGGAAAGTAGAACAGAGGCCTATTGGGAAGAAAAATGCTGTTTGAATCTCTCTCTGACGTGCAGCATTCAGCAGTAACGGTGTCTGAATTGCAATATACCTGCACAGTGGCAGTAGGAGAGTTTTCATATCACAGCCCAGCCCCAGAATTTGTTCAGATTTTGAGTTAAGCTTTCTCCTTTATGGCTTTTCAAATCATACTTCTCTGTCTAAAAATGCAGGCTGCCTAATCTGATATCAATTACCTCCTCACCACAAAAAAAAACAAACCCGAATTTGCAAAGCTCAGTTTATCACATTTTCTTAGGGCTCTGCAGTTCAGAGATTTCAAGGACTTGGGGAAGGAGCCAGCCAGGTCCTCTGACGTTGGTCCTGGGTGGCACACAGAGCAGACGTGCACTGGGGTGGGAAACATTGAACTTCATCTTCAAAAAGTATCAAAAGGCGACTTCATTAAACCTAAAGATTTTTTGCAGTGAGGTAACAGCTTATAGTGTATTGCAAAGAGATATGAGAAAGGGCAGATTTTTCTTATCTTTTGTTATTGGAATTGACCCTCGGGGTCCTTAGGCCTTGATGAGAGCTTAAGCAAGCTTAGATCAAGGAAGGATTTTGAAATTGAATTTATTCAGATTAGCAAAACCTTCCATGAGAGGATTTACTCTCAACAAGCTGTTGCCAACTCGGAGCTTAGAAAGCCCAGCACATTTTACTGATTTACAATCAACTTTTTTTTTTAAAAAAAAAAAAGGCAAGGCTGGCCTCATTAAAATGTTTGCAATCAGCATTCACACGGTATTACAGATTTGCTGCCAGATCTTTATTTATAGGTACTTTTCTTGGCTGTCCAGATAATTTTCATTCAGATGACATTTCATGGGTTTAGGAAAAAAAATATATACTGCAAATAATGGTAGAAGGGGAAATGCAAGAGGATTAATACAATTGCAGTGACAAAAAAGTGCACTAAATAAAGTGAAAGCAACTTCTCAATCATTACTTCATTTCATAATAACAACAGATCTAGACCTCATACAAAACTTAATTTGTACTCTGGCACTTCACAATTTATTTCAATATTTATGTCTCTGAAAGAGTGAGATATTTGTTCCCATTTGTTTTCTGCAGACCTGTAACACACACAGAACTCTCAGTCCCAATTGTTTTAATTCAGCAGGGAACAGTTTTACAAGCGAAATCCAAAGCACACTCGAGTCTTTCAGCATTTTGCCATCCGCTTCACTGGCTCAGGATTTTACCTCACAGCTCCAAAACAGAATTAGAGTGGTTGAAATTTGTTATATGCTTGCACTGGGAACTTTCTCCCTGCACTTAGGCAGAGAAAGGAGAAGCAGCAGAAGACACGTACTGGAAAACTGCCCATGTTAGCAGAAAAGGGGTTCGTGTCCATGCCTAATGAGTCAAGTGCATTTCAAACACCTGCATCGTGGGCAAAAATTCAACACTTACTTTGTACAAATTCATAGCTTGTCCACTGTGGTGGAATTCTGAAAGACAACAACGACTGCCACCAGGAGGAATCCACATGTGGAAACTCACCCCTCTCTGGAGGGGTTTGAGGGTACAGCCACATGGAACTCGACTCTCCAGAGCTTGCAAATTTTTTTTGGCCTTGGGTAACAGTCTTGCTCATCCAAATTCTGCATAGTTTGGGCTAAACATAAGTATCAGGGGGGTTAAATTAAATAGTACAAATCAGAGCAATACTATATCATTTATTGCAGCTCCACAATCTTATTATTTCCTTCCTGGTTTAACCTTATGTATTTCAATTCTAGTCATGGAAATCTAATAGCGAAAAGCTAAAAGTGGATTAACACACTCAAATTATGTATTAATGTAAGACAAAATGATGCAAGAACCAGACACTGCAAAATTCACTAAAAGTTCTTACACTGAATCAATAGAGTAACTATTTTACACAGGCTTGATTTCCTCAGCATATAAGAATTTCTTTGTATGTCTTAGTGCTTGTATTTTTTCCTCCAGCTAAACTTGTTTTCCTCAGCTCAGACCTTTATGATTTATTGGCATAAAAGAAAAAAATAAACTGCAAGCCTGTACTTCTCTTACTGTGGAAGATCTTGTACAGTATTTATCCCAAATAATCTCTCAGTTCTGAAAATCTAGCAAGCATAATTTTATAAGTCCACCTCAAAAAAATCCTTTAATTTTATTCCATAAAATAAGTCCACACTTTTAAAGAGGTTTTTTTTTAACTGAAAAACATGGGAGTATATTTATCAAGGAACATTTCTATATAAACAAAGCTCAAAACTTGCATAAAATTCTGTAATGACTTGATTCTGTTTAATAATGCATTGCTTTTACATATTTCTAATTCTGATTTATTTTTTCTCCTTTAAAAGAGAATATTTAATATCAGCCCTATCAAGTCAGTATTAAAGATCCAGATAACATTTTTTAAAATGGAAGGTGTTAAGAGAAACTACTACAAAAGACTTGGAAGTTAAGTCTTCCCTACACCTCCCTTACAAATGGGGTAATAAACACACCTGTGAACTAGAACAATTAATAGAGGTCTCAGCCTTTGTAACCCTGGTGTCTGCAATGCTCATATTGCCAAAACAAGCAAAAGATCAGTAAAAAATACCTATGCACTTTATTTGCCTTACTGAAATTTTTAGAATGAAGAAAACTGACGTTTCCCCACAGAAAAAAAAGGATTTCTTTTTTTAACAGTGTACATTTTGCACTAGCAGCAATTTCTGAAAAATCATCTCCCTGCTGTATGAAGTGTGCTGAATCTTCTTAAGGTACACTGAGTTCATCTTTGCCCTCTCCCAGAGTGTGCACATGCATATGTTATCAGAGCCAAGTTTGGTAACTCTTGCAAAATCTGATTTGTATACTTGCCTAACATGAAGCCCATTGTATGTGGTATTAGGCCCGTTTCTTGTCAGAAAGATTACTGTTGTATGTATACTATCTTAAATGGTCTTTTTGTGACCTTGCTCTGTACCCTGAAACAAATGAAGCAGGTTTTTGCCTCTTTTTTTTTTCCCCCTCCTGATGGGCGTACTGGGAGTGGAGGGAAGGAAAGAAAAAAGTCATCATTACACATGCGGTGCACCAAGGCACACAGACTTCCTTGTGACCGTATTTAAAGAAGCAGGCACAAAGAAATAGTCATTGCAGCTACAATAGGGGAAATCTAGTATGCATTTCCAAGGAATCACATTTTGGGGAGAATTACAGAATAATTACACATATGCTTAGATCGGGAGCATTCAATGAAGCGGACAATATTTTGAGGATTTAAGATGTTGGTGTTGTGGTCGTCTCCAAGAAACCAGGATAATTCAGACATTCAAATGCAAAAATGCACCATTTGGAGAGTGTAATGCGGTCTGTTCTGGTCAGTGTTACGAATTCGGAAAGGATTCCCTGGCTGCAGACATCAGCCACTTAATACTTAAATCTGTTTCCAAATGTAAAGCATACAACAAAAGTGTTTTGCATTAATGAAATGTATCCTAATGCTAGTGTAGTGACACATTTCATTAATGTGTCACACTACCAGTGTAAAATATAATTACAACAGATATGCTTGTCTTACAGCTTGATAAGAAGCACAGATGAAATATTGTTTAACTAATTATGCAATAAGCCTCCATCTCACTCCCATCATTTTCTAGCCATAGACTTGAGCTAATTTCATGCCAACGTTTGCAATTGAACTTCTCAGCCTTACAGCTATGATTACAGATGGCTCAGTCCTGTCGATTTGATTTCTGCTAGTACACATCAGGCCACAATAAGTGTCAACTGATAATGGATCGTTAGGAAGTGCCAGCAGATCAGTGCAAATATGTTTGTTTCTTCTCTACCAGTATCACAACATCGACCTTTGTGCTGGCTGTGCTTATTAACACAGAGAGATGCTACCACACAGCAATCTAAGAAACTTCACATCCTTCTACTATTTCATAAAAGCAAAACCATTGAGACACTATTTAGAGTACAATAGAGAACCAGCATCTAGCTCTATTTCTACTCTCTTAGAAAGTATTTCAATACTCTTCAAAACATGAGGCAAGTTTTGCTTCACTGCATCTAGTCATTATGACTGAGAGTAAGTGAATAGCATCATTGGTATGTGAATGATTATTATAGCATCACTGAGACAACCCAGTGTATGCTACAGTCATCAAAGGAAGAATAAATTCGTTATTATAGCATCTACAATACGCTACAGCCTTTACAAATAGGTAAACCAATGGCCATACCCTGAAAACTCCCACTTAGATGAGCACGATGGAGTATTTGCCAGGGCTGTCGATAAGATGGGAACCCACTTTGAAAATTATATAGCTTGAGAGACTGACTATAATTGTTGATTTTGCAAACGTTCATTTCTGGAAAGTCTTGCTACAGTGCTGGTTTGTCAAGGAGAGCCTTCAGATGGAGGCACAGCAGTGCTGGAAAACTGAGGGCTGATTTCCTGTAGGGAGCACCTCGTTCTGTCATTACCATTACAGAGGGGGCAGTGAGTTGGCTCAATGTTTGAAGGCTGAGTGGCTACAAAATGCAGTGTAAGCAGAATAGTTACCATCCCTCCAGAGCCCTCTGCCCAGGCGATACAATGAATTGGAGACAATTCTGCTAGTTCTTCTCCCTTCCCCCAAATCACAAGACGAACGTAAAATAAGAACCTCTTTTCCAACCAATTAGGGCAGAGTTACCTTCATTTATTTTGTGGTTTGATTAGCCTCTTCCACCCCCTTTGATTGTGGCCTTTAGCCAACCTCTGTAGCATTGAGGTTTACAATTTTTGTTGCAAATGAATCTAATTAAATTCATAAAAGCAAATTAAATTAAGCTTATTACAGATCTTAAATAAAAAAAACCCTACATAACTCTCTTATATTAAAAGGCACAAGATTTGAGAACCTGAAGAGGTTGATAAAAATTGCCACCCTTGATCGTTCTAGGCTTGAGAGGTTTTAATACTTTTTAGGAAACTTTTTGTATCTCGATGCTTCTTGGGAGGAAAGAAGAAATTAATAGACCTCGAAGAGCTATTAACAACAAGAATAAACCCACCACAAAACTCACACAACTATGTTTCTCAAACATTGCTGTTATAATTCTGCCTATCAGGAGATAAAGCTCTAAGCAAGTCAGCTGACAGCAGTGAACCTTCTTCTTTGCTGCTTTGGTGGTTTGGCCTTTTACAAACTACAAGGATAATACACGAAAAGAAAGGAATACACGAAAGGGGAGGAAGATGATAATCAACAACAGGTCTCTAATTCTATGCAATAGAATATGAAATTGTCAACATGTAAACTCTATTTTAAATCCAGTTTTTAATATAAAACACTGAAGTGAAGGAGTAATTTTAACCAACAATAAAAAAATGTTTTAAAAAAGTCATCTGTGAAATTCAAGTGAAAGTCACAAAATACAGGTATGGATAATATATGTAAAGGTAAGCTGTTCACCTGACATTGTAGCTGCAGAAGTTTAAATGCCCTTAAAAATAATAAACCTGTATCTTTCTATAACAGAACATACAGAAAAATGTGGTATAGGATATCTTCAATCCTTGCTAAAAAAAAGAATGAAATAGAAGGGAAGTTTCTAAATAAAATAGGAAAAAAAGTTTGAAATTCATAATTAAAAGACATTCCTAAACATACAGCTATGTCTTTAGTGTTCTGTTACATGAGAGCATAAATCAAGCAGTACTCAGCCGACATAAATATCTGGATTAAAAAGGTTTCTGCTTTGAATATGGGACATGAAACAAACATTTACACTTGTAAAGAGCTGGTTGCCAGCACTGTGATTCCTCTGGTCACAATAGGCCAAAGATATGACCGATGCAACTTCCTAATGGATGGAACTTGTTTTCCCCAAAAGTTTCCATTTTGCTCTTTCAAATGCAACACCCATGGATTTTCTTGATGGTTACTTTTTTATTTAGTTGCATTTTACTGCCAGCTTCTTTTCACATGCATGCCAATTTCGAATATGATTGCGTTGCTTCAGTCTCAGCTTGTACAAGCACATAGTACTTACTAAACATCGACTCATTTATGGCATTCGAAAAAATACTTTGACATCCTTTTGGTTATGTCACGTTGTAATTCAAAATAGTCTAATTGTATCTTTTTTAATATACTTTACTACATTACAGGGACTTTTTAGCACCACCTTGCATCCTTTCATAGATGTTACCAGAGCTCTGAGAAAGATTAATTAAATCTTAATTACTGGGATGTTGTATTGTTTAGGAAGATAAGATGTGTTTCTTTAACCTATGTCTTATCAATTCAAGCCACCCTGTTGTAGAAGTGACTGAACAAACCTTTTGTTACCTCCTGTTCCTCGTCTTTGTGAAGAGTCATATCTCAACCTAGTTTCATGTTACCCCATTTCTACAGACAAAGTCCCGGTGCAGGCTGAACCCCTACCCCAGTGCTCTCACTGGAAAGGGAGAATAAGCAGGGGACAGGTGGCAGTTCATCCTCCATTCACAGCACACACTGCCTGGACCTATTTTAGGCCAACACATTTCATTCTCGAAGGCCACAAACACAACTTTCCTAAGCACAGAATAGTCCTAAAACTCAATGACTGGTTGATAACAGTCATGGACTTTACAGCAAACATGTACAAGGCACTTCCAGAAATGTTCTCACCTGTTGATCTTAGATGCCTGACTTTGCAGCCACTAAGTCGAATAAGAAGCAATTCCAAGTAAATGAACAAGAAAAAGGTAAACTTAGTTATGTTAAATTACTGCCATTTCCATTTAGGCTAAGTCTAAAGAGATAGTATTAAATCCTTCCTATCTGCACACTTCGAAGCAAAATATGGAAGCTAGTGGAGGTACACACAGTCATCTGTAACAGTTTCCTCTTCTTACTGTACCCAATAGTATTTCTGTGACACTATCATTAGTAAAGCATGAGAGTAGCTGTCTGGGCAGTTTATGTTTTCCATTAGCATTTTTGCAGTTTGCTGAAAGATTATAGAAAAGGAAGAAATCATACATGAATGAAGGCCTGGCTGTCAGACTAGAGACATGAACATAGGAGTCTGCTCTAATTTCATTTTCATGGAGAATAAAATTGCTATGTAATTCGGTAGCTGAAGACTTCCCTTAGCAGACATCTGTTAGGTCCTGCAATGCTTTTGCTTATGCCAGCTTTATGCTTTAGTAACTGCTGACTTGAGTGAAGTTATTCCTGATGCACGCTAACATAGCTGGAAAGTCAGCCAACTCCATTCGTTCCAGTCTCATGGGAAGAAATATGTGGCTATCTACCAGAAAACAGAGCAATAATCTCTTGTCTCACACTTACTGGGCCCATATTGTTGCCTCAGAAAAGCCAGATGCCATTTCTTCCTCTCTCACTTGGAAGAGTCCACTCTTTCAATCAACAGCTAAAAGAATTTCACAGTTCAATCTCCAACTCAATAACTAAGTAAAATTTCTGCTAGCAGAAATGTTTGGTGTTCTCACATGTTTGTTTTTCATCCTGTTATGTTGATGTGACAGTGCAAGTGAGGACATTTGTGCAGCAGTTACAGCATCAGCTGGAGCTTGAAAACATAATCATCACTTTTACAAGCTCCCCAACCTGTCTACATTAACTGGTGTTTCTCACAGATGAAGACATATCAAACATGAAACATGTAGAACAAGATAATATTTAACAAAGAAATACTGCAACACATTATAAAAAGGATTTATTGAGATCTTAATTCAGCTTTGACACAAAGTCTGGTGGCTTGGGATATCAACTTTGTATTATCACATAGCCAGTGGCAAACTAGGTTCCACAGGCTCTACTTTGGCTTCTACATTCCCATACAAATAGGTAAGAAGGCTCTCCAAGCCTAGGTCTGTTTGCTCAGTGCTTCAGCCACCCAGGATGCATATTTCATTAAGTAGAAATGCAATAGCAACAGTGATTGAGTCATCATCACCTCCATGTCAGAGATCAGCAAAGCAGAAAATATTTAACTTTGGTTACAAAAAGTCAGAAGTTTTCTACGGTCACTCAGAAACCTCCTGTTACTTATTCTGGGTTTGGGTTACGACCACATCTGCCTAGTGCACTGAATCAACATTTTAAAGCAAAGGATATCATATCCATCCTAACCCACCTGCTTATTTATCAGGATGCTGCTTGCAAGTGGTCCAGGTAATGTATTGGAAAAATGTGTAACCTAGAAATATATAGAGTTACATCTCTGCCTAGTACTGACCAACACAGCACTACATTCATTCAAATTGGCTGAAGATCTAGCCTTGCAGATATTTATGTGCCTTCTAAATAACCAAAGCATTAAACTTTGCATTCACATTTAATCCCAATATCCTGAAATCCAATAAACTGCCTCTCAGATGCAAATCAGCAAACAGTTAAACTAGAAGAAACCTGTATGAGTTCTAGTTTGCAATAAACGTGCGATTAATAAACAATCTAAAACCTACAATACAAATTTCTCCACAAGACAATCTTGCTATGGAACAAAGGACACTGTAGCACTCCACAATTTGGCTGGCTTTTCACGCTTTCCCTATTCTCCAAGTCAAATCTTAAGCCATGAAATTTCTTTTTTGTCAACGCAAAGACATGGTAATGTCAAGCATTCATGACCATAAGCATGGAAAATTGATGAAATTACAGTGTGTTCAGGAAAATAATACGGTGATGAGAGAAAGAATCTCTGCTTGTATCTGCATCCTGGTGGCAGCTTTTTGAACAGGTGAACATTTTTTCCTCCCTCTGTGCAAAACATCTCTTTGCATGAATACATCAAATAGATGCCCAGGGAGAAAGGTCAAAGGGAAACAGACACACAAATAATTAAGATATGAAGAGACAATGTATCAAGTTCATTAATGCCTTCCATTGTCTTGTTTGGTTGAGATGCACCTTTCAACTGGACACAAGATAGTGTATTCAAGGCTCTACAAAAATAGAAAACAGCTGAGCTGGGCTTATTACTTCAGAAAAAAAGGCAAGGCAGAGTATGGATAACAGGGTAGCCCTCTTCCAGAGCTCCCCACAACCTAGCAGAGGCCATCTGGCAGCTTTCCAACCCGTATTCCCCATCTCCAGGGTGCTCCAGGAGCATCCGAGCTTTGGTCCTGCTGTTACAGTGGGGTTTTTACACACATTGCTCCCACACAGTGGCCAGGTGAATAAATAAATGAATACACAAACCCCAAAGTTCATATATAACTTCACCTTAGGCAATTCGTGAAAGAATCAAGGATTGCTTGAAAATACAGCTGCCATTTTCCTCCATAGAGGAAATTATCTCAAAAATTTCATCAGTAAAACGGAAAGCTAAAATTAAAACCGGGAAACTAGGCAAAACCAAGGTTACACGAAACAAGAAAGCAAACTGGAAAGAATGCAGATGAACACTAGTATAAAAAGCCTGCCAGCATCACGTCAGATCAGGGAAAGCACCTGGTTAAGTTTTCAGATCCAGTTCTCCTGTTGGTGGGAGCTTTTCCTCACGTGAATGAAGGAGCATAGACTTCATTTCTGTGTGAGTTCACGTTAGCTCCTAATGCTGCAGTGTGCTCTCCCTGGGGACAGATATTTATCTGATAAAGAGCAAAGCCCACAAGCTCAGTCACCTTCCGGTCTGCACCCACCTTTCAGCACAAACCAGTGATCTAGAACACTTGGTAAAATAGGTTAAAAAGGAATACAACCCCTTCAAGAATGGGATTGCTTCATTGGAAAGACATCTATCAAACAGATTTCCAACACTTACATAGACAGGATCTTCTCCTCCAGGGGTACCTCAGGAGAACCTACTTTCTCCTGTTTCCTGTCTTAAATTACTCTTTCTGTTAAGGGCACACCCTGGTTTTAAAGCAAGGGCTGCAAAGAATCACAATGACCACGCCGAAAGCATAAAAACAATCCAATGTTAACACCGTTTCCAAACTACCTTCTAAGTCCAATTTATTGGGGCAGAAAATGCTTCCAGTATTTCTTTGAAATCCTGGTAATAATTCGTGGTTGCTTACGCATAATTTTTCAATCATATATGAATTTCAGCCTTTCAGTTCTACAAAAAGGCTCTTTTTCCAAAGTAGACAGAATACACTCTTAGCTTTTATGTGTCATATCCACGCAGTAGGTATACAAGTATTTAGGAAGGCGCAGTGCAGTAACAGATGCCTCCCAGACCCTAGAAAGCTCAGCTGCAGCTAATGAAAACTCAATCAAAGGCAAACCTGCCACAGTTGGACTTGTCTTTGAGATTTGAAAGCGAGACTTTCTGCCACTGGATCTCAAGACCATATTCATTAACTTGAAAGTAAATGCATGATTGTGAATTTCCCTATGGGTTTAGGCTAACACAAACCTAAAATTGAGTTTTATTTTAGAGCAGCACCTGGTTTGCCACAAGAATGCTTCTCTTTTAACCTGTGGGCATAGGCCCTGCAATAAAAGCTGCTCTTTCCTGGCTTGGCTTTCATCCACTCTCCAGAATCAGCCACCAAATGTGACCTATCCAATGTTTCCTAGCTGGGGATATTTTCCTGAATTTCCTATCCAAGCAAATGTAGGGCTCAGTTTCTGGCAGCTGCCATCTCACTATCACTCTTCGAAAATCATAAAATCTTTTAGTTCTCTTTTCAGTTAAAAGTCCCCTCTTAGTGGTTTTCTCCAAAGGCCTGAGGACTGTGGCTGTTTACTTAAAAGCTCAGATTCATGTGTATTCAGCTGTCTCCAGAAGCAGATGTACCTCACAAGGTCTGCCATAAACCCGAGAGAAGCAGCAACACCATTCCAGATCCCAAAGTTTTACACCATCTTTGCACGTGGAATGAGAGGGAGTGAAACTTTGCCATGTAACGCAGTTATGTGTTACCTCCCCCAGGCATTAAGCAGCTCCACGAAGCACAAGGCAAATGCTGAATAAGAAGTTCTGTCCTAAACCTTCTGGCACATAAACCAAAGGCAAGGCGAGCTGCACAAATGCTGCGAATCGCGAGTTATGTTTTACAACCCCGATTTCTTCCTTAACATCACCTCTTTGTTGTGCTCATGCTCATGTTGCCCTCTCGTGGCTGCTTTGATGAAAAAAGCAGGACTTGACCAACTCAGAACTGATCTGAGATTAGAAGTGTATTTTTGGAAGTTTAAGATCAGCGTTTTATCCTTATAGAGTGATCCATTATAGCAAGGGGTTTTATCCTGTTAATTCTACCAATATCTTTTTACATATTTGAGTCCTAATCAGCGCAAATTCTAATGACACAGAAGGTGACAAGAAAGCTCCTTGCCTCAGCCATACCCAATTCACAGCCTGCAGGCTCCTGCTTGATATTTGAACCTTGCTCTGCAGCCTGTCCCTCTTTTCTGATGGGGGAGGAGGAGGAGGAGGGGAAGCTGAAGGCTAAGATTAATTGTTCAGGCCATCACAGTCCTCATCAGACACCGTGTCCCCAGCGCAGCCCAAGTACCACCAAAACACAACTTGCCTGCTCCGTCTGCAGCAAGGGATTTCCCTCCCTGTGCTGTGTGCTTTCTGAGCATCTCTCCCCATCCCAAACCTCATTTGTTTCCACACATACAGATACTCAGTGCTGTCATTCTTACATTATATAGCATGTTTAACACATTTTTATATATCTTGTGGTTTTATTCCACTGCTATACCTCAGCAGAAGTTAAAAAGCTTGTCTTACTGGTGTTAAGTTTTGTTGCATGAAGTCCAAGCACAGGAAGACACAGAAATTCTCAACTGAATTTCCACTTTGCTGGTGTGAAGCCATTAAAAGTACAATCAGATTGGAGACCCTGCTGAAGTTAGAAGTACAGCTTCTGATTTTTAAGGGTATGACCAGTAAATAATGATGGTCTGTATCAGCCAGTGGCCCCCTGACACATAGTCATTCAAACCCAAGCCCTCAAAGCCATATAGCTTTCTCTAATGCCCAGATTTCACCTGCAATTAGTTGGCTTACTAAATACCCTAGAGATGGCCTTAATCTCTTGGTGATTCGGTGATTAAGCTAGAAAATCTGGATAAGACCTTACAATCAGAAGATGCTCTAAGGAAGAAAAGTGAATATACATGACACGTAGATAGTGCATTCAAGAATAAAATAAACTTAGTTTCCGCAACAAAAAAAGTATCAGGATGTAGTGCTCAGGAAAAAATGCAGTTTCATTTGTGAGGATTTTTAGTTCTTATTAAAAGATATTTAATTCAGAAAGACTGATAATTGCTTTAAACTGAGAGTGCCAGAAGAAAGGAGGAGCCAAAAAACCATAACATTGTCAGAACTAAATAAAAAAACACTCTCCATCTGTCTTGTGACCTGAGAATATATTGGAACTATTTTTCTTCATTTCTAGAGCAGATGCTGTTGAATCTGTCTTTGTACACACACACACACAAATAAGTAAATATTATTCACAAATAAACACAGAGTCTTCCTGTGTTATGTGACACTCACCAAGAAAAAATGCATATAGTAAACAGGTATGAAATTGCATTAATTTATCCCCACACAAAACTAATGCATAACAAAGAAAACCTTCACATAGTTGCTAAAGCAATATTACAGCTTCTACTTCTTAATCCACTAGGCAGACATAATTTGCTTTTTGATTCTACCATTGCTTGAAACTTGAAAGACATGAAAAGCTAAATGGAAGTTTCCACTTCCAAATTCCCTTTTAGACATTTCTCCCTGTAAAGTGTGTCATTTCTTAGAGGTCTTGCTTCTGCAAATGTGTGAGAATACACACAACAGATGCCTATGGACAGAAAAGTGGATGAAGTCCCTTTTGGTCTAGAAGGTAGAAAGGGTCGCAATTCTTCCTAGTTTGTTTCAAAAACAGTTGACAAATTTTTGTGAGATTAATTAATTTTGTTAATTGGCAGGCTTTGATATAGTAAAATGTTCAGGATCTCAAGTCCATTATTTTATCCACTCTCACTGGGAAAAGAAAAAAACTTGCAAGGACAGCTCCCTAGAAACCAAGATTCCCTTTTTGATACTGCACTGTTACTCTGAGAGCTGATGGATGTTTTTCCTGATGGATCGTTAGTTAAAAAAAGGATTAAGCCTACCAAGAGAAACAAGGTAGTTCAGTTGGAGAAGGGCCACATTGCAGAACCAAGAGTCAGCAGCAGCAAGAAAGCAACTATAAACATGGATTGCCTTGGTGAGCTTTTGTAGATTCAAGATGATAACCCTACTGTAATAAATCATTCAAAGCAGAGGTAAGGTCTTTCCACTCCTCTTAAGTGTGAGAAGACAACTGGTGAGTTGAGAGTGAGTATGTGGATGTCTTTAATATCACAGAGAAACATCATCATCATGATGGTAGTATTATTCTCTACCCCTGCCAAAACATATGAAATTTAATCTCATAATCTGAAGCAATCAGTGATGGAGAAGCACTGGAGTGCTCATAAAATATATAGGTCAGTTTCCAAACAATGCATTTTATTGACAGGCACTGGAAGTAGGATTTTATTTCAGGAGCCAAATCCTCCCCGCAAGAGGAAACATTCCTTTCTTACATGTTCTGGCAAAATATACTGTGCATAACACTGTTGAGAAACTGGGCAGATTTTGTCTGTTCATGAGGACTGACAACCACCTTGTACTTTTTTGTCCCTCTAAGCAGAAGCTCTCTCTGTGTAAAGTCCTCTGTGGTTGATAGTGTTCCATAACACTCGCTTCAATTTTGATTTAAAGCTCTCTTCAAAAAACAATTTAAAATCCATTATGAACAACCCCCAGAATACAGTAGTCACTCCCAGCAACTCTGCAGTACTTCAGCTGAACTACAGCAAAAACAATTTGTCACAGCAACAGCTGAAACAAAATGTGCCAGCAAGATGAATGTCTTGTTCATCCACACTGCAATGCTGATTGGAACTGGAGAAAAAGAAAATCAGTTCGTCTCCAACATGTGTTAGGAAAGAAAAATACTAGTAATTTAACTTCAGTGAAGATGAATAAATGTCTGTATCTCATCAGGTTTCTTAGAATAATCCCTTGCTAAGAAAAGCATAAAACTCCTGGTCCAAGTCAAGTCTATTCATTCATATTCTCAAGACCATTAAATATTATGGTATTTAGGCAGGCATTCTCCAAACATCCAAAAATTTTCATTACAGTGGTCACCTCTTTCTAACATAAGCTCTTAGGGGAACTTGACTCTCTAAAGGCCTCAGTCTTGAGTATACTTGAGGATTTCATATTTACTTTCTTGCACTTATTAAGCACCTATTTTAATTGCTAAGTACTAGCTCTACCTAACTTTGCAAATCAATCTTGGATTTCAATAGCCAAATCAGATTGTTCTTACCATGTGTAGCAGGCTTTCAAGTTAAAATTTTACCCATCACACTAAAGTAACTACAGTTCTGTAAAAGCAGAAGACAAAGCATACCTTTTACTCCACAGAAGTCAACATAAATCTCTGTTTGTCTCCAAGAATTAGATAAGACCAAAACCAGCTCAGTTTCCACAGCTTTTGGCTCTATTCACTCAGAACACACTCACCGAGTTCCAAGGAGAGAAAAAGGGGTTTGGACCTGTACCAAACATCTTGTGGCCAAATGTGAGCGAAACCAAGATTTGCTTGGTTTGAACTTTTGTTTTGAAACATTTGTTCTGGTCCTGCAACCCTTAGATTTTCTGTCTTCTCTCCCTAACTACTAGCAGGATTCTGGTATTATGTATGTTCAGGTTCATTATCTTATTCCTTTCCTTGGTCCATCTACATTGATGTCGAGCAGAAGCCTAAGATTGGTCCAGGGTACTACTTTCAACTGAGTTTCAAATCATATGAAGTTTTGACTTGACTGACAGGGAACAGTGGATAAGGCATACTTCTAGTTTGAAGAGATAACAGACAAAGCAGACATGTCCCATGTGACCTTTGCCACAAGTAGGAGGAGAAACCATTACAACTGCTTGCCCTTGGCTCTGAGGTGCAGAAGAAATTTGTGGCTTGCCTTGGACAAGTAGAGGAATAAAGACAGACATCTCCTGTTCCAGCTATGTTTGTTATTACTTCTAGACTAATTAATTCAGTAGGATTCTTTTCGCCCTCCTTCATGTTCCTTCTGCAATTTTCTCCTTTCCTTTGCTATAAAGTTATTCCTTTAAAACTCTCAAATACCCTAAACAGAAAAAAGTAAATTAATATTGTCTTGGACAAGTCACTAGCTCTTAGACCTAATCTATCTATCCATCACATATAAATGTCTGTACAAAGTAATGTATTACAAAGCTTTTATTCCATTCTTCTTTCAGTGCTACTAGCATAAGAAATTAACATCAAATGCCTTCCTGTTGGCTTTCCCAAGTCACAGGTATAACAAATCTCAAGTCGTTTCTTTTTTCTAGCATCTTAATCCTGCACCCTGCATGACAGATTCAAAAGGATACTGGATAACAAGGGCAGCTGCCTTTAAACTTCATGTGCTTCTGTGTTAAGTGACCTTCAATACTGTAAAAACAGTGCTTACACTCACATGCAGGTTTGCTCACGTTTTGCCTTTCCAAATTTAAGGAGGACATTTTGCAAGCTTTATGCAGTATACAAAATATTGCACTTCTAGTCCAATCTTTTTGTGTTTCAGCTCCTTGCCTAATAAACTTTGCCAGTTCCATATGTGCAGTAAGGCTCCCATAGCTGATTTCCTAGGATTGGCTGCCTTCGGTCCCCAAAGCTGGAGAAGACAGGGTGTTAGTGTGGCACCTCAGACTGTCTCACTGTTATAGATTTGGAGGAAGTACTTCAGGATCAAAAAGCATTTGTTTAAATTAGCATTGTTACATAAAGTCCAATCAATCTTCAAAAGCAAGGAAGTTTTGCTCAAAATTTTGAGCTTTAGGGGTATTCAGGCCCTAAATGTTTCCAAAATTCTCCTCCTCATAATTGGTTTTATCGTATACATGACATTAAAAATCATCCCCAGTGTATTTGTCTGAAATTAAAAAAAAATAGATAATCCCAACTTTTTGCCCTTTCTGACAGAAATCATTCCATTTTGACCACCTGATGGGCCCTCGGGGTTAATTAGAAAATCCCCATCAAGAGCTCAGAGGCCAATATCAGCTGTCAAAATCCCACATTCCCCTCTTTCACCTCTTTCAAGTGCAAAACAACCTGTGTCTGAAGATGTGCCAGAGAATAAAAGGGCACACCACAACCACTGTGGGCTCTGACTTAGACCTATTCATGGCCTCACTACTATGAATACAGCAAAATCTCAAATGAAAGTTTTAATCTCCCCACTGCATTCAACCCAAAGAGAAAAGGGCTTCCCTTTTAACAATTTCCCTCCTTAAATCTTTTGTGTTGCTCTGCTCCTGAAAAAGCTGAGATTTTGCTCAGCCCCAGCGAGGGCTTTTTGCCATAGAAAGCGCTGCACCTAACCCCTTTGTGCTGACATAAGAGTAAAGGTCTGCTCAGACCAAAAGTAACTAATGCAAAAGGCCTTCAGAAGGTCTAAATACAAACTGAACAAGATCAGAGTTAAAAGTGCAGGCATCTGATCTCACCCGACTTGCCTTGCTTGCTCTCTTCTCTTGTTCCCAAAGGTGTGTGTTAAAGATGAGCAGGGCAAAACAAACATTGAAAAAAAGAGAGACCAGATGGAACAATGCTCGAAGATGAAGACAGAAAAGCCCTATTACACTGTGTCTTCCACGTCTTCACTTCTCTCCAGATCAAATGAGATCAAAGAAGCATTGCTATCCTGGTGATCACTGGTTGTTTTCCTCTCCGTATAAGCTGAAATAACTTACAGAGGAGTGGCCAGCAATTGAATTTCATATTCAATTTTATGAATGAAGGAAACCAGTAAAGGGTATGGATTCATTATCTAATTGCCAGGTCATGTGCAGACACAGTCATGGTTTAGGTAGGTGCAGAAAAAAACAGAAGAAACTGATTATGAGATTGTGCCCAGAAGACTAAGCATCTTCAGATGCGATTATCTACCTTTTTGAGTTTGGAAGGTTTCATGCTATTTCACTGCATACCACAATTTATCCCCTTTTACTCAGAACAGACCCCCAGCCTCCAATAGCACCATCCTGCCTTAGCTTTTGTCCCCAGTCCCTCTTACTGAAACGAAGGCAGCACAATTTTTTTTATCCCTAGCAGAGAGAGCGCTTCCACCCCTGCCCAGGACGGCCTTCTCTCCTCTTCAAGTGATTATTGTTTTGTATTTTTCTCCTCATGAGCAATACATCCACATTGTATGAGCAGAGACAGCGAGCATTCATGCCCCTCAGAAAGCCATTCACTTCAAGGCAGCTGGAGAGGCTCAATGTTCGCCTTGCCCTCTTCACTCTTGGATGAATTTTGTGCAAAGCTCCGGCTTGGAGCCCTTTCCCTCACAGATCCAAGCAATTAACGAAAGACGGAAAAAAGGAGAACATGTCTCAGGGGTTTGTCTCTCTTCATATTTTTTTGTTTGTTTGTAGCTAAATTGTACTATCTGTTTGCCCTGGAAAGGTAGAAAAGCATCCATTTTCCTTGGAGAGGAAAATGAAAACGATGTTTAACTAATGAATATGTCCTTGGACTTTTTCTTTTATGTAAGAGGGCAACAAAGTGTTTGGAAATAACACCTCCTATTCACCTAGCAGCAACTGGAGCCACTGCTAGCAGAGAGATCACCAGCCAAGCAAGACTTTATGAGTGTTTTGGTTTAGCATTCCCCTACTTCGGACAGTGGCTCACCTCTTCTCAGAGTATGTTTTTGCAGAACGAAGTTCAAAAAGTCCTAACAGGCTTTTAACGACCTTCATGCCCTGAGATTTGTGCCATACTAACCAGGGTCAAATTCCAAAGCAGAAGCATTATTCATTAAGATCTACTAAAGAAAAAGGAGGAGGGAAAATAAATAAATAAATAATAACTATCGCCCCTCAAACCTTCACCCACCTTCCTCTCTCCTTTCTGTTTTATTTGCTGTTAAAGCCATTAGGTTTTCCATTATCATTATGCTTTATTTATAACAACTATGCACCAACTACTCTCCACTCCTCTATTATTACATGGGCCACCTTTCACTAGAAAGTTTTAATTTCAATGTTTGCTTCAGTGAACAGGATCACGTAATAATGGGATTAGCAGTGTGGTTTGTTTCTGGCAAGCCACATGCTAAGATCAATGAACAGGCTTTATTACCTTGCCAGTGATAGTGTATCATCTTTTTTTAGGAAAATGTAGAAGTACTGTAAATTTTAGCAGCATAAAATGAGAATACATTTTTGATTTAGCTTGAGAGATGCCTATTGTATTAAGACACCGACAGAGCACAGCTATAATAATATTGTAATGAGTCCAAACAGATAGGATTGTGCAATGTAAGTATCTATCATACTGCAGTCATTCTCTGATGGTGGGCAGGGTACTAGATACAAATCACTGCAATGTAATTTTACTAGAAAATTGGTCAACAGCAAATTGTTATGTTCTGTATGATAGTTTTAAAATTTTCCTTTGCCTTAAAATAATATAAATATAATAATAAAAATATAATGAAATAATACCTTTAATAATATGAAAATTAATATAATGCTTTACTATTTAATCCTAAAATTAAGGGTAACCAAAGGCAGCTGCTTCTAGCTGGTTTAGAAAACTATGCAGTCTTGTCCTGTTTAGCACTGGATGGAAATCAGAAATATCATTGCCAGCCAAGGGTAAATGTCAAAGTTTCAGTAAACACCAGATTACAGAAATCAAAGGAGTTAAAAAACTCCTTTCACTCCAGGCTGAGGGGTAGAATAAGGAGTCTGGTGGCCTCAATTATGTAATGGTTCGCTGTGTCAGGTACTGTATGAATATATAACAAATGAGAGTTTGAGGAGGTTTTAAACAATGTGTTAATTGCACATGGGAGCCTGGACTCCCCACAAATGCTAAAGGAATAGCCAGGAAGCCATGGGAACTGCAAATCAATTAACTTGTGCTTGACAATGAACTATACTAGACAGACAAATCAGAAGGATTGTAAGCCAGGAAGGTAAGTATATTCAGGCAAACAGCACATTGTGAAACAGGCTGCTCCCCAGACTTATGTTATGGGTGGGTTCCTTCCCCTCACAGTTATTCTTATTGATTCTCAGCCATCCTTCCCTTTGCTGAGCTGCAGTTACCAGTTTAATACCCTGCAACCATACCAAAATGGTTCTGCTTGAAATTTATCCTGTGAATGGCAGCTCTAGTGAGTATTAATGTGGTATGAGTCAGAGCAGGACCAGGCCTCGTGCATTTTACTCCTATGAATAGTTCCCACTCTTGCAAGTAACAATTTCAGGGCAATACTCTACCAGAGAGCGTGTAATGAACTGCTGGTTCACTGGAGGAAGCGGTGTGTGGGATGGGTTAAATTTGTTTTATGCATACTACTGAATGGGGAACCTCAGTCATTTTTGTTTGATCATTTATGCTTGCTCAAGATTGTTCTTCTACAGCAGGTTTTCTTACAATGTCCTTGTCAATCATGGCCAAATGGGAATATTTCAGCAGCATCTAAAGTCCACAGTTGAGTGCCATAAAGTCTACGCGGAGCCTCTGACATGCTCTTTGCATAGCACAGGAGACTGCAATATAGAGAGACTAGGACTGAGGATGTAGAAAACACAAATACACCACATTTACCTTGATTGTCAATACTGTTGGACAGGTAATACTAGAGGTGGTGGACAGAACACCCTCAAGTATGGTGGTATGTCTTGAGCCTGTGTACATCAAAGAGTGACAGAGGGAGAAGGCCTTCTTTACTTTATCTTTCTTCATATCTTGTATAACTTTGTAAGAACCAAGCAGAAAGTTTCTCTATTCAGTTTGGAGATACGACTTTAGCTTCTCCTGCCATCCTATCTCCTTTCTAGATCCTAAATTTATCAGGCAGCACTAAGAATCAGCAAGTATCTTTAAAAGCTGATATAAGTAGCCCCATGCTACTAAGTTGCGTATTGTGATCCCATTTATTTCCATATGCTGTCCTGTATCAGCAAGTTTCTAATTGTATAACATTAATTAATGTTAATTCAGAGTCATTAAGCTGTATATAAAAACACATCCTCCAAGGCCTGTATTTATTCACAAGGATTTTACAGGTCTTGGTTTGACAAAGAAGTTATTAATGAATGGATTTGGGCATTTTGATGGAAACAGAGTTGTAAGGCATCACTGGCCACTACAGCTAAGTCAAAACCCAGAGCTCTAAACAGGCCATGAGTACCCTGGGCAGAAAAGTAGAGTTTCAACAGAGTTGGATTGGTTGAGATATGCTTTAAGTAAATGAGATGCAATGGCTAAAATTACAACTTGTCTGACTTTATAGTAGGTTTTTAAGAGATCTCTTACATTAAAAACAGACCTTTCATCCTGCCAAGGAAAAAAAACTTCACAGGATATCTCTACAAGAACATTTTTACCTAATTTAAATAGTTTATTTTGATCTCAGTGAAAAAGCTACACACTAGTATAATTTTACCATAGATTTTGCCCAATTAGTTTCATCCCACAGAAAACTGGCATTAGTCAACTAACACGCTACAAAGATTAGATTTGACAACAGTATTCTAAGTATTGCTCCTTTAAGTTCTTTTTTCTAAAGCTTTTGAAATTCTGACTGCGTGGGATATGGGGCCTTATGTAGGGTCAAACCCTGAAATTTCAGAAATTTGTGTCTAAAAGTCAACAGAGAGGTCACAGAATCCTGAGGGGATGATCCCCTTTGTGGCAGGTGTGACTGCCCTTACAAGGACCCGACGAAGATTAGGGCTGACAAGGACCTGACAAGGATCAGGGCATGCTCAGGACTTGACAAATACCAGTCTTGCCAAAGACACAAAGACTGTGGCTTTCTGCCTATTGAAACCCCCATTCCGCAGCCCACTCCCAGCCACTGGTGTGAAGGAGGTAAAGAATTGTTGCTATTTCCAGAAGGTGTGGGCCCCAGTCAGTTAGAACTCATCACAGATGAAACTTGACTGGTTATAAAAGGAGTCCTACTGAAGACCCACTTTGAGTGGTTATGCCCAAGCAAGCAGTGACCAGAAACTCTACCCTTGGGATTGGGATGCCACCCAAAGTAACTTCCCTGGGACTGAGTGCCCTCACCCTCCTGTTGGTGAGCGATTATTTCTTCTGGATATATCCTCAAGTGAGCCCTTGACCCTTGAGTGTGTGGTTCTATCTTCTTGGTACCCTTGAGAGAGAGATTTCCTTTTGTGAGTGAGTGGCTGAGCACATTTTGGGTCATTCTTCTACAGGACTGTTCACAAAACTTAGGAATTCTTAAGTCGGTTGTGCTGTAATATTCCTTCCTGACATCCAAACTTCTCATTTACTTTGTTTGGCAGATCATTCATAATTTCAATTGGAATTAATTTTCCTTTTGGTTTACTGGTGGTTTATTTTGTGGGTGCCTCCTCAACACCACGTAGCAGCGAATCAGGTAGCTGTGTGAATTCCATACAAGAGAGTACGCACACCCCTCTGCCTAAGGAGAACAGCCAAGCTCCACAATTCAATGGAAAAATGGGACGGGGCCTCAGAGGAGGGAACTGCAGATCTCTTTCTCCAAATACACCATCCAGGAGGTTCCTATCCCTGGACCCCATCCAGCTCACAAGCATACCACGCAGTTAGTTTATGCATCTATCGTACCTTCACGCGTATAATCTGTCTTCATTCTTGTGAGCATGAAGAGTACTGGAAAAAAAACAAAGTAGCTGCTTAACAGCAGCAGTGCAAAGCCCTCATGTGCAACAAAGATGCAAACTGACCTGCACCAGTAGCATTTTCTTGAAAATAGATTCAAATAATTGTCAATAGATATTTACCAGGATGATAACACAGAACGCAACACCAGTACACTACTTGTAAAAAAGTACAGCATGGAAGATTCCTAGATGATAATGAGCGTGGAGGATCTTCTTTTTGTCAGCAAGAAGAAAACCACTGAAAGATAATTAAAATGGGATACTGTTGACTGAAGAGAAAGGATTGTGCATCGTTTCCTGCACTGTTGAATGATTTTCTTTCAGAAGTGAGTTTGATCAAGCCGTGGCTATTTTACTGAAGGCAGACAGAGAACCAAGAACACCTTTGACTTGATCAGTCCTACCTAAGATTCTGAAATCAGTGTCAGAGTATAGCTGTCAACCTGCCATTGAAGGCAACAAGAAAAGAAGGAAAGTATTAATACTGTATGGTTCAACTGAGAAGCCTGGAATCCACCTGGAACTCAACTAATTATTTGCAAATAAGTAAATAATCCGTAATGCCTATGACTTTAGACTTCCATTTAGCCACAATTTAAAAATCACTGCCGAAACCTCTTCTTTACATGTTATCGATGTAACACTTACACCCTTTTCTAGTTTCTATGTCCTTAAGCAGTGAAGGGCACTTTTCTACTTTGTGCACACAAAATATTTTAGATAAGATCTTGCCATAGGTATAATAGAAATTCCACTCCCTTGCAAAAAGATCCTCTGTCAAATAAAAACAATTTACTGAAGAGTCTAAAACTCTCCGTGTGAGCCGTGGTGATGTGTGCAGTATAAACATGATAAAGACAAACTGAACCACGCCTGATCTGACAGAGTATCTGCCCATTTGCAAAATGTCTCGTGTTTCCATGTGAACATTGCTGAGCGTGCTGAGGCCCTTGCTTAGGAAAGATTTAATTTATATGCCCTCAGAATGAGGTCATATCAATATCATGCATGATCTCTACTAGCTTTACAGCTGCCTTAACCTGAGAACGTTCAAGCTCTTGGAGAGCTATTCATACTTGGCAGATTGATATAGTAACTGACAATTCACTGCCATCCAAGTGTATCTGAGAACACAAAGCTCACATAAATATTGTTGAGCATATCCCATTGTTGGTTATTTACTTCTGCCATTCAACTTTCTACAGCTCTGAGAGGAACATCATTTCTCCCCGTGTCATATATCCAACTTGCCCAGTAGACACGAAAAGCTCCTTGTTTCCTTTTTACCAGTAATGAGCTGTGCTTGAAATGTCAAACACAGGTTTGTTCAGCCCTGACCAACAATGTGAAACATAAAATTATGGGTGGACAGAGGCTGGAGAGGAAGCCTGGTTACAAGGTTAGCTTTGCAACTGGCTCTGAAACACCTTGTAATGGTGTTTCTACATTCAAGAAGCTCCAGAAATAATCACGAAGACCTACTTGATATCTTTTCTTCTACAATTTCACAAGATGGCCTGCCTGCTTACCCAATCTAAGCCCTTGCCAAAGGCAGCTGTGATCAAACAGGTTTTACAGTGTACAAACAGGATGTTCATGGTTTTCCAGTCCAGAAATGACAAGCTGGCCCTTTGCTCTCTGTTACATTCACCTTAGTTTCACTCTCTGTGATATCTCTGGGACAGAAAGGCATGAAGAGAAGAATAAAGGATGAGAAAAAAATAGAAAAAAAAATGCATACAAAACTCAGTGCTTTCAAATTTACCCTGGGCCAAATATTTCTGACTGATAGTCTGGTTGAAGAAGGTCGGACACACTCCATTCTAGCTTTGGAGAGGGATTCTTTTTTTTTAAATTTCCTGACATGTATCTCTCTTGCATCATAATTTAAACTGAAAAAAGTATTTGAGTTAAAAATACATGTGTTCCTAGCTGAACTAATTCCTTAATTCCATAAACCCCAATTTTTAAAAATCGCCATTTTTTTCTCCCTTAATGAATTTCCCCTGGAGTTAGTGAACCAAACCAGTTCACAAAGAGCTCAAAGGAGTGCCAGAACTGCCACAAGTGAAACCATAGGCTTACTGTCAAAACAGAGTGGGGAGAGACTCTACCTTCAAACATCCACAAGCTGCTAGACAGAGCTCAGCCTTTTTGTTTAACAGCACCCTCTAAGCATCAATTTCAACTTTAGTTGTGCAACCTGGACAGACAGGTTTATTGAAAACACACGAAATAACTTTGATAAATCAGCAGTGCCCATCCAACAGCTTTTGTTTTAGTCATTATTGTCACGTTTAATATTATTTCACAATTTTGACATGACAGTAGGGAAAGAAAGAAAAAGATGCCCCTTTTTTTTGTCTGCTACTCTCTGTTAGTGCAATGTGAGTTACTGGGAGTAAAATCAGTTAATATCTAAACTGCAAAAATTATATAGCACAAAAGGTACAATGCAGAAACAAGAAACGTTCAAAGGTAAAGCTTTCCTTTAGGCTGTAAGCATAAGAAATTTAATGTCTATTTCTGGAAAATTATGAGAAAAAAGTGGATAAGTGTCTTAAATCTCAAAAAAATCTATTGAAGTAAGTACTATGAACACTATTGCCAGAGCTGAGAGATGAAATAAGAGAGACTCAATGCAGTTAATCAATTTACATAGTTTTACTCTGCAGATAGGGCCACATAAAGGACCCAGGAGCCTTGGTGCCTTGTATTGTCTTCAACACATTAGGCACCTCTTCCTTGCACTGCAGCAAGGTAAAGAGAAGTAAAGTCTTGTATTTGTCATAAGTACTCACGGCTAATTCAAATGGGTACTTTATCCAGGTCAGTCAAACAAGCACAGAGACTTCATTTCATTTGCCTTCAACTTCCCCCAGATTAAACGTTCAGACCTACATCAATCATTGGGTGTAAAAGACATGGAGTAATTGGACTAGAAGGTTGTCAACAGACTGAGGGCTTCTGTTCAGAAAGCAGATGTCTTGGCTTTTTCTTGGTCTTGTTTATTCTTCATAAATACCAGAGCAAGACAGCAGAGTCACTATTATCTTGTAACAACGTTCTGCTAATCAGGCATGTCATTTGCTTGTATGGCCCAACCTTCTGCAGATCCCAGACATTCCCCTTCCACAAGAATTAACCACAAAAATACTGCAGTGTAGCTGCTTTATGACCATGGCTAGGATCAATTTGTTTTGTGCTTTCAGACACTGATCTTGCAACAGTGAACATACAGACACTAGAGCGGATTTTTTTACATAAACAAGGGGTTTTGACCACCATCTTTCCTTTTTCAATGGCAGTTTGTCAAGATCCTTTGCCTAATTCCCAGCTCAGAGAAAAGATAGCATTCAACTAGGGAACAGCACATCCTTCCCAAATTGCTCTGAAAAGCAATCAACAGGGTGAAAGCCAGGTCAAATAATAATTGCACTTAGACGCGTAGTATTGGTGGGCTAAACTGAGGAAACAAAAGGGAAAAGGAAAAAAGGGGGGAGGAAGGCAAAAGAAACCTCAAAAATAGAAGCAGTAACTTAAGAATTTAACAAATAAATAGGAAGTTACACATCCCAACATGAGCTCACATCATGTCTTGCACACAGCAAAAGCTGATGAACCTGCACATCCCTGCCCTTGCTGCCGGCCCTGAAGTTGTTTCCTCTCTATTGCATTGGCTTTAGCCCTCTTGGCACCCTGCACTAGCCTAAAGCTTGCTGCACTGGCAGAAGGTTTTCTTTTCCTCAGGTTAGCTTTCTGCTGGGACACTGAGACAGGTGGCACAGGTTCCACTAAGCTCCAGAACTGATGCAGAAAACCATGGGCTTACGCAGCCAGGAAAAGAAAGAGGCAGGAGGGACAAGACCTTCTTCATCCTGCAACAGCCAGCTGCCAAACTTGCTGAAGAACCCTGGTGGGAAACATCCCTGTAAGTCCGTACTGGCATCAAGGAAGGCCTCAGCACAAGATCTGACGTGAATTGTGCATGCCCAAGACATCCATGAATACTAAATATCAGGTGTAGCTGGCAACACTCCTACAAAATCCCATTTCCCCTGTGTGGATATGTTTGTAGATGACCTAAAAAGATACAATATTCCTCCCTAGGACATGAACAATCTTTACGCTTCCTTTAGTGTAACTACAACCTGCAACATCAATCTGATTCTTCCAGAGTATCTGGAAGAAGCCATTGTAAGCTTTCTCAGCCCTTAACTGAGGAGGGACATCCCTGTCCCCACTCCATGTATTTCAAGTTGTTATGTATTAGCAGAAGCAACAAATCTCAGGTTGTGAAAACTTTGGTAGTCTGCAGCAGGAACATGTTCACACAAACCCTGACATCTTTAATCTTACTGGATACTTTAAAGCTCGTGAGTCCAAGTAGCAGCCCCACTTTTCTGTGAGTACTCAGCTCTTGAGAACATGGATCTGGAGTTTCCAAGGACACGTATGCGTGCTGATGTCCTATAATCACATCCTGCCATCCTTGCTGGAAGGTTTATATTTTGCTTAATTAAAGCATGTATCTTTTTCTCACTGGCAAAGTGCCTACAGACTTCAATGAGAGCAAGATTTGGATTCTTTTTTTAAGCGGCTCACTGTTGTGTTTTGTGAATTTCACACAGTTCTGTCTGTTTGATGAACTCAAATATGACTCATAAAACAGTCTCAATATCTGTGTGCAAATGTAAAATACTTTGCCAAACAAACACTATAGCCAAATGGAAAGTGAGAAAAAAACAAACCAAAAAAAAATAAAACCAACCTGAAAATTGAACTCTTTATAACATAACTTTTTATACAGGCTATTTAGATGCACAGTATTTCACCTGAAAGTTAAACAAAAATGGGAAGTGACAGAACGTTTCTGTAACTGTGAACGTATGTGGGCACACGTCCCCCACGTATATTAACCTCAGTAACAAGACTTTTCTTCAGGTGTCGTTTATGTGAAATGCTGGAGAGACTTGTTAAGGGAGAAAAAAAAGTGCCTTTTCTCTTTGAGTCTCTGCTCAGTGACAGAACTGAGACCCACTCATTCTCCTTCCCTCACCCCACTGCTAAGGTGCAGATGGCCAGCAGAACCACGACCTTTCGTTCCTCAACAGCAAATGATAACCAGGCTTACACACAAATAGCATTTACATTTCAAGTAGATTTGGTTCTCCTAGTTCTTTTACTTCCCACATTGCTTTGCTGCAGTTCAACATTTACTCCACCTACAGAGTATGCTTTTTTAATTTAGGCTTCATTTTTATTGAATATCGAAAATTATAAAGGATGCCATTGTTTTAATGACTGAAAGCAACACTATTTGCATCAAATACTGAAATGTAAGTGCAACTGGACATCAGAACACAATTTTCTTTCATAAGGTTGCCAGACTTCCATGTGAACAAGTTTAGCCTTTAGTTTTGCACTTCAGAGTTGGGGGGAAAAGAAATGGCTTCAGGAGCCCAATAGAGGTGCTTTTGCTTCCCTGACTTCTCACACACAATTCTTTCAAATGAATTTAAAGCTTTTCTTGTCCAAATCCCCACAGAAGTAACCACACTGCAGTTTTTCTACTATTATGCAAATAGATTAATCAGCCAACGCTTCAGTGGGAATTAATTTATATTTGAATCAAATGAGGCCTTAGCTTCTTTATAACCCAACCCCCGGGCCAAGGCCTGGGCTAGGTAGCAACCTCATATTATTCATTTGATGAAATGTGAACTGACATAAATACCATGGCTAACTTTCAATCCGATTACCCCGTTACCTCACATCAATGCTCTCCCAGCCATCAGACTCTAGCGTCCCTCCTTTCACCAGCACAGCCAACAACTGACAACTCCTCCCTGATAAACAAGCACCCACGCCACCACCTCAGACCCCCACTCTTAACCCATCATCCCTGCTCAATGGCCCTTATTCGACAAGGTATTTTATTTTGTTTGTAGGAATCAGGGGACTAAACAGCACAAAAATTCTGTTTTGCTGGGGCTGCAATTCAAAGCTGCCCTTTCAGAGCTGCGGAGCGCTAGAGGCACTAACAATAAACATCCAAAAAATATAGGAGCATTGTGTACATATATATACACACAATCACACAAACATTTAATTTAATGCAGTCACTGACATCTGTTATCTTTCATACTCTCCTTAACCCTTAAAAAGAAGTAAAACAGTGTTTTGGGTTACTATGTCCAAAGGTCAATGTAAAGTGAACCCACATTTTACACAGCACCCTGATACTAAACTCATGTTGACAACCACTAAATTCTTTCTATTGCCCTGCACAGGAACTTGTTTTTTAAAAAGATTTTTTTTTCTTTAAAACTGTAAGCATTTAAAAAGCTTGGCTAAACAATCCACCAGGTGTGAGAAAAGCCTTTTCTATGCAAGCAGCCCTGCGTCAGGAAACCTACACTTTGTAATTAGATTAGCAAGCAAGGACTGAATAGCTCTGATCAAAACATCTCCCCCCTGCATATTGTTTATAGTGTATAACTGATAACTAAGCTTCTCTAGTCATGGTTAAAATCTACTTAAAAATGGGAGTCTTGTGCACTCTTGAATTTAAATGAAGAGGAAGAGAAAAATGTACATTCTCAAAAAGCTGTAAGTAACCACTTGGCTGCCTTGCTCAAACAAACTTTATTTGAAAATATAAGGCATAAAGAAAACCCTATTATTTAACAACAGCTCTTCAGGAGGGTACCAATTAAACCACATCTAAGCAAGAGAATTAAAGATGTAGTTTTTGCCTTATGGACATACCTCACAGTGAACAGGCTGGGGGAGAAGAGGGAGGACAGTTGTCTTGGCCACATGGCCCCAGCTCCAGGGAACGGCCCACATCCTCGACATGGGAGCTGAAAAGTCCCTAGCCCAGAAGGATGCCTTTAGTTGTCTCTCTTCAGATTTTTCCAAGTGGTCAGAGAGTCTAATTGTGTTCTAGAGTCATTTTCCCAACATAGACAGAAAGCTTGAAATATACTGGCTTCCAGGAGTCACAAAAAGCAGGGTGAAAAGGAGTTGTAGCTTATTAGAGCACATCATCCCTACCTACTCTATAAACAGAATAGATGAGAAATGTAAAATAAGCCAAGAGAATGTTCTTTCTAATGCTTTCATACAAAGCCTACAGATTTTTCTTTGAAATAGAAAGGCTGTTTCACAGTCCTTCTCCATTGGCCCAAAACACAAATACCTCAGTTTTGAATTTTGATCCCAGTGCAGTCCAGACCAGATTCAGTCCCATTTTGTACTGTAGGGCCTGAAATCAGATGCAAACCTTTGTAGAAATCCATTTTTCCACAGAAAGATATCCAATTACTGGATCTTACTGCTCAGATCAGTACAAAAATCTCATGGTTAATTCATCCTTCCCAGAACAGTTTTTTAAATATTAGGACTGGTTCATAAGAGCTGAGATGAAAAAGCCTTCTCTTTCACCAAAGGACACTATAGAAATAGCAGAAGGTAACAAGAGGACATCTTCCATTTGTCCTCTCACGAATCTGGAGACACTTGCCATACTCACAGCTGTCACAGTCAGCAGTGACTGAAAACTTATCCATGCTTCAGTAACTGTTCTACCCCCTCCTGCTTCTGCCATATAAGCGCAGCAGCATGGAAAAGGCCTGGACACTAACTATCCCCGTGTGGAAGTCCAGCCTCTTTGCTTTAACTGTCACTCCAGAGGCTCTGATGCAAGGCAGCAATTTAGACCTGCCTCTACTCATTCCCCTCTGCTGATTCTCTTTTTCTACAGAAGCAGTAAACTTTCAGAAAAAAAAGGGAGGATAGACAATTTTTGGGAGGATATCATTAGGGAAACTTTGATAAATTTTGATAGGTGAGAGAATAGACTTCTGTTTAAGACCTAAGCCAGAAAGATTCCAAAGATACTAGAGAACTACCCCTTTTCCCATGACATCCACAAATCTGGAGATTGCGAATGTAGTTTAAAGCTACATTACCCTCCTCTCTCCTGACCTTTCTGAGTCTGATGAATAGTTACCAGAGTACAGCTCCCCAAAAAGAGCCTTATCCTGTACCAGGACAACCTGACCTTACCAGATTTCCTCAAGTCAAATTTTAAATCTGCTAAATCTCATTCAATGCCCCTACAAACCTTTCTAGAATACAAGATTTCATTGTCTCCACTCTGTTACATTTTTAATGGAAAAGGAAAAGCAAAGAGAAAAAAAAACAAATTAATGCCGTGGTGGGAGCCAAAAATGGGAATGAAACAGCTAAGATAGGATTTTTGTTAAGTAGTTCTCATTTCTACAGGCATGATGAGAAACCGGAGCAAACCTGTTTCAGACTACCAGGATCCCATTCAAACATCGTGGCTGTCTGATTCTAAACTTTAGTCATCTTTGATATTTCCCCCTGCAGTATCAAAACACTCCTGGCAAAGTACTGAAAAGAGACAAGTACATTCAAATTCTTCTAGGGCTTAACCCCACCGCATTGAAATTAGCGTGAGTTTTGCCCCTGACTTCAGCCCTAACAGAACAAGCAACATCTCAGGCCAAAGGCAAGGCAAAAAGCTTTTCCACAACTTTCTTTACATGCTTGTGCTCTCCCTGGTCATAGCGATTTCCATTTGCTTTCAAAACGCTGAAGGCATAAATGGGAAACATTTTACCGTGTATCTATCCAATCTCATGGCTGGTAGAAAACAATTCAGGCTTTTTCTCTGTTTGTCAGAACGAAACACAATTCTCTGAGAAGGAACATATTTTCTACAGGTTGGGGAAGCTCCCACGAGAAAGTCTGGTCTTTGCTATTTCAATAAATTTTTACAAGTACAAGGGAAGTGAGAACCACATCATCTTTTCCCAGTGGTAAAATGGAAAAGCCCTTCATCTCCAAATACCTGTTGCACTGCTTGAAAAACAAAACCTAGAAGGAGGGCATCCTTTCTCTAGTCTCCACAGTAAGTCAAATGCTTTCTGAAGAGACCAACTCTTTCTCACAAGTGGTGATCCAAGGCAAGATGTGTTGTCTCTGCAGGGAGCCAGTCATCCTGAATACAGAGACCCACACTTGAGAAACCCGAAGAGACGTCCATCATGCAAAAGACCATGAAGCTGTTCATTCCTCAGGCATTATTTCTTCATTGTCCTTGTTTTTCTCTACCTGAAGCACTTCATAAAAAGCGTCCCCAAAGCACAACAGAAATAAAGGTGTCTTCTTTCATCTTACTTTCCAATTTACAGAGCACACGGACCCCACTGAACAGTGCTTGCTAACTCATTTCTCATGGGCTCTATGAAAGGAAATCCTGAAAGACAAAGTTTGCCAGCCCTCTTCTTCTGTCAGAGCTCCAGAAATCAAAGATAATCCATATCAACATCCACAAAACAAAAAAAGCTTTGTTATTTCTGGGAAGACCAAGTGTTGCACCTTGTCCAAAGAGGCCTGCACGTATGTTTAGTATCTTCCTCTGTGCAGTACAGTTTGACAGCAACATATAGACATGAATATAACCATGGTTAGGGTATGGTCTGGAACAGAAGCATTTAACTGCAAAGTCATTTGTCAAATGCTAAAGCCAAACGTTCTCAATGGACAAGTTCACCAGCGTTACATATCTAGAATTAAACCACTAAAAGCCCAAGGAATTCAAAGATAAGAGATTCTCTGTTTCAACTGTAAGAGCATTGCAGTATCCCAGCAAGGAAACTTTGCACTTTTTGTTTTGCTAAGTAACTATTACAATATATTTGAGCTTCTCTTCTTTTTTTTACATGGATTTTGGTCCCTTCAAAAGAAGTATAGGTTAACCCTTGTCTACCGAACTTTCAGCACCTTCCCATGGGACTCAAAGGGAGGGAAACACTGGGTTTTGAAGCAGTTGCCACCACACCTTCAAATCAGGAATATTCTTGCAACAATGAGTTTGTGCCAAGAAGTTGATACCTGCATGGTCAAAGCATCTGCACCAGGAGGGACAGTAAGACTTTCCGGACACTACACTGCAAGTGACTGGTTCATTAAAACCTCTCTGCTGTCTACCTAGAAACCCACTGGATCACAGCATCTGAAAGCATTTTCACCCAGAAATATCAAAATGGGCCTCCCATCCCGTCACTAGCTTACCTGGCTACTCACCAGCAGCACAGATATTAGGGAAAACTTCATATCAGTGAAAGTGATTCCAAGTACTTATCAGCATCTCTCTTCAGACCCGTTCTCTTAAACCTTTCCAGAGAGGCTTAAGTCCCAAGGAAGAGCAGTGTCAGTTGTTTGGCAAGGTAAAAGTCAAAGGATTGAGGGCTATTAGTCTGGCCCTTTTAAGAAAATGTGTAGAAGGTGCTGGTGTAATCCTACAGTACTTAAGTACTAATTCTGTTTTTTATTTCTCTGACTGAGGTCCCTACACACTGCTCCAGCAGGTAGAGGGATAGAAAGCAGCATCTAGAAGATTGTGTCTGCTCTTGCAGCAGGGATCCAGGAAGTACATGGGCTCAGAGACCCTCTCTTTAAGGAGACTGCAAACTGCCAGTTTTGCTGAAATTCACCCCAGGATACGTTGGTTCTCCTGCTGAATTGCTCTAACAGCTTCTTCTACTGCAAGGAAAGTTGTCCTGGTAGCCTGGAGAATGAAGAATAGTGTTTAGTGTCTATGAGTGGAAAAAAGTGGAAAAAGTAATGGGATCCTCAACTCCGAGCACTTTAAACCATTCACTGCCTGGAGATTTCAGTGAATCAGTGAGCACAGAAATTTGCCAAAGTCATAAGCAAAAGAACACCGTTTTGTTTTGCAGTGAGGTTGTAGGAGGAGATTTAAGCCCTTATTAGAAAGACAAAAGGATTTTTAATTCTGCTTACCTACTTGAGTAAAATGAGATATATATATATATTGGAGAAAATAAACAGGGAAAGTATCATGTTCTTTCATCCTCCATGCTTCATCTTCACAATCAGCTCTTAGAGCAGAGACCACAGGTGAAACAAGCAGGACCTTGGCCTCCAACACCTGAGAATCTGAGCAGCCACTGCCCAATTCCCAGCTAGTTTCCACAGTGCTGAATAGTCATGAAATTAAGGTAATGAATAAAACACCATATTGCATTTTGCAAATCCTAGCTCTCCAACCTATGCAAATCTTAGCTCACAAAAGGAGTTATTTTTAGGGAGGTTGTGTGTTTGTTTATTTATTAGACAGACCACTGGAGAAGAAAGAAGAGGGATTTTTCGATCCCAGATATTTAAAAAAAAAAGGTGGAAGTTGGGAAAGGATAAAAGGACAAAGTGGACAAAAATAATCGAACTTGGAAGACAGGATGCAAATTAAACAGGCTTGGAAGGAGTTAGTAAAGCGCAAGCAGCACACAGAGACCAAACTAAAGTTAATTACTTTTGACATGATCAGATCATCTGGTTGCATTTGAGGCTGTGTGCACTCTATGCTGGCCAGCATGAATGGTGAGGGAAAAGAAAGTAACTCTCCCCTCCAGGTCCCTTTGCCAAGTCTGGGCTGCGCGCTCTGTCCGAGATCCTTCTTTCTTTGCGCAGAGAGAGAGAGGGGGAGAGGAGAGAGAAACACAGTTAACCACCTGTCAGGGCTGAGGACACAATAAGGCAGCCCCCAAAAGAGCTTTTCATGCATGCGTAATATATTTGTTCAGCTATTCACTTAATGAAGCTGATAAATGTGATGCGAAACAATAGTCAAGTTAATCTATTTAGTAAAATGTTTTGAGACTCTCAGGCGATGTTAAGGAGGGTAGTGTGTTCAGGGACATTTTCATTTCAATACGCTCATCTCTCCCCTCTTAGGGGGGTTTCAAGCAACCTATGTGAATATAATTTCTTATAAATGTGTCTTTAATGGGTTTAATTCACCCTTGCCAGCTGTTTTTTTAGCTATTTTGTAAGAGCAAAACAAACGTGCCAGGCTTGGAAAGCTAGTTAAAATTAGTTTCGGTCACTGGGGCCAAGCTATATTTCCTGCAAACCATCTGCTTGATTGGCACAATAGAAGGATTTTCAAGAAAAGGGGGGATCTAGAAGAGCTTTGAACGAACCAACAGTTACTGTTCCTTGTGCTTGAATTCTAAAGGTGAAGCCTTACGTGTCTTAATATAGCTTCGCCCCCGCAGCCTCCATTCAAGCTCCCGGCGAGGTCGATAAGCATCGTTAGGGAGCTTGGACACGCCGGGGACAGAGCATCCCTCCCGCAGCCCCCCTGCCCGGGAGAAAAGAGGGGAAGGGAAAGGGAAAAAAAAAAAGAAAAAGAAAAAAAACCCAAAACTTGCACACACGCACTTCTTTCGTAGCTTTGGAGAATGCGGGGCTGCGATGGGATGGGGGCTCTCCTGGATTCCTTGGTTGCTTGCAGAGGGTTCCCGGCTAGGGACGAGGGGTGCAGAGTGGAGGGGTGGGGTAAAAAGGGGTTTCCAGTACCTGAAGAGAGTCTTCAAGAAAGCTGGGAGGGTACTTTTTACAAAGGCATGTAGTGATAGGACGAGGGGGAACGGTTTTAAATTGGAAGAGGGAAGATTTAGATTAGGCATTAGGAAGAAATTCTTCACTTTGTGGGTGGTGAGACATTGGCACAGGTTGCCCGGGGAAGCTGTGGATGCCTCCTCCCTGGAGGTGTTCAAGGCCAGATTGGATGGGGCTTTGAGCAACCTGAGCCAGTGGAAGGTGTCCCTGCCCATGACGGGGCGGGGGAGTGTAGGACTGTACGATCTTTAAGGTCCCTTCCAACCAAAACCATTCTATGATTCTATGAAGCAGTGCCGAGCAGAGGGGTGGGGTGAAGCGGGGGCTAACCTGGACCCTTCGCGACTTGTGGAGAGTTCCTGGCTTAGGAAGGGGTGGGTGGTGGAACTTGGCTTTCACCTGGCTGCGAAGGACCATCCCACGGGGGAGCATCCTGCGTGGGGCCACGGGCAGAGCCTGTGCGGCGATTGAGACGTCCTTCTCCCGGGGTTGGTGGGGACGGGATGAAGCTCCCAAGGGAGGCGCTGGCCCAGCCCAGCCGAGCTCTTTGGTCTCCGGATTTGAAGTGCTGGCTCTCCCAATTTCATGCGGATTACCAGCCTCGGACCGGGACACACGCAGGCTTCGAGCCGTACCCCACCCCCCAGATCGCGGAGGTTTGGGGTTTTTTTTCCCTTCTCTTTTTTAAGCGACAAAGAAAACGAGTGACTTTTAAGAAATAAATTTGAAGATAACGACATTAAAATGAATGGCAGGAAGCACAAAACGGCTTGAGCATAGGTCAAACGGCATTAGTCACAGGTTTTATCTTGAGACATTAGAATTGCCTTCTCTTAAATGATCACTGCCTTTGAAAAGAAACTTCCAAAGGAGATCACTTAAAATAAGATTCTTTCGTCTGATTTCTTGGTTTCTTATGGTCTATCTTGCCTTTCAATAGATGTCTAGTCCCTTTTGCCTTGGTGCTTAAGGAATTCTTTGAGTGTGCTCGGACGCACCACAAGGAACTGGGTCCACGTGTGCCCCAGCATGCGTTTGACCCAACCTTCCAGAAAATGTCAGACCCTTTTTTTTAAACCAGAGAAATTAGCAGCAGTTGGTCTATAGTGAGGCAAAATGCCCCCAATGTATACGTAAAGAAAGGAGTAAATCATTTCAAAGGAAACGTATAATGACTGTAAAAAACTAAGTGTTCTCGGACCCGCCCGGGCTGCTCCGAGACGCCGGAGCTGCGTTGGGAAAAGTCGCCGAGGGGAGGGACACGAGAGGGGCAGGGAGCAGGGGAGAGAGATGGGATGGGGCGCGGGGATGCCGGTCAATTATTTTATTGGGAAAGCCCTGTTGGCTTTTTCCGTCCCATTCGCTTGCTAAGTGACACCTTGAGAGCAACCACGCGTCTAAACGGTCTTCAGATAACTCCGGAGTGTTCCGGGGGGGAGCTCCACCCAGAGCAGGAAGGGGCAATACCCCTCTTCTTCCGTCCTGACACCCACCACGGTGCCCGAGCTGTGGGCACCGGGGGCCAGCACACCCGAGCCCTTTGGGCTCTGCCCAAGCCTTTCTTCCCTTTTTCTTTACCTGCTAAGCATTAAGACTAACAAAACAGGGTGGGGGGAAACTCTAGCGAGGCTTTATTTCAAAGCGATACTTTCAGACAGCGGATCTTCTAAGTCAGCCTTCTGCAGACGCTCATCTGCTGGAGGCCAGGGCACAGCACCGGGAAAGCTTGTCAGGATCATACAATTTCTAGGGCTGATTCCGTCCTCTCTAATAAGTAACTTTTTGATTCGAACCAAGGGAGAGGTTTAACAGACTTTCTTTCTTCCCTAATGTGATATAAATCGCAGATGCACTTTTATTGAATGGTTAAAGCATCGACATGGAGATAATCAACACAAAACGTCCGGACAAAAACCATCGAGAGAAATAAAGCTGGTTAATAAGATTTTTGAGAAAGCTTTGTGTTAAAAAGTAAAAAGGGAAAACAGCTGAAGGTGACAGTTAGTTCATGGTTAATAGGATAAAGGCTGCATGGTTGAGCTGCACACTTCTACTTGCAAAGGTTCAGCCACACCAAAGGACTGAATAGGGTGCTTTTAAAACATAGGACATTTAACACATCTGTTATAGTCTTTAACAGAGAAATCAGGTAAAACCACTCTCAATAGTTACTTTCATCACCCAGCTCCAAAGGAAATTAACTACACTTGCGTTTGTTTCCATATTTGCCACCACAAACAAAATCTCTCTGCTAGAGAAATCCCTATTTTCGACTTTTCTGTTAGCCGATGTCGTTTGTCCCTCACACCAAAGTTAAGGGACTTCGGGCTCTGCGACACCGAGTTAAACACACCTCTAGAAACTCAGCACACTCACGCAGATACAAAGCGAGTTCAGGTGAATTTGGCAGCACCGGGAACAATTGGAGCCACCAGTACCGGTAAAACCGAGACCAGCTCAGCCTGGTTTTTGCCAAAACAATCTAAATGCTACAAGGTTGCCTTCATTTCCGCTATTTTTAACGTAGATAAGTTTAAGAGGACCAACAGATTGCTAACCTGAGGGGGCTGTTCTGGTCCCACAAAGCTGTTCAGATCTTTTCTATTTTCAGTGTTCCAGATTTTCTCGGAGCAGAGTTCTTACCGGCTACGACAGGGCTAACGTTTCGGTCCGATATCGGCAAGTCTCTCGCCTGACCACACGTACACAAGATTCTTACGAAGCTCAGATCTTGAAAGCAGGGGTTAACACAGCAAATTCTCTTTATACGGGACCTTTGACGTGCAGATAGAAAAATAACTCTAACTACACACACAAGTGTTGCTGCATACTAATAATAGGGGGCAGAACACACTCAAATTACGATGAGATCCACTCTCCGAATATCCTTTCCCCCTCAACAGAGCTTCGTTCCAGGTTTTCTAATTTGTATTTTCCATTCCACAAAACACGTGCTTTTCTGAGAGCCCGCAGATAAGTTTATATGAATATTTATTGATTTATTTCCTAAACTCAGCAGGGGAGCAGCAAATAAATTTAGTGCTATCTTTAAATAATTCCCTTTCTACGAGGCAAGATGTCATTCGAAACTTTTAAATAGGCATTTAATTAGCCTGTGTGTGTTGCCTCTGAACAAAACCCTGCTGGGAGCCTTTGGAGCCCTGTATTCCAAAGAGGCGGTCAATATGCAAAATTGATGACTACACTTTCTTTGTGTCGGGGCCATTGTGTCCTGGTTGCTTATGAAGTCTAATCCAATCATAAATTGCAGCCCCGGACCAATGGAGAAGCCCGGAGCTCGCCCTGAATGAAGCTCAAGTGGAGAACTTTGTTGAACCCCATTGTTGGGGCTGTCACTTTTGAAAGAGCCTCAGCGGGGCTGACCACTATAAAACCCATCGTCCAGCAGGAAGGGACAGAGAGAACCCCGCCAGGCTTGCTAGCTGGATCTTTACTAAACGAGGTTTGCAAAGCAGAAAACCGAAGCAAACAAACAAACAAAAACCGAGCGGCCCCAGCGATGATGTTCCCCAGTCTCATCGCTCCGCCGGCCGTCTACCCCAGTCTCCTGCGGCCGACTCCCACCCTCACCTTGCCTCAATCGCTGCAGTCAGCTTTTTCCAGCCATTCCAGCTTCCTGGTTGAAGATTTGATCCGGATTAGCAGGCCCACCAGTTACCTGCCCAGGACTGGCCACCCTCCCAGCATGTCCCCGCCAACCTCTTCGGCCAGGACGGACTCGGGGACGCCGGAGCTCCCCAGCTCCACCACCACCGCTGCCGGCTCCAGGAGGATCTGTTCACCACAAACTTCTTCCAGCAATGACTCCACTTTCCTAAAGTTTGGAGTCAACGCCATCCTCTCCTCCGCCCCCCGCGCCGGTAAGCGCTCGCTCCCGGTCCGTGGACCCCACCGCCTGCAGGATGGGGTGGAGGGAGGGGGGGGGGGAAGAGACGGTTTAGGAAGGGGATGGGAGGACGCAGTACCGAGGCTGCAAAGCCTCCGGTAGCGCTTGCGTTTAAGAGCGAGGGGGAGCGCTGGCAGGATGCAAGTTCCGCAGGACAAGAGGAGCGGGCAGGGGTTCCCAGAGACGGGTCCCCTGACTGCCTCTGGCATCCCGGCTGCCGCTTTGCTGGCAAAATCATCACGGCAAATTGCCGCTTTTCCTAGGGCGGTTCCGAGCTCAGCGGGGCTTCTTTTTTGGTTTTGTTTTGGTTTTTATTTTGGGGTTTTTTTTGTGTGGTTTTTTTGTTGTTGGTGGTGGTTTTTTGTGTTTTTTTTTTTTTCCGGGGGGGGGCGGAAGAAGAATTACCGTCGCATTGATACCCAAACCCAGCCGTGCCGTCGGCCGAGTCCAGCTGGTGTTAACACTCTGCTTAATTTCATTTTATTTGTTTGCTAGAAACATCCCCTGCGTTGCTTCAGAGTGTCCCTCCAAAGACTTTCTCCTTTCCGTACTTTGAAGGATCCTTCCAGCCCTTTATCAGATCTTCCTATTTCCCAGGTAGGTCTTTAAAAGACTCTCTCTCTCCGGGCGGACCCCTCTCCAGGCACAGCCCGGTAATATTTCTCTCCCCCTCCCCGGGGGTGATGCTGTGGTTCAGAGGTTGGAGGGAGTACAACATTCAAGCATCAGTCGCGCCAATTTGATGCCCGATTTAGCACAGGCAGCGACTGCTTGACATTCCCTGCCCGCTCCCCCCGCTGATCGGCAAATTAGCCGGGATTGTTACGGTCCCCAAGACAAGGCGGGTCCCCCCTCCTCCCAGGCAGCCCCTCCCGCCTCCGCTTTCAGCACCACGAGGGAGCGGTCAGCTCCCGCGCTCCGCGCCCGCGCCGCTCTCCGCGCACCGAGGCAGCTCCCTCCTCTGCAGGGATGCTCTACCCTGTCCCCCCCAAATCTTTGCACCCCACGCCGGGTTTACTGGCGTATTCAAAAGACTTAGTCTCAGAGAGAAAACAGGCTCCGGGTGTACGATTCTTACAGCACTGAAGTATTATGATGCTGAGAGAATGATTAAAAAAAAAAGATAATTACACAAACAAGCTATTAATTTAAAAAGAAAACAGGGAAAGGGAGAGAGGAAAAAAAGATAACCCAAGCTCTTCCATTCATCCTCTGGATAATGGAATTTGCTTCCTTTCTCCCGCATGTGAATAGCCTAACAAAAACAACTTGAGCTTTATAAATAGCTTTTCATGTCCATTTAATGAAAATGATTTGGGGAAAGAGACGATTGTGCCATCAGTATTCTCCCGAGGATCCTGGCATGCCGTTGTGTTTAGTTTGAAAGTGTAAATCTCTTTTGTTCCAATAATATATGGCGTTAGCTGCTTGTCCTCAGTCTTTTTCTGTTAGTTCATTACTACACAATTACCATTCACGCTTCATTAGCATCTCTGTCTCTCTTGAGGAGGTTCTCCCCCCCCACCCCCCTTTTTTTTTAAGGCGAAACTCTGCCCTTTTTATCATACCAATGCCATTGGGAACCAGTCAATGTGCTAATTAGCTGTTACTTTTCTTGTCTTCGGATTGAATTCTCCAACTTTGGAGAGGGGGTAGAGAGAGGAGATTAATATAAAAAGATGAATACTGATTGATCAAAACTGCATCTGAAGAAGTGGTTTTGTTTGGAATCAGAAAAGTCCTCATTTTCATTTCAAGCGTAATAAAGCGTCTGAAATGATAAAAGCGTCTGAAAAAAATCAAATGCGTCTGAGTGGGAGGGAAAGCTTTTTTATTATACCTCTATCTTAGCCGGTACGCCTCGCTTTGCCTTTTCAGGCCAGAGACCTTTGAATCTCCCAACAAAACCGGCCACTATTGATCCATTTATACACGTTTGAGTTGATAGATCTAATCCCAGTGATCACTGGCTGAAAGGGGGGCACTTAGTTAAGACTAACGCTCCTTTTCATGGCCTTAGGTTGGTGGGTACCCAACCGAAGGGCAGGGAGGGGGCAGCGGGGTCCAGTCCCACCCCACTGAACGCTGTGTGTTCCCTCTACAGCCACCTCCACCGTGGTCCCTATCCCTGGCACCTTCTCCTGGCCGCTGGCTGCCCGTGGCAAGCCCCGCCGTGGCATGCTGCGTCGTGCTGTCTTTTCTGATGTGCAGCGCAAGGCACTGGAGAAGATGTTCCAGAAGCAGAAGTACATCAGCAAACCCGACAGGAAGAAGTTGGCGGCCAAGCTGGGCCTCAAGGACTCACAGGTGAGAGGGGCACCACGTGAGAAGGGCAGATGGCAGCCCAGGGGCAACTTGAGATAAGGGGACAGGAGCAGAGAGAAGTGCCCACAATCAGGAGAAAGCTCAAAGAATGTTACAAAGCCATGAACATCAGTGGAGCCAAGGAAGTGGTGTGACTCCCAGCTGGTTAAGTAGGAGAGGGCAGACTATGGCCTTACTGCCCCCCAGTTCCTCTCCTAGGGTCCAAAAAGGTCGAGTTCTGTGATTCCTGTTAGCTTTTTGTGGGCATGAGCAGAGTTTTGAGGGTGCAACTGAAAGACTATTCCTGGTCCCTGTTTCACTTAAACATTTAACTTCTGTGTTGCTTTGCCCCTCAGGTGAAGATCTGGTTCCAGAACAGGAGGATGAAGTGGAGGAACTCCAAAGAAAGAGAGCTCCTCTCTTCTGGTGGCTGCAGAGAACAGACTCTACCCACCAAATTCAACCCTCACCCAGACCTCAGTGATGTAGGAAAAAAATGTTCAGGCGAGGAGGAGGAGGAGGAAGTTCCCCCCGTGTGCCCACCCAGCCCTCAGCATCCTTTAACCTACCACCAGTCCTCAGAACATCTACACTTGAGGGACAGACTCGACTCCCAGATGTCTCCTTCTCCATCCCATTCTAGCAGTCCCAGCAAACCTTCAGACTTCTCAGACTCAGAGGAAGATGATGATGAAGGGGAAGAGGAAGAGGAGGAGATAACAGTCTCTTAGATCTCCTGCCTGCCCCTACCATCACATGGGGACATTGCAAACATGTAAATAAAACTGAGTGCTATAAATTGAAGAGGTGATGTCCCACCCGAATGTCCACACGCTTCTTCAGTGCAGGTTCTTTATCACACGGCTGCAACACTTCCTACTCATAGGCATTCCTTATTCTTTGCCCATGTGCATATTTCATATTCATAGCATTTGTTAACATTTTCATAACTCCTTCTGTTTAACAACCAACATCTGCTCAATTAGCTGCCTTCTCCTGAAAACAGACAACAGGCAACTCCTTGCTTTGTAGGCAGGGAGGAAAGTATAGCCTGTTGGAAGGGGAACTATTTCCCCCCAGATAAAAAACCAAATAAGACAATAGAGATGCTGTTCCCATTTTTACTACCTTTCAAGTGAATTTCTAGCTACTATTAAGATTTCAAAACCACGAAGACTAGTCTGATCTAACAACCCTTTCCTCCCAAAGTAAATAATACTGAGACCAAACACTGCCTCACCCAAAATAGTAAGATATTTGTGCAACAGACCCATTGAAATCACTGGAATGACTTCTAAGGTATAATGTAAGAGTGCTTGGTGTAATGGAGACCTTATATATTTATATGTTTCTCATTTTAATTTATGCATCAGTGTTATATTCAAGCACTGTCTAATCCACCTTTTTGTTCACAGACTTGTGCTTATTTTCCACTTTGCTTCTGCTATCCATGGTGTGGACAGACGAAAGTGGATATACCTCTTTGATTTTTGACTGACCTTGCTGTCTTTGCACAGCTTATATGAACTGTACACTATTTTGTACACTTACTCTGTATGGATGTTTAATACCAAGGTTATTGTGAATGAATATAATGATGTCTCAACAAGATTTCTCTCCTTTTTTAATTAAATGTCTGCAAAACAACAGACAAATGTAGCTGTTTATTTGTGTAACTTATAAAAAACATTTTTATTTTGTATTTTACCATGTACAGATTTTAAATATGTATATATATAATAAAGTGAATGATTCTCAAATAATAATAAAAAGAGTAGATTTACAAGTTTGATCATTCAGTAGTTTTTGGTTCTGGTTCAGAGGTTGTTGTAGGTTGTGTCTTAGGCCAAAGGGGAGGAAAAATCCTACCTTTTGTCAAGAGTTTAGTGACTCAATAAGAATTTATCAGCTTCAAAATAACCTTACAACAATATCTAACCTCATTCTAACTAGGGAGCAACTCAACCTAAGTACTACAGATTTTCTGCAGTTAATAAGAATACAGGTTCTCCCTCCTTGCATTTAAATGAAACTTCATTTCTGCTGATGTTAATCTATGCTCCCCTCTAACACCTTCGTAATTCTCCTCCTTCCTTTCAGTTATTGCCCAGGTAAGGTGAGGGTGTGAACACTTGTCCTGCATCACCCTTCTAAGATATCACGGTTTGTAGAATGGGAGCATGTAATTATAATAATTCTATGGGGTAGAGAAACTGAATGGAAGAGAAGAGATAAACTTAAGACAACTCTTCAGCCTTAAGTCCAGTCACTTCTAACACAAGGCAAGTCCATAACAACACATACTTTTTAGATACAGATATGCACTACAGAAATGTCAGCATTTTCAACCTTGAATGCAGGTAGCAGAGCTCTGCTGAAGCAGAGATTTCATTACAAAGGCAGCTTATGTTCTACCCCATAGTCTCTGGCTAACACCCACCACTCATGACACTGAAATCCAAAACATATAAATGCAGCAGATGTCACCTTAACACAACTATCCCTGTATGCTCTACTTCAACACACTGCCACAGCCCTGAGCAAAGGCATGAAAGGGAGAAGAGAATGATTCCAGTTGGAAGGGACCTACGGTGGTCATCCAGCCCAACTGCTCAACCACTTCAGAGCTGACCAAAAACTAAAGCGTGTTTTCAAAGGGCGTTGTCCAAAAGCCTCCTAAATACTGCCAGGCACAGGGCATTGAGCACCCCTCCAGGAAGCCTGTTTCAGGTCTCTAGCTACTTTCCAATTCGGGAATTGAACGCATCAGGACACATCAGTACTTTAACCAGCCTCTACCGAACGCCTTATAGCCATTAGCAACTGATAACACTCATCTGCCACAGGACAGAGAACAGAGAAGACACAGCATTTATCCCATGAAACACAAAAGAAACAGCCTGAGGGTTTGGTGGATTTTGTTGTTTTGGTTTCGCTTTGTGGGGGTTTTGTTTCGTTTGAGGATTTTCTGTTGTTATTGTTTGTTTTAAAAAAGAAAAAAAAGCACCACATTTCTCGAGCACATAGAAAACATCACGCAAATACACACTAAACAGCAATTGACACAATTGTGCTCATCCAAGGTTGAATAGAAATATTTTTATGTGCACTCTCAACAATGTCTATATTAGACAACCTTTTGTAATCCATCTATTGACTTGTACGTGATAGAGCACTCCTTGACAACTACTTATAACTCAATTTTTACTAATCCATTAAGCATAAGACCACCATAAAGACAGATCTAAATATACAGGCTACTCCAGAGACCGCTACCATCACATATACCGCAGTACTCAAGAGTAGAGTATGTTCAAAACAAGAACAGATATTATTGATACATAATTCCTCCCGATCCAGTGTTCAACAGAAGCTACCAGTCATCTCCCACCCTCTGCTCCTTACAGCTTGTTGTCTGCACTTGGAATGTTACCTGAAATAATTATTTCAGATTACTCCTTTCATTATGAGCACTGTTACATGTTATTTTGCTATGCAAATATTCTTACTAAAGAAAAAATATCCTTGAATCACCTTTTAACAGGGGAAACCACCCCTTACTTGTAACGTGATATTTATCACTCTTGCTCTTTTTTTTTCTCTTAATGGTCTTTCTTTTCTTATGGCAAAAATAACATTGTGCAACCACCAAGTGCAGCCATTTGAGATTCAGGGATATCTTAATATGAAATTAAAGAGTTTTTTCTTTTCTTAACTTACTAACAGCTGCCAGCCTGCACCTGTAGCTCACAAGAAAGAAGCTCCCTTCTCAAAAGCTTCCATTTTATACTCTGAATGGTAAAGCCAGAGTTCACAGCTCCCTTGTGATGGTTCTTGCAGGACAGCTGTGGCAAGGGAAGTCCTGCAGAAATAACTACCCTTTTTGAGATCTTATATCAGAGGCATAAATGTATTAGCTTACCTCAAATGCAGACAGATTCCAGTTGCTTAGGAGAATCTGATAGCAATTGGGCTTGTTCCTGCTGTGTAGGACACTTGGGAATTCAGCCTGGGTTGTATTTCTAAGAGCAAAATGTTTCATAATTTGCTGTTAATTTAAGGAGTGTCAGCGGCCACCTTCCCTTATTCCCTGAAGATACCTAATCTTAGTGAGGCTAATCTAAAACTCCTGGCCCTGGAATTTATCTATTTTTCAGAGCAGCTGTCTATGCTTTAGGAAAGGAGGAAGGGTGATGTGAAGACTTCCCTGCCTCCACAGAGAAGGAAAGGTCTCTATACGGATTAGTAGCATCCACAGCTTTTCAAACTGTGGAACAAAGTAATCCTGTAATGGACTCCCATAACAACAGTTACTTTTTGATACTAAAGTGCTCTTTTTAAAGACTCAGTGGCCTGGAGCAGCCTCGTATGGCTATTCTTCGTTCTCACAGCCAGGATGGAAATATCTGACAGTGCAGAACTGGAAAGGCAGAAAAAGGAATTTGTGTTTGGTGGCTGTGAGCTCAGGGCAGCAAATTCCCAATTATTCTACCCCTTAAGAAACCAGCTGGTTTGACATCTGTGCCTGCTGTAACTCTGATCTCCCCCAGCGTGGGAGAATGGCTTTTAGAAAAGAGAAGGAAAAAACCCCACAAACTCACTTTCTCAGGGACAGTTCTAGCTCAGAGACTCTCTGTTGTTGTAACATATAAAGCTGTACAGCAGCATCCTCAGCCAACAGCCCCAGAGCATGCCCAGGATCCATGGAGCTCCATGGTAGCACCACTCCCCTGGTCTCCCTCCTCAACTGAGGAGCTGCTCAGCCAGTGCTCCACACAAGTCAGGGAGATGGAAGCATTTTCACCTGTGCCACAGCCAGACACAGGTGAAAACATCTTTTGTATATCACAATAAAAACCCCTCTCTCCCTGCAATTTCTATGTATTGCCTCTTGTCTTCTCCACGTAGCTCCTTGTGAAAAGAGAGCATTCACATTCTTTGTAGCTGCCCTTGAAGTTTTGGAATACAATGAGATCCTCCTTGAATGTTCTCTTCTCTAGGAGAAGAGACCGAACTGCTTCAGTCTTTTTTTCACAGAGCAGGTTCTCTAGCCCTTTGATCATCTTTGTGGCCTTATTTGGACCTTTCCAGTCTGTCTATTTTATTTTTGAGTGATGTGGGCCAGAACTGGACATGGTACCACAGGTGTGGCCTGAGGAGTGCTGAGTAGAGTGGGATGATCATGTCTTTTATTTCTGTTACTAATGACCCTGCAGATGCAGCTTTAGGCGTGCCCTAGCAAGGTTCTTGTAGTCCTCAGTGGATGCTTGACCATCTTTTCAGAGCCACTATGTGTCTTTTAAACTTTTTTTCTTTGCTTTTAAGCTGCCTAAAAGCTCATTACTAAGCTGAAGCGGTCTTTTGTTCTGCCTTCCTCCTTTCCCTTTGCAGGGGATGGGCTGTTCTTGTCCTTCCAGGCTGTTCTTGAGTAGCTCCCACACTCCTTTGCCCTCCATGGATGTTTCCCATGGGCTCTCTCACAGCTGGGCTCTGAGCATGTTGAAATCCAGGGTCTTTCTCCTACTGCCAGTCTTCAGGGTGCTTAGCAGGATCCTAATCTCCACAATGGGTTAAGATCACCATACCCAAGGCCATGACTGATAGTTATGTTGTAAAGTGACTCTTACTGGGTTGTGAGCAGTAAATCTAGCAATGTGTTCCTAGCCAGCATGCCCAGTATCTGCAGGAGGAACCAATCCTCAGTGCCTTGTGGGAACCTGGCAAATGACTTGCTGTGCAGAAACAGATTGATTTAACAGTCAAGACTGAAGGGGAGGGGGCAAAGAGTGAGAAGCTGAGAACAGTGGAATAACATTGCCAGAAATATTGTTGTTGGTGGGGTTTAGTGGCTCACATAGACATGAGCTCACAAGATTGTTCCTCCCTCGCTGACCTTGGGCTTTGTGTCCTAACATCTGTTTTGCACTGGGTGGTGCTGGTTCATTATGATCCCAGTCAGAAGGGCACTTGCACTCAGTGAGGTATCAAAGTGCTTTTTATTCGAGCTAACACTGCAGGATGAAGATAGCAGAGAGTAAGGCCCTATAGCTGGCAGGAGCAGCGAAGAGGCCCCCGTTCCCTCACAACCCACCCAGAGATGTGGCCATTTGAGATATTACAGGATTTTTTTCTTACAAGAAATCTATTTATAATTTCTGCTGTCGAACAGAAAGGATGTACTCATGAGAACTTTTTGCTGCACCATTAGATAAAGACAGGGACACACAAATGACTTAGTCCCCAGTACCCAGCAGGAGCTGCCTGCAGACTCCCATGTTAAATCCAGCTGGCTGAGTTTTTCCTACTGGCAAGGGATTTGTGCAGCACAACCCAGGTCTGAAGGCCAGGCTGGTCTGGCAGCATAGGGCAGCAGAGCACAGGGCTGGGCATCCTCAGGTTAACTAATACGTGGATCACCAGCTCCCTGGTGTACCATCGCCTTTCGGTCACAGTTACTACAAGATCTTTCTAAATGCGCAGCCTCTTCCAATCTGCCCCTGGATCTCATTTAATGTTAAGGTTCTTTAGACCTCCTAATTGTCCAGCCCCACACAAGTGAACTTCTTACAGGAGCAGGAATTACCCAGGCCTAGCCAGAGCATGGTCTCCACCTCCTGTAACTGGCTTAGTCTCCTCGAGCCTCCAGCAAAGGACGGACTCAAAAGCATCCACATATCTGAGCAACCTGATGTAGCTGAAGATGTTCCTGCTCACTGCAGGGTGGAGCTGGACTAGATGGCTTTTAAAGGTCCCTTCCAACCTAATCCATTCTGTGATCAAGGAAGGAGAGAAGAACACAGATTTCTCTGTGTGGCCAAGCAAACAGAGATACTCACGGGGAAGTATTTGTCTACAGTCAGCCTACACTGGCAGAGATGGGAGTTGCCCTCAACTGCTGTGTTCCACTATAACCTTCAAAAGTCATGTCCTGATAAAGAAGGAGGGGGTGGGAATTACTGTGGGCTTATGGGGTCCATGGGCAGCTGCTCCCTTCCTACCATCATACTACAACTCTTTGCTATGAAAAGAAACTACCCCGTGCCAAGAGAGGGCTATAAACTGTGGAGCAAAGAGGACCACGTTGATTGTACACAATAAAAGCTAGAATCCAAGGAACAATAGATGTCTCCACACCATGAGTGACTGCTTCAGGATGCCAGTGGAAAAGGTCTGTGGAAAGTAAAGGGTGTAAGAATATGCCACATGCTGGGGACTTGAGCTCATAAAATGACTCCAGGGAACTTTGATTGCAGGAAGGAAGTCAGCACTGATCCTACAGCGCTGAGAAATGATGAGGTGGTTCCAGGGAGGATATAAAATAAGAATAAAATGGGATGTTGGAAAAGAAAAGCAGGGCAATAAAGGTTAAAGAGAAGATGAGGTAAAGGAAAATAAAAGTGAAGATGAGCGTACAAGAAAGTGTGCACAGAGCAGAGAACACGAACATGAGGGAAGGGATGGGGCGGGGTGAGGGGGCAAAAAAGGAAAGAAAGGGAAGGAGAGATCCTGAGAGATATTAAGTATTTTGGTGCCAGTCCAGTACTGACTCAAACACTGTCCAGGGCCAGTTCTAATACTTACAATTCTGTGAATCAAAGGAAGTTTACAGAACACAGAAAAATTTGCTTGAGCATGTCCAAAACTATCCTGCCTCTGGAAAACTGCTGTGGAGATATAGATGAAACCCACATTATAGAAGTTCAGCTCCAAGTTACAGTTTGAACTGCTGTGCTACTAAAAAAGAAGAGTATTTTTAGATTACACTAACTTGAGCACCTATCATCATTTTTTCAGTGGAATTTCTTCTCTTTCAATCTTTTTATTCTTTTGATATAGATGAATCTGTCCTACCAACACTAATAGTTCCAATAGTGAGCAGAGGACAAGGTAGCTACAAGGAGCTGTGAAAAAAAAGGCGCAGAAATACAAATAGAAAATAGTCTCCAGGAAAAAAAGATACTACTGTTGAGAATTATCTGTTACAATTTAAGTGCAGAGGTTTTTGGATTTATCCTTTCTGAAGAGAGTACTTTTTTTTCCTATTTAGAACAGATCATTTATTTGAAAGAAATGAAAATAGATCCCTATATATTCTTACAGGCCAATGTAAATTTATTACTGGATAATCATAGTACTTCTATCAATGGGTAAAGAGGAATTTGAAATAACGTGTGGAATGTGTAAATTGCCCAGAGAGTTGGTAAATGCCCCATCCCTGGAAGTAATCACGTTTGGACAGGGCTCTGAGCAACCTGATCTGGTGGAAGATGTTCCTGCTCACTGCAGGGCCGTTGGAATAGGTGGTCCTTGAAGGTCCTTTCCAACCCAAACCATTCTATGGTTCTGTGAAATTCACCCTGCAAAGCACATTTAGAATAAGCCCAACATACATTGCCACATGCAGCCCTTGTGACCATTGGGGATTGCTTCTCTTGAAAAAGAAACTGGCACCAGCTGGTACTGGGATACAACCAGTCTGGTGATGGTGGCAGCTTTATGCAGAGATACTCTAAATGGATCAACCAGTCTTGTCTGGAGCAGATCTCGATGGATACCGCGTGCAAACATTAGGAATGAGAATCATATTGGTGTAGTTCCTCTGCTAAACTTCCTCCTGGGTGAGGGTAAGGGCTGTTGGCATCTTTTCACAAGTACTTACAGAAAGCCAAAAAAAACAAGAACTGAAACCATCACAATCTTCAAATAAAAAAATAGATGATGTTCATTAAAAAGGGAAAAAAGTTCGGGGCAGCCACAGATCTGAATAAATAAGCATCAATTTTATTGAATCATGAATAATTTAAGACTGGTACAATCATCAGCTTTATTCTCCATGACACAGTGGGTGGGGAAGGGAGAGAAACGAGGAGGGTGAGAAAGGGGAGGCATGATCTCAAACAGACCATTCACAAATTCCAATCCTAAATGAGAACTGAAAATTAAATAGGGAGAGGAGCAAATGGAAAACATCATAAACGTACACAAAATACTCAATTCCTAGTTTTTCTCTTTAAAAATGGCTAGAAAAAATTCATCAAAATGCAGCACTTTTAATCAAATATTTACATTTCTATGTTACAATGAAAAAATGTACATCTTATAGAACATATTTCATAAACGGTTCCACTGGAAATGACTAGATCAAAACAGCAACCTTCCATTTAATATCGACAGATTTTTTTGCTTTGTTTTTTTTGTTTTTTTTTCCTTGAAAGAAAATTGCCACATTTAGACAAGTTTTCATACACATAATATTGAAGTTAAGCATCAACAATGAAATATCAGTTTGCTTCTTCCAAAATGTACAAAAAGGCTAACCAACCCCCTCCCTCCCTTTCCCCAAATAAACCACATCTCACTTATGGCCTGTATCATTCTTGGCAGTTCTGAAGGAAAGAAAATGGTTTAAACTTTCAATTTATAACTCAACACGAATGTTGCATAGAATCTTGCATTTCTTTCTTGTTGATTTTTTCCTTAAACAAGCCAACTTTGTAAGGAATAAAAAGGCAAAAAAAAGGAAGCATTCTGAAAAAGCCTTAAACAAGAACAAAGTCACTTAAAGAAAGACTTTATCTACGAAAAGTCTTGATAAAAACTAAGACGTGTGCACAACAGGTAACCCTGCTTCCCGAAGTTTCAGAAAAGACACTGAATACTGTGATGCTTAGAATGCCCACCCTACTTAAAACTGCCTCTTGCACCGTAATCCAAGCTAGTGTCAATAAAAAAAGAGATAACATAAATTCCTTCCTGAGCTTAAGCACAGGATTAAAAATGAGAAGAAAAAAAATTACCCCATTCCCACAAATAAAACACCATTTTAAACATGTCTTATAGCACTCGGTTAAAGGTTAACTGAGACGTTCTCTAGGGTATTAAGTCCATTTAAAGCCCTAGCCCTGCAACTGGATTTTTTTTAGAGGCACATGCTCTACCTGCATGGATTCAGTTGAGGGGTTAGGTACCAAAATTCACAGTAGTAGCAGGTAAAGTCAGTGCTGGGAAGCAGAATTGTCAAGACTACTGGAAAAATTAACCTCTCTCAAACTCATCATCAGCATGCTAAGTATTTGATTCCATACAGATTTATCCCATTTTTACAGTACCAAGAACTGGATTAGGAACATTGGCTGAGTAACTCTTGATATTTCATTTAGTGAAATAACGAAACAGAGTTCATAAGGTTAAAACAGTAACAACACCAAGCTCTTCCCCCCATCATTAAAATATTTAAATTTTTCTTTTACAATATTTTTCTTTAAAAAAAAAAAGTCATCAGCACTTAAAAGTTGTAACAGGAGCAGATTCAAGACCAGCTCAGTAAGACAAAGTACAGTTATGTTACAGAAAAGTCATGAGGTATAATAAAACGATCCTCTCAAGCTGAGTCACAGAAGCATGAACTTGTCTGTTACATTACTTTAAACCCAGAAGCTCTTAAAAAAGTGTTTGTAATAAGTTTTCTTTCTGTACAGTGAAAAAACAGCTATTCCTGTAGTTTATTAATGACAGCACTTATCATAGTTGAAAAACTTTTTTATTTCTTCTCCTGCATGGATAAACCAACTCTTCATTGATTTATTAGCTGCGGATTGATATGAACCTGAAAAATTATCTGATTTCCCTCCTTTTTTTGAACATTTAAACAATTTCTAGTATCTCATACAAACAATATTCACAGCAACTTATGATATTCCAAGAGATGACTTTAGCCCTGTCTCTTTAAATAAAATCCCATAATATACAGCACTAATTTAATCAAAACAATTAGTACAAAATAAGGCATCGCTTTAAAAGTCAGCACCGAAAGATAGCTGGAAAGGCTAGTACAAATAACATTGAGGAGTGACGTTTTGGCTGAGGTACAGCTGATGTCGTGGTGATGGTGGTGTAAGTGTTTGCTTCCACAAAAAAGGAAAGTGCAATTCTTTGGGAGGTGTTCTTGTTCCCCAACAAAAGTACAAGCCTTAACACTGATAGTGTAAGTGTGTGCGTTCAGAGAGGAGGAGAAATAAAACCAGGTTCACAGCTCTGCCAAAACTCAAAAGCTTGGCCCAGTTAAACTTAAAAGACGCAGTACCTTCCCTCCTTTTTTCCCATACCTGAATACTGGTAAAATACTATTCTTATTTTTCTTGCAATTAAAAAGAAAAGTTGTGGAAGTAAACATTGTCACCAAGGTAGCGCTGGAACTGTCACAGAGCTGAGTTTTAACTAAGCCATTATGGTTGTGCTGATTGGAGAAAAAAACCTGAACAAAACCCAAAGTTTTTTTTAAAAAACAGCTGTAACATTTCATGGTAAGAATTCAAAACTGAAAGTCTGATTAATGCCTTTTCAGGGGTGTAGCTCACCTCCATGCACAGGGATCACAACGCCTGCACACTGCTGAAGGTCCTTCGGAGCTGTAGGACTTCACGAGGCACGGCCCCTTCGCTGACTTCTGTGGAGGAGGGAAACTCACTCTCATCAGTGTAAATGAACTGGGTGCAACACCACTGAAGTCAACCAAGTTGGTTACATGGATGAAAGTGGGAAGAGAATCAGGCGCTGACTAGCGAAGGGCTACCTGATCTTTCACTTGTAGGAGGACTGACTGTTACACAGTGTTTGAAAAAACCTGATTTGTTCAGATGGTATATACACTTTTATATAATTGTATTTTTATATATATCTTTATAAACACATAATGAAAGAAAGCCAAGGTCTCAGACTGGCAAGGAGAGCAGTGCTTTTTCTTTTCTTTTCTTTTTTGTCTTTTTTTTAATATTTATTCAAACTTTCCTGTTTTGCAGCTTTGCCTTTATCAAGTATTATTATCAAGGCAAGCAATATCATTGTAGCACCAGAACTATTATGAAGCTGAGTTTAATCTGCAAAGCTGATTGGTAAAAGTCCAGCCCTCACCTAAATGTGTTTGGTCAGAAGCAGCATAGGCAAAAAACTTCCTCTCCCCTCTCCTTCCGGACAGTACATGGCACAAAGCTGTTTGCTTCATAGCTGTGAAGTTCACCCCCCAACCTTCAACTTTTAATAATGATTACTTTTAACATCTTCAGTATCTTAGGCATGAGAGCTTACAGCAACTAAACAGAAGGAAACAAATGAATAGTGCAGTTCTCATCATCGTCAAAAGGAAAACAATACAAAGGTTGCTTGGGTTGCCTGCACCCAGGTTCAAGATTTCCAAATGTTCTTGCAGCTCTAATACTGAGATCCCAGTCCAGCCTAGGAACATGTTCTTTTCATGAGTCTGTGATCAGGGTTCTTGTCAAGTGGGAAAGCAATAATAGAAACAACCTGTTTCTATCCGAGGAAGATCACAACGTCGACTCCAGAGACGAATCGAGGATGTCATCATGATGGCTGTTGCTGTTAGAGTCACTGTCATAACTCTGGGGACTTGAGTAGTTGGCTGCTTCTTGCAGTCTCATTAGCATGTTCATCTGCAAAGGCACAGAAGTTCATGATTATTTGTATTCTGAGGTAGAAAGAATATCAACTCTCTACGAAAAGAGGTGCATTCACTTTGCCAGTGGGTAACTAAGGAAAGGAAAAATAACCAGTGTAATTAATGCTGAGTTTCTGAAAAGAAATATTAACTTTAGAACACGTTATAGCAACATGCAAGTTAGTAATGGAAAACATGCTCTTCCAGTAAAGGTGAAAATGAGAAGACTGAAAGGATTAGTCCACAAGATTCTGCAAGCACCCTACCCCTTTCTTGCTCTGACCTGTGGAAACACAGTCAGATCAGTCAAAAGAGACAAATCCTAATGCCCTAACATGTAGCTTGGTATTTGTATATGTATATATGAGCTAGTGAAAAGTGTAACATACATTCTATGTTCCCAACTGCCCACAAAAATGCACACCTCAAGAGAACAACTTCAGGGAATCCATGGTTTGCACAGCAGTTTCAGTAACTGTTTCCCATTGGATGACAATGTGTATTTAGTGTTATCGTCAGGCTCAATTTATACATTCTATACAAATACATGTTAAATTTCCCTATATGTATGGTGTTTCTGATTCATAAATTAGACACCAGTCACGGAGATTATTAGAGTTCATATCTCATTGAAAAAAATCTTGATTTTCATTAGGTGTCAACAATACAGCTCTGAAACCACGTGAAATAAAGCATCAAGTCTATTTTGTGATTGTGGCAAAACAGGCTAAATTAAATGGTTCTACTATGTTATTCGTCTGTAACAAGATCACATATTTAATTCCACAGTGTAGAAATTTAGTTTATAACACACTCAGCCAGTCACTCCTCAAAAAATGATTCCTCAAAATATCCTTAACATATTAATCTGAAAAACTTCTGCCAGCGTTTCCTGCAAAACCGCTGTGCGAATGCATACCCTGAGCTGCCTTGAAGACTTCCTCAGAAACACTGTGGGGAACTTTTAAACCCTCCTCAACTGTCCTTTACATTGTTATTCCTGTTTCTAATCCCTAGAAACAAGGGAAATTAAACAGTTGTGCTGCTTCAAAAATGAGAGCTTACCAAAGGATCTCCTTCAGCATCACTCACTGGAACTTGTTTGCTGGTTGAGCCTTCCCGAGACACTGAGTAGCCATCAAAGCCTACATCTTCCGGCCGCAGCTGTAGCAGAGGCGGCCACTCATGGTGCTGTGGGGTGGCTGCCCAGGGGTATGTGTCCATTACCCATTTGGCAGGATCCTCCCAGGGTGCTCTCCTCCCATACAACTGGAAAAATGTAAAACACTCCTATTACACAACCATTTCATTCAGTGCCTACTGAACCAAAACGAATGCGCAATGGTTCTTCGCATGCAGAACTTCCCAGCAGGGCTGGGAAGTGAGATTTTCCTTACCCTAATGACAAACAAAGCTATTTTTAATGGCAACCTTTTTGTAAGAGGCTGACCATCTCCTTTGAGACTGCAATTGAAAGGGAAACCTGAAAATAACCTCATTTAATAAAGTTAACTTAAATAAAGTCAATACGCAAAAGAGCTCATCAGTGCTGACATCCAGATTGCACCAGCAGCTGCCTTATCCACGTTTGCTGTCATCATGAAACCCCCATCAGCGGGATGGGTAAGAGGAAATGTGACACCCATCATATGATGGATGTCAGAGCAAAAGGTTTTCAAGTCAGGGGATGTTCTTTGTATTCAATCAAGAAACAGTGCCAGCAGAATTTGTCTACAGTCAAGTTCCTATTTCAAGTAAGCAAGTTCTGTTTCAAAAACTTTTTCTGTGTTGAACAGACTGTGTCACTGAATCCTAACGTATTCTTCTCCTTACTATATTCAGTTTGCCTTAATTAGATGATACATTTTAATGGCACATGAACTTCAAAAGCATAAATATAACTTCAAGTGGCTTTGAAACGTTTCCTTCTACTTTATAAATTTCAGCCTGGACATCCTTCAGCAACTGGAGCCGATCACTGGCATTTTCCCACCTGAATTCAGAGAACTCCCTTTCCTGTACAACACACAGAGGGAAACACAGTGGTCCAAACAAAGAAATTCATCAGCCCTCTGATGGATCTAAGACTGTCTCACTCTCCTCATCACTATTTGTTCTTGGGTTTTTTAATGGCTTTGGTTTTTTGCATGCACAAAGTATTACATTGCTCTAAATACCAACACCTGCTTTATTCTGAAGCTGAACTCAACTTCATTCTGAAGCTGAACAGAACTTCATTCTGAAGCAGAGATGTCCAGCAGATGGTGCTAGGCCATCTTAAACACAGCATCATCCACAACCCAAATACTCTTCATCCTTCAGTTGTACTATATTATTTTCACAGCATAATGTCTTCAAGCTGTGGTAAACCAGATCTTCTATTTTAATCTTGCTCTTGAATTTACAGCAATACAGTTGCTAAGTGGGGAATTTCACACTTTTCATGTGTCTTTGCTACCTAGAAGCTCCGTGTGCATCCCTTTTCATTTCTAAAAATTATCTAATAAGTAAAATTCCTATTTCAATATGTGAAATATCACATATCTTCAGCAAATGAGAGACTGAATGTCTAACTCGCTGTTCCCTTCCACAGCAATTTCCTTTTCACTTGCACATTTTCAAGAGAGCAATTAAAGGGAACAAGAATTGAACAGGTTGCTTCAAAAAGGCAACAAAGAGGAATGACTGGAGTATGAATAATGGTGGCAGGAAGCCACAGGAACCTTGGGTCCTTTTTTTGCTGGTGCTGCACTCTCTATCAACACACCAGGCAGGAAGAACTAGGGTTTTATATAACCCTCTAATTTTCACATCACTGTTTTGAAGAACAAAAACACTTGGCTCCAATAGGAGCAATTATTGTAAGGATCCACTTGGCTCACTTGTCTTTGACCCAAAATAGTTCTCTAAATGAGAAACAGATATACAAAAATAGTTCATTTTAGATCCACAGAGATGAGTGCAATCAGCAGTCCACCCTTCCTTTCTGGCAGGCAATTTCGTAAGACAAGATGTGTTCTTGGAGGAGCCTTTCTGGGTGTGGGGGACAGAAAATACCCCAAGATGAAACACATATTTCTAGCATTGGCCAGAAATTAACTAGCACGACTCTTCAAGTACTGAAGCTTATTCTTATCCACCCACTCAACAAAAGAAAAACTTGAGAGTAAATTAAGTAATTATTCAAATGGAAATGAATTATAGGAACGTGGGGAAATGGGACTGAAGTTGATACAGAATCCTCAGCAAAAAGCGAGAAACTGAAATCATTGCAGTGCAAGTCATTCAAATACCTGAAGGAAAGATGCAGGCATCAGGAAAATTAGCAAGCAAAAAGATGGTTTTATTAATTGTTGCTCTTTCTCTTGATTTCTGTTACTAGTTTTTCAATGGTTTCCATCCCCAGTGATCAGCTGATAGGAGAGCTTCAAATCACAGCAGAGGGAGCCCAAGCATCACTGTATCAGTTTTCTCTCCTCCAGGAGGAAACAGTCACATGTGCTCCTGCCACTTATTTTAGGTCAAAAAGATTACTGGCTCCTGTTACCTCTGTATAAAGGAAGTTTTATGTAAAATGGTTCTGCTCTTCTATTTCTAGCAAAGTCCCTCTGTGTGTGTTGTACATTAGGACCGATCATGTTCCTCACATCTAAGAGCTTAACACAATTGTCTCAAAGAAAATGAGGTCTCCAGGCACTGACAAATTTCAAACAGCAAACACAGTTTGCCCCAATCCTGACTAAACCTGTCAAAGATTTCATGTATTTCATAGACTTGTAAGGAGCCATTACTAAAAGCAGTGCTGTCTTTTCTCTCTCTGTTAATAACTATAAAGGTCTGCTCTACAGATAGTGAATGAAACGCAAGGTAGACACAATCATAGAATGGTTTGGGTTGGAAGGGACCTTACAGATCATCCAATTCCAACCCTCCTGCCATGGGCAGAGACACTTTCCACTGGATCAGGTTGCTCAAAGCCTCATCCAACCTGGCCTTGAACACCACCAGGGATGGGGCATTCATGAATTCTCTGGGAAACCCGTTCCAGTGTCTCACTACCATCACAGTAAAAAATTTCTTCCTGATAGCTAATTTAAATCTTCTCTCTTTCAGCTCAAAACCATTACCCCTCACCTTGTCACTGCATTCCTGATAAAGGGTTCCTCCCCATCTTTCCTGTAAGCCCGCATTAACTACTGGAAAGCTGCTCTAAGGTCTCCCCAGAGCTTTCTCTTCTCCAGGCAAAACAAATCCAACTCTCTCAGCCTGTCCTCATAATGATGTTAACTGGACAATGTAAAATCCAGTTATTATTGAGGGTTTTTTTTTTTTAGTACTTCTTCAGGTACTCAGACTGCTGCATCTTCACTATTTCTCCATTCTCTGCAGAGTACGTCCTTGCAGATGAGAGCTGTACCTCTAATACAGAAAGGGTATCACACAGAAAACAAACAAGTAAATCAAACAAAAATCCCAGTATTCTCCAAAAGAACTTCTCACTATTTTTCTACTTATCTCAATGGCAAGACATCCTGACAAACACTGCAATGGGAAGCCCTAAGCAGTAGCAGAATGGAGAGAACTGTTATTCATAAAGATGAAGGAACCATTCTGCAACACAAATGGTTCTCCATGGAGCTCATACTTGGAGTTATTTCATGTTTCAGAAATAGTTCAGACACAGAGATATATGTGATGGAGAATCTCTTACTTCTGTAACTAAAATTTCATAACTGTTAATTATTCTTATTACTAACAAGTTGTGTCTTGCTCTCGTTTGCATTGTTCTAGTCCAAACTTGTCAAACACCCACTACTTTTTTTCCCTGCAAGACTAGAGCAGAAAACTCCCATAGATCAAGTAATATTTTAGCTTCCTCTTGAATAAAACTAATAGTTTGAACTTCTCATCTCTCTCAATGATGTTTCCTGTATCTTAATGATACCCACTGCTCTTTTCTCAACTATTTCCACTTTATCTTTCTAATGCTTTTTACATACAGACGTGTTATTCTCTTCCTACCTCTATCAGATGTGATTACAGTTTATGCCCTCAAAATGGTATTTGTCCTCTTATCAAAACACAAGCTCTCAATGCACTCCCATTATTTCCTATTCTCCAATTACCTTTAGCCTCTTGTCAGTAGTTAAGGCTCTTACTGTGATTCACCTTTTTATTTCTGTGTGTGATCTCGTGTGTAACTTTCATGCATGCAATGCCCAGCATTTACTGATATTTGACTATGCTATCTGCAAAGCTGTCTTTTACATATTTTACTGCCATGCTTATCCTTGTGAACAAAGGACTGAAGAATAAATAAGGTATTTTTTTCTATAGTTGCACGGCAAGTCCATAGCAATCCTCCTTTGAAACACTCCTCCCTATTCCAAAATCCTTTACTGTCAGAGAGATGCTAAGAACAGTGTGCTAATGCTTAACACTATCCAAATTGCTAAAGCATGAATCAGTTACTAAGCATAGGCAATCAGTGATCATTTCACTATGGCCTCTGAAAGAATTATGAAGGAATCTATGAAAAAAATCATCCTGTAGACTTCCTCTAGAAGTAATCAAAACATCACTGATACTGATCCTGTCACTCACTCCATACAGAACTTTGCTCCACCTCTTTTGAAAGATTTGATTTACAAAGGAAAATCCTGCATAACTAAGATAATGACCACAAACATGATTTTCAGATGCACAGTATGATTTTAAGGTGTGCTTCTGGAACAGATTACTGAAAGATACTTGGGTTTCTAACTCCCCCCACTGAAAACGTCTGTAGCTTGGCATCTAAATACTTCAAAAAATCTCATCTGGACTATTAGTGATTCTACTCTGTACTTCAAAATCATTTGAAGAGAAAAATTATTAATTTCAGTAAGATTTCAAGTCACATTTTCACAGACATACAGGTGTGCAGTGTGTAAAGTTGTATTTATAGAAAATGTTGCTATTTTTCAGTTTTATTCAATGCTGCATTGCCTTTTGAATAGATGCCATCCAAGACCTATGTTTTTTCAGTTTTGCTTGCTCACCTGTAGCCCTTCTCTAACCGCCTCCAGAAGATATGGGATGATGGAGTAGTTCCACAAGTCAGTAAACCAAACTCTAGAACCATCTACATCTATTGGACAGGAGAGGAACAGCCGTGGACCTGGAGAAGGAAATTCAGATACTACACTCAGATCACAATCATGATATACATCAAAAATAGGATCAAACAACAACTTCCAGTTCTCTGGAGAAAGAAGCCAAGGATGAGAAAACACAAGTAGCTCGCTGCTGAACTGCTCTTACTGAGCTCAAAAATCCTCTAAACCAACTTGAAAAACTACAGCCTTCAAGGTGAGAAGAGTTAACCAGATTTCATAATACAGTTTGTATCCAAACTTAAAAAGTCCTTCTTTCTTAGAAAAAGAGAAAAAACAGGTTTAGAAACTTCTTGTTTAGTTTCCCTGAGAGTACACTGCCATCTAAAAGCAGGGTTTTAAAGAGACCTTTTTTTACCTAATATATCATAGCACAAGAAAATGTATACAGATGCACCTGGTATATAAGGAAATAAAATACATATACTTACATCTGACCATGCGTATACTTACCAATAGTAACATCAGAGGAACTGTGAGCCTCCAAGAATTTGTTCAGATGTTGCCAGACTTTGGGAATCCAATCAATAATTTTAACCAGCTCTGCGTTTCTCATCCTACTACTGATCTCTGTTTCAATTAGTTTTCTTCTCAAGAAACGGCCAAGAAAGCCTTTGACTGGCTCAGTGTGGTTAGCACATAGCACCCATCTACAGCAGAAGAGCAGAAATGTCCAGTATTTGTCTTTCATTCTACTGAACATACTTGTTCTGGGCTAAATTTCTTTTATTACTTCTAGATGATTGTCGTGATCCAAATGGGTTGTCCTGGTCACATATATCTCTTAGCAAAAAAAATTTTGGAATGATTTCACTAGAAGAAACCTTTTGTACTGTGCATTGTTTCAGCTTATTTGTCATTCAGTATCTGCTTTGTCTATTATCTTATTTAAAATTTGTTAGAGGACCAAGTATCTTAACAATCCTCTGTAAAGGAGAAGTTTTACGGACCACAGCTACTTTAATAACAGCATCGTAACAGAGCTGCACATGTCAGGGCAGCAACCAGTAGTGAATGGTATTTCTCTCTCACTTTGCTATTTCAGCTGATAAGAACAGTTTCAGATGACTCAGTAGCAGTTACTGCTTTGCCAGCCCACAAGTATAAGTAAGAAACATGAATAAACAGTACCTGAAATTATGGTGAAGTTGGAGATTAGGCGTTGAGGAGGTGGCTTGGTTCATTGTGCCAATAATATATGGACTATTAAAAAACCAACCAAACAAAAAAACAATACTTGTGAATTTTGAAAAACATATTTTACTAACATTTTAGCATTAAAATAGGTTATTCAAACGACTCTTGTCAAAAGAGGTTTTTTGTAGTTACTTATAACCAAATTCTCTACTGAGAATCTGACTTCTGAGAACATGAAATTCCGAAAGCAAACAAGAAATCTCAAAGTAGGAACTTTCACTAAAAATGAGGTTTAATGTTGAAGATCTACTGCATGAAGTGAGTGCAAATTACTCAAACCCTCTACTACTTCTTTTATTCCTCATTTCACAGGAACTGATCATTTTATGAAAAACAACCCCAACTCTGAAGTGCTGTCCACACTATGGATGGTCTGGCCATCTCAGTCCACTTTCCAAGTTAATCTGGAGTTTAGTTTTGTGATCACATTTTGCAATGACAGGGGTCTGGCTGCAGTACTGAAATTCAGAATGTGTTCTGATATTATTTCTTTACCATTTGTGGTACTTGCAGTTTAGAAGTCCATTAAAGATCTCTCCCAGGGAGCTAACATGATGCAGATTATCCAGAATGATTACAAGAGGCATATCTACAGCGTTATTTTCACTGTTACACTGGTCTGCTAGGTTGGACAGGTACTGGCGGAGTTCCTGCAAAGCATATATAAGGAAGAGAAAAAGAAAAGAGAGAGTTTTCATCAGATTCTTTGAAAATCCAGTTAGATAAATAAGGTACTGGCTTGTCATGAAATCTAAAGCAAAGGCACCTACCATATTACAAATACCCACATTTTCCACAAGAGAAAAAGAAGAATATGTTTTTTTTTTCCTCTTCTGTAGATTATACTGAAGATTCAAAGACTATATCAGAAAACCTGAGAGATAAGGGCCTGAAGGAGGCTAAGATGTTCTTGTTTGGTTTGCCTTTTTTTAATTCATGCAGTCCAAATTTGACATTCAGAGGTCTGAAATGTATTTTTTTTTCTTTTCAGGCACTTGTTCAACTCTCCATACACCAAACCAAACTCTCCATACACCAAACCAAACTCTGCCGCCCAGTAAGGTTTGTTATAACCTCTTCCAGCTGTGCATCTATTGAAATACAGCCAATAGAATTAATTTAAAATTAATTAAGCATCCTTTGGCAGAGGCCAGATTTGCATGCCTTCAGCAACATTTTGAAAGAATGATGAGCTTGCGGGGCTGCTGCCGGATGACTGAGTGTGGTGAAACGCTCTCAGCAGCTTTAAAGCATCCATTCTATAGCATGTTTCACACTATACCAGTGGCCTACAACCACAGTTTCAACCATAGCTTTCCTCCAGAGGAAAATGTCCCTAAAGCCATCAAATATATAGCTTTTCCTCTTTCTTCACTCCAGACGTTCACTGGAGGTAGAGGCAGGCAAACCCAGCTGCACATAAAAAAGCAGAGGCATGCCTTACCTGTGCCGGAATGTGTCTGGACAACAGTAACTCCAAACTCAGCATACATAGATTATAACTGCCGATACTTGTAGCTGCAGAAACTCTTTGACAGCCTAGAGATGTATTTGAGGGTTTTGGAAAGATGCCCATGTGCAACAGGAATCACTTACACTGCTGGGAATTGTATGCAGGTGTTTAACCTCCTCAGCAATTCTCATGTTCCTAACCACCTGAAAACCACAACACCTTTAGGTGTTTAAATATACACCTGGAAGCCTGCTATTCCAGGCCCATAATCAGTTGAATCTGCAGATCTGAAAAACTTAAATATTACTCCCTTCAGGATTAATATAAAGCTTTAAGAAGAAAGAGAAGTTTAAAATCAGCTTTTAATGGATTAACAAAGGAGGAGTCTCTCATATTTTATGTATGGTAGCATTAACTGTGCGAGGATGACTTCCATTTCCTCACCTTACTGGACTTGTGGTCGACATTGAAGGTTGCAATAATGCCATCAGCCAACTCCCTGCCCTCTCTAAGGACCATATACTCAGAGAGGCGGTTTGCTAGGTATGTTTTGCCAGTGCCACTGGGGCCAGATAGGATAATCCGTCTGTGTTCCATCAGAAGAGAGACATAACGCTGCAGGATAGGCTTTGGGATCAGTGATTCGAACACCAGACCATCCAAACTGTTCTCGCAGATACCTGCAACATGAAAAGATTCCTCATTTAGAGAGATTTCCCCTTTGTATCCAAATTGTCTATATTTTTAAAAGTTTTTTTTTCAACTAAGTAGTTGTAATGCTGCAATCCCATTAGTGGAGTCTGAACAAATGAAGAATAGTTGAAATGACTACATAAACAAACTGGAGAACTGCAAAACGTTATTCTGTGAATGTACCTGGGCCCAGTAATAGTATCAGAAAACCACAAAATATCGCTCAGGAACAGCAGATTTAGGTCCAATCTGACCAAACTCTCACTTCAGAGATAAATCCCTTCCTCACTCTGGTATCCCTCGTGGTTGAGGGCAGCACATATAAAGCTGCTAAAAGAAGTGCAGAAATGACCTGTGGGCTTAGCCTGGATCCTTCGTCATCCCTCCCAGTTTTAAAGGCACTCAGCTGCATCCTATGGTGTCTGAGGCCCTATGAAAGTTGCTGCACAAATGATTCCATGCCTCACTTTTGACACACAAACCATCCCTTTTACAGCATTTCGCCATGCACGGTATGCATTCATCCAGAATTTACCTGTTTACTTTTGAATCACTAGACAAAAAAACCCCCAGCTATCATCAACTCCCCCTGCTTTCCCAAACGCTTGTAATTAAACTCCTCTGTATGCTGATAGTTATCTCTGCTAACATAAAACTTACTGATAAGCATTTACGCAATGTCAGCAGTCACTGTAGGCAGAAGTGGCTCAGGGAAAATACACAGTGCTTCAAAATAAACAGCAGAAAGGGAAGCTGGCAAATCACACAGAGAAATATTTGCACCTCAACGGTTACTTGGAATATTAAATATTTATATAAGCAGCTTTGTATCTCAAAGGTATATGTAAGTGATTTTCCATAAATTGATTAAATACATTTCTCTTTTATTGAAAACTGTTATCACATATGAACCTTCGAAGCACAAGCCAAGCCAATGCAAGTTAAATATAAAATCAGATTGCAGCTTTACAGATGTGGCTAGACCTCAAGCAATATTTCAGTTGGGATTTACTATTGGACAATGTATTCCAAATAAGCAGAATACTCCCGGTTGACATCAAACTTCAGGAAACTCAGATATTCCTTGGCTTATTTGTCTTTCTGCCTGCTGACTTGCTACCCAAGGCAACTGACTTTTTACATCAATATGTGAAAATCAAACTATTTGCAAATGCCACTGTCAAACTTTGAAGCTGAGCTGCAGAGCGTTTGTCAATGCTCTCAAACACTTCACTGCTGTATGCAGATCTACACTCGAGATTTCTCTTGTGTACCTTCCAGCAAGCTGATGTACATTCAAAAAGCAGTGGTGGAGGATTTTTCCCTCAAACCTAGTTTCAAAGCATAGTTTTACATATAAATACGGCTCCCTGAGAAACCAAACGGGCTTATATGAGAAATATAAACATTAGTTTCTTATCAGTATAGTACAATGAAACTGATGAGAATTTTGAAAACTATACGTTTTGAAAAAAATCCAGAGTCTAAGGTGTCCCGTGAATTCTGCAATCCCTCCTTACTGGTACTCTTCAGTGAGACAAATCAAGCAAGTGAAATCAAGATTTTTTTTTTCCTCTGCACGAAAGAAATAACAAATCTACTTGTAACAAAGAGGCAATGAAATTCAGAGGCTTTATTCATTCACTACATCACCTGTGGCTTGAGGTCCTCTCCAGGATGACTCCAAGATATGTGGAGAAAACTACTATGTGTTTAATTATTCCTACTGTAACAGATTGAAAATCTGCTGAATTTATAGACTTAGCATACTGTAAGTTCTGTCTTTATCAAATGAAAATACAAGATGAGTAAATAAAATACAGAGACAGGAAAAAGGAAAGAAAATAAAAAGTTTCTACTCCTCTTGACACAGTCAGCTTTGATAAAACTGTAATTAGTGAGAACTACAAGCGTAATTACCTTTGATGGTAACTGAAATAGTGTTGTTTTCTCCAACCAGATAGCCACAGGGCAACAGCTCAGGTGTCTCTGCACCATTAGTACGTTTGATTTCTCCGATGTTGTAGCCCAAAACACTGTCTGAGTTCAGCCCCAGCTGGCTCACAGGATCCACGTGAATGATGTACTCCTGGAGTGAAAAAGGGACGTGACAAGTCAGGCAGCACAGAAATCTCTGTGACTTTGCTCTATGCTATAATAGTAACAATCACAGCAAGTTGGTACCATCAAAATCTAACAGGAGAATTCAAGCACACAACAAATTGTACTCACTAACCTTAAACAACCGTCTTACAACCCCATCCAGAACATCCCACTTGGTCTTGCCACTGACTCCGATGCAGCCTATGAGAAAGCTGCGAGGTCTCAAATCCTAAATGCACAGAAATGTGAATTTAAGTTAATAAATAAATACTAGATCTATCAGACAAGTCCGTTTAATGTAATTAAGATGTTGGCTTTTTTTTAATTATAGTGCATCTTTATAATTCTATACAGTGAATTATGAATCTTCTTTTCTATGAAGCGTTTTCTACAGCATTGGAGTCACAAATCTAAAGGATACTTAAGTAGCACTGATGTTAAAGGCTTTTATTAATAAATTTATCAACAATTCAAACACCTCTGAGAGGATTACAGCTTACCAAAAGGACAGAAAGACTCTTAGGAAAATCACAGGCAGAAAAGTTCACGGCATGTTCATTTTTCCATGACTTCACAGTCAAATGTGTGGGGTCTGACATTTGTATATAGTTTTATCATACATACTTCTAGAAATGCTGCCACGGACATAGGAAACTATATATATGTTAAAATATACATATATATGTAAAATTATACATGGTTATAAGTGTATGTATAGTTTAGAGAGAGAGAGAGTTTAATATATACATGTACGTAACAACTTGTGTGTTATGTTTGGTTTATCACAGCATTTTTGGAATGTGTTGCCCAGGGAGGTGGTGGAGTTGCCGACCCTGGAGGTGTTTAAGGGGAGATTGGATGTGGCACTGAGTGCCATGGTTTAGATGGTGGTTGGTGTTAGTGTTGGGTTATAGGTTGGACTTGATGATCTCAGAGGTCCTTTCCAACCTTGTCATACTGTGATACTGTGTGATACTGTGATTTTAGTTGATAATTTTTTTTCTGATTTCAAAGGCAAAAAAGCACCTCTCTTCTATTCTTCTAAAGCTGCACTCACTGTGAAACAGTCATTCAAAAAAAATTTGACTTCAATTCTCTGCCTCATTCTAAAGTCCTTTATATTTCAAAGCTGTGGATGAAACAAAACTCACCTCCTTCCATTTCATTCCATCCTGAAAGTTGACAACTATTTTGACGTGCCTGCCTCCTTCTTTCCGGGCAGAGCCATCTCCAGTGTCATCTAACAGCATATCTGTGAAAAGAAAACATCAACAGCTTCACACCTGTTTCTTAACAACAGTGAAGACTATTCTGGTTTACCAACACGTTTATTATAGTCAAACACAAAGGCACCTGGGCCTCACATGCCCTGAGGTTAAAACACAAGAACCAGGTTTACCGACTTCCCTACGAAATATCAGTATCACTCTTAAAAAGTGAAGGTCATTGAAAATTATTAGTCAGTTACTCTGTATTTTCCTTCCTATGATATATCCCTTGGCAAATATACACCATTAAATGGCTTTAAACATGACTCTCTGCAGTTGAGGTCATAATTGGACAACTCCGACTTAGGGCGCAGCAGACCTATGACGACATTTTAAAAGAAGGCTTTTTGCCAGCTCCTGACATATTTCCACACCTCAACTGTTAATAATTTTCATGCTTTCATTTTTCCATGGCTAACCAAACCAAAATCTTCCAAGTGCAGGATAAAACCTGTCTACCGCCCTTCTCATTAAACTCACCGAGACTGGTTGACTCCGTGAGATTCAAACTGTGTTGAGAGAGACCCACTGAATGTCTTGGAGAGGATGAGATGGAAACCTGAGACTGAGTCCTGCTACAGCTGCCATGGTTTTCAGATTTCAGCCGATCATTTTCTGCTTTTAATTTTTCTATCTCACTCTTGAAAAGACAAGGCAGGAGTTAGAAGTCACAGTGAAAGCAGACTAAAGAAACGAACATAAGCAACTCACGAATAAATACTAGTTTAACAGAAATGCCATTTTCATAATATTTCAATTTATTTTAATGAATTAATTACTTTAATTATTACAATTCCATGAGATTTTTCAAAGCAACCTAGAAAACATAAATATATGGGAATTCGCTAAACACCGAAATTCAGCTACTTTAGGACAGGGAGCATGGGAACATTTTAAGAGGCTGCTGACAGCCAATGACACTATCTCCCCATAGGTTTCTAGGGTTGAAACAGTTACAGCTCCAGAGCTGACAGCAGCAGAATTCATGTGTTCAAGCTGGCTTTTAACAAAGGTACAAGGCATGAAGATAGACACAACTTTTAGTAAACATTCAAAAACTTCAAATTTACCCTCTTTCAGATCTTTACTGTGTGGCAGGTTGGCCACTTTTTAAAACATCAGCACCGATTGGAATATTTGGGGTGGTTATTTCTTACCTGCATTCTGTTCATCGCCTCCCGAAGCTGATCAAGCTGATGAGCAGAGCTAAGGGCTTCGAGACGAATATCAGTCAACTTCATCTCCTTATCTCTTAGCTCATTTCTTAACTGCATGACTGTCTCAGCTTCGCTGTCAGTGCATTCAGAAATACTGGAGAAGATTGAAAAACAGACATCGAATGAAACCGTTTGTTACTTTTCAGATAGTGCTGCTCCATCATTTATTAGTAAAGGAGGAAAAACCCTTTTATTCTGCAGGAAGCAGGCAACAGTTTCGGTTTACTGGATCAGTGATATCATAAATCAGATATTAAATGGCTGATGGAAACATTAGAAACTAGTGAAATAAATATGTCTGAAGGTTATTTTTCTTTAATCAGCATCTGAAAGAATTCTGGAAGTCACCATTGAACAGTCTTCATTTTTTTTCATGGTAGTCACCATAAAGGAAAACTTTTAAAGCCAAAATCTGAATAAATTTAAGGGGGTGCAGGCACTAACAGCAGTTGGTTGGAGATTGATGAGTTTACAGACAGATTTAAAGCTCACCAGGTGTGCACAGCTGGGTATCCCTGAACTGTTCGGGAGGGCTGTGGAACTCTACACCTATTCAAGCATGATAAATTCCTGCTTGCCTTAAAGCACTCATGCTTAAAAAATTTTTGGTCTTGTTTTTCTTCCCTCCTCCCACAAAAAAAAAAAAAGATCTGGGGTGAGTAACATTTCAGCACATTCATAAGTGTATCTATATAAAGATCAACTACACAGCTGTATGCTTTGAGGGAGATTTAATTTAAAATGTCTCTTCTGAAATCAGGTTTATGAGAGATGTTTTCTCCACTAAAAGGCCAATAAGCCAAAATACACAAGTTTTACTTATGCTCCAGCCTTCCCTCTGTTCCTATATTTACTCTTTTCTCATATTTAGCCTTTTGGCTTTTACATCAAGGTAAGACGTATATACACAGCATTTTGACTGATGATAGATGGGATCATCATTTGACGAATTACTGGCCTTAGATTTCTAAAGTACAATTTGCTGTAGTCACCAGAAACTCACCAAGTTAGGCCCAAGAGACTGGAGAAGCTTTAAAAAAAAAATCATGGGGGATTATCTTCTGCTACTAACATTTCATCGCTATGATACGGCTGGGAACTATTGCTATTGTTTTCACCTCTTCATGTGAAACAAGTAATGGGCAAAACTTCAAGTCTGGGTACTTAAATGCATTTGGTCTGAAATCAAGCTGGAAGCTTTGCATGACATCTACAAGGTTGTAAGGCTGTCTGGTAATTACACGTTTCACAGTAATGCCTTGTACAACTGTCTGTAGTTTTCTATCCTGTTCAAGCGGTGAAGCTACTGACAGAATTAACAGAAAATCTGATTTACAAAGTTTTCCAAGTACATTCTCAATGTGAGTTTAGACTCAAAGCAGTGTGGTAAGGCAATTATTCAACTTTACTTCAACGGCGGCCACAATGAAGCCTCAAGATTGCTTGTGACCTTCCCATGAACATAAAATGAGTTAAGCAGCAGAGCAGAAGTCCTGACTTTAAAGTCTATATCTCATTCTCATAGAAACAGAGGTAGAAGGGTATGGTTTGTTCCTACAGCTGAGCCTACACAATAGCTTTTACTACCCAAAGAAGCACTTATTTCTCTCTCCTTTTCCCTAGCCTGCTCCTGGCTGTGTCAGCTCTGACATTTATCATAGTCTGACCAGACCACTGAGCTGATCCAATCCAGCAACCTGGGGAAAAAAAATCTGTTCACATTGCCGTCAAATTATTTTTCTCATAATTTAGTGTATTGCATTGGCTCAGTGGAGCTGTGTGAGTAGGAGCAGGGGCAGTGCAAGGGAAGGACCAGGCACGAGTGGTTGAGGAGGTACAGAAGAGGAGTGGATCATCTCCATCCATGAGGGACAAGCTCATAGATAAGCTCAGCTGTATCACTGAACCATGCTGTTTGATTTCCAGTAAATCCTTACCTTTACCTGAATTTGTCAACTTAATTGCATTGCGGATTAGTACAAAACGTGCTGTCTTTTGCCAACAGAGAAAACAAAATCCCAGACTTGGCCTAGCTTGCTTCATTAGCAGCAAGACATCCAATTAATTCTGCACTCCAAGGTCACCCTGGTTATAAATACTCTTCATATTCAATATGTTCTCCTGAGAGCACCCCACTGAAATATTATATTACACTACAGTAACGATGCAATGATTTTGTCTTCCTGGACACTAATGCGAAGGTACTGGGTTGGGAGTCAGCTTACATACCTTTAAATCCCTGAATAAGTAAATTCAACTCTTCTGTCCCTTGCTTGTAATCTCTTTCGACTACAGAATATTCAAAATATGCAGTAGCTGAAAGTATGATCTTTGCTCATTCTTTTGCCAGTATGACAGGGTTAAGGATTTTACCCAAAGTACAGCCCTTCTCTGGGAGTTAATGTGAGTGTGCTTCAGAGCAGGACTGATCAGTGGCAACAGACCAGCCCTCATCTACAGGACAATCCCACCTGGCCCACTGCGTTTTCTGCTGTGACCTCCCGGTGGGCAGCATTTTAGCTCTGTGTGTAACTGAACAGACTCCTGTAGTGCACATACAGATGTGCAGATCCTTAGACAGACGAACTAAACAGACAGAATGGTGCAGGGTATATTTTGCCTCTGCTCGCTTCTTCAAAGTGGCCTAGAGATGTCCTGTAAAGCTACCATGGAAAACGCTGGATTTCTTTGAAGCATGATACCTTTTTTTCTAATCCTACCAATGCAGCAAGATCCCTTCCAATTCATTTTCTATTTAAAAATTAAAAAAATCACTTACAGAGAATTGGAATGGGAAGCTCTCAGCAATGGTGTTGAAACAGTGGTGTTATGGTGTGGTAGCTTTGGTGAAGAAGGCAACGAAGAATCAGTCATCTCCTCGATATCTGAATGAGAAGATGCTGACTTGGGAGATTTCTTTTTACCAAAAGCTTGCTTGAAGGAGCTGCGTAACTGAAAAAACAAGACCACAACAGCAGGCACATCATTAAGAATAAAACCAGGCACAAAAGCCACAGAGTAAAGACTTTAACATGCAAATACTCCAAACAATACAGCCATACTCACATATATTTTGATAAGGGTAAAAAAAGAATAAAAAAATATTTTTCTTTAAGTATTTTATGAGATTAATAAGGTCAATAGGACTGGATATCAATGCTTCCTATTTTTAAGATAACTAATTTATAGCGAATTCTGTTCAGTGCAACAAGCTTTGCAGTGATGTCGTAGCAACTTGCAGCTATAATATAACGTGGCTCAGACGAGGTTAATGATGCTCAGATGGTTAGTCACGTAAATGGATGGGTTAGCTTTGCATCTCATAGTTTAAAGTAGGTCTTCCTTACCTCATTGACCTGCCGGAAGAAGTGCAAGCAAAAAAAAAAGTGGGGGAAGGAAAAAAGACATATTTTAACAGATAAAGGCAGTGATAAGGAAAGCTTTGGATTTCTAAGACAAACAAGACCAATAATCAACAAAGACCAGGTGTTTCAAACAGCACACAGTCATTTTTGCATTACTGGGACACACCAGACCCAAATCTCTGAAGTATTTAAATTACATTTTCTCTCTGGCTCAGACAGAATGTTTTGGCTAAAAGCCAAGTTACTATTTTGTTTTTCCTTTGCAGGAACAGGTACTTCACCAGTTGAAAATACTGAGTCTTCTCTACCTCCCTGCAACTAAAAAACCTCTCTTTAAACATGACTGTTATTTTCCCAACAACGAAAGGAATGAATATTCATGTCATTAAACTGCTGTTATCCCAAAGTTACAGTTCAACAGTTACTGTTCAAGAAATGCTTAAACAACACTCTTAGATATATGGTTTAACTTTTAGATTGCCCTGCATGGAGTCGGGGTTTGGCACTGATAATCCTCATGAGTCACTTTCAACTCAAAGTACTCTATGAACATCATTTAATGCCTTCACAAATCATGCATTGCAAGCAGCCTGGCTTAACGTGTGCTGAAAGTTATTTTTAAACTAGACAAAGACTCTTATGGTAAGAAATGCTGAAAATCTGGTGTTTCAGTTCTGAGTGGACAGCTGCGTTGTTTCTTGGCTGATAACTGCCTTAGTATTTGTGGAATAAACCATGTGTGAATAACACGCAGCGTATATATTTTCTCAGTAAATTACTGATTTAATTTCCCATTTTCATTTTATAGCAACGAAGTGCCAGTTTTTAGTAACATCATAAAAATATTGTCCTGTGTCTTCTACCTCACGAAAAGTTTATTTCTCTCTGTAATAAGGAGATGTTTCCTTAAACTTCTTTTAAAAATAGCAATCTGATGAATGAGAAATGTAGGCTGATGTAGGATAATATCTATTAGGTTGCAAATAACAAAGACAAGCTAAAGCAAAAATTTTAAAAGTGTTTATCTTAACTAAGGCTTAATGATTACGAAAGGTTTGTGTCACAAATCGAGTCGCTAACAATTTCAAAATTACAGCAATTTACTTCATCCATAACTAATGTAAAACCCAGCAAAAGAAGGATTTGGAGATAATATTGCTTCCATTCAACCAATTATTTACAGGGCAGAGTAAAAATGCTGCTGTTATGAAGAAGCTGGCAAGACATCAAAATGAAACCACTGCAATAACAGAAATAAAATGAAGAACGTGCTCAGAAAGCTGTTTCTTACAGTTTTGGAGTTTCATAAACATTTCTGAGAGGATATTGTGCAAATACAAATTAAGTTTTTTACCAGCTCAAGAGACTTTTTGTAGCTATATAGATTTATCTGTACACCCAAAAGATACAGGGAGGTTTAAATTCAGTGGGAAGGAAGGGATGGATTGCTTTACTGGCTACAATAAAGGAGATAGGGACTTCAGTCCCAACTACAATCAGACGAGGTCACTAAGGCAGTTATGGTCTAATTCAAAATGGAGTTTCACATAATGTACCTTTCCTCCAGTACAGGGTACCTTGTACACAGTACATGACAAGCAAAGAAGGAAAAATGGGAAACGAAAGGTAAGCATTGCAAAATCTTGCAAAAGAAATGTTCATCACAATAGATTTTTAAATACTGTATTTTTTTTTGTTGTAGATCTCCACGGTGATGTTCAAAACCAGAGTTCTTAAAGTAATTAACATGTTCACTTAAAAGAAAGCCCTACAAGCCAAAAAAGGAAAAAAAAAAAAGAATGATTTCTCATTGTGGATTTGTTTTACTTTAATGACAGACTGACAGCTATTTCTAAGTTAAGACTGTCCTTTTGGCTGTTAAGCTAAAATTCAACCATATGGAGAGTCAACACAAGCATATACATCCTTTATGACTCAATTAAGCCTTCAAAAGAGAGTTTATACAGGTTTTCAACAGTGCGTAGTCCTTGTGCTGACCTGCTGCACAAGGGGAGGAAGGAGGAGTTGAGTGGATAAATTTCACTGGGCATGTCACGACAATTTTCCATAAACCTCACGCAATCTGTTAAAATACACTCACCCAGTTCTTCCTCTTCTTTTTCTTTGAATCACTCTCGATGTTGCTCCCCACACTGGAGTGGCTGGTAGCACTGTTAATACTGGAGACGCTATCCGAAGAGTGCTGCCTTCGGATCCGCAGGTCTGCAGGCTGAGCAGCTCCAGGTCCTGAATGTGAACGAAAGCAGCATCAAAATTATGTGAGAAATTTGATGTAAGTGTAAATTACTGGTGTAGAGTAAGAAAAGTGAGGCAAGACAGGACTGCATTCAGACTTTATATTGGAAATTAACGAAAACAACAAAGAAAAAGAAGCCAAGTGTCTGACAGCTCTGAAACGGGGATCTCTGCTCCCTGCTGCTTCACCTAGATGACTAAATGTTTATAGTACATTCAGTGAACTCACACAGAAGGTGGAAAAGTGTTGTTAAATGCCTTCTCATCTCTCTTAATACGTCCATTTACCTCTGTATAATTGACTGCACTGTTTACACCGAACGCCATCTCAAAGGCCCATGGTACCAAAACCAAGTAACTAGAGCATGGACATGAGACAAAGATGATTTCTAGTGGTTACATCAGCTATTATCAAGAGGTTTAAAGTCTCATGAGCACCACACAGTTGCTAAAGGCAGTGCTTGCTTTTCACCTTTGCAGTTGAGCTCAGGTGTGTTGATGACTCCATTGATGGCAGCCTGAGCAGCAGCATTTTGCTTCTTCAGCAGCTCAATAGTCTTCCTTAACTCACTCAGTTCCGAGTCCTTGAATAAGAAAAAAAAAACTGGTGATACAATGGAACATGCAGATGTTATCTAACTGCTCCAAAGCAGCCACATTTCAGTCTGAGCACTGGCAGTTGATAGAGAATTTATGGAATATATATGCACAACGAGATGAAAATGATATTGGGTATATCTGGGGAAGCACATCCTCAATACGCTGAAAGATAGCTTGGTTACTAGGATACAAAAAAGTGGACATGTTCTGTAATATAGAAATAATGTATATCAAGCATACTGCCCTAAAATCCAATGCTGCCTGTTTTGCAAGGATATTTTCTTGGTGTTTCTCTTAAGCATGCACATGTGTGGATACACTGGGAATAAATTTATTACGAAAATATGGAATACTGAAGACTCGCGTCCAAAGCAATGATTTACAGGAATAATCTGATCCGTTGTCACAACAGCCCAGTGAGGAAAACAAGCATTTTATCCAAAATTTTTACTTAAATTTTACTCCATCACCACATTTGAGGAAACTAAGGTAGTGTATGACATGACTGTTTCCCCCCCGACACCCGAACTACAGAAGAAGCACAAACAACAATGCTAGAAACAGAAGTTAAGACTTCCCCAAATACTTTTCAAGCTTGCCTTTTGTTCTGCTGTCATTGTCAGACTCTGCAGTCTGATTGTCATGTTCCCGAGGCTCTGCTCAAACGCTGCCACCAGGTGAGCCTGAAAGTTAAACCATACAGAAATAGTTTGTTCTCTCCCCATAAACCAAGAATATTTCTGCAACTATTTAAATGGACCTTGTGCAATGCATTGTTTGTTGTGTAAACGACAGGGGGAAAAGAACACCGATTAGAAAAGGTCAAATAAGTAGAGAATACATAGTGAAAATATTTGCAAACAAATTACCAGGAACAATTTAATTGTGGAAATTTAGACATGCCAAAGGTAACAGACTATTTCAGAATTTTAGGACAAGACAGTTCTTTCATGTACAACTATTGGTAGCAGCACACTATGAAAAGATGCAGTTTTAGGCTATAAATCATGTCCTGCTACCAAATGCTTTAGAAAACACAACATAGGAGTAACACTGTGACCTGGTACATCAGTAGCAGCACAAAAGCTCGACTTCTTTGATACCATGACTTCAACAGCCAGGGCAGATATCTCATACTGTAATAGATCAGCAAAGCAGGACTTTTATTTCTGGTTTGGAATTCTCGTTTGTTCTGTAAAATGTGCATCCTGAACACATCTGAGAAGCAAACCACCTTCTGGGTTCCTAGGTGTTAAGGTCCTTTGAAGAGCCACATCTCAAACTAATCCAGTTCATGTACTTTCCTCAGTTGTTTAAAGCTGCTTGGATTTTGTGACAAAGGGAAAACACATTTTGACACTTTGTTGAAACAAAGAGATGTGTTAGATTCAATGGTTTTTTTGTTTTAAGTCTCTCACAGATTAAGTAACTGAAGCTTTTAGGGGACGCTTTAGGGAATACACCTTATCACCCTGAAGTATCCCTGACACCAAAAAGACATGGAATGGTATCTGGTTATCCAGCCCTGTTGCCAAGTTACTGCAAGCAATAATAACATGTAAAGACCTCCTACCACAAAACGCAGAGAGATTCTAAGTACGTCCCACTGTTCATTTTCGAAATCAGAACTAATCTTTGACTTTCTATGTGGGCCATTACCAAAAGGTTACGTAGTGATAAATTTTCAGATACCCTCAAGTAGCTAAAAAGTTAACTCTTGCCTCAGAGCTTTTCACAAAAATTTTAATTTTTTTCCAGAGAGTACCAAAAACCCCCAAACGACACTCCTAAGTTTTAGGAGAATACCCTAAAAAGTAAAATAAAATAGAAGACAGTAAAAAAAAGATAAAGCAAGTTTTTAGATAGACAGAGGCCTGACAGATCACTGTTTTCCTTGTGGGTATTCAAGGCAAGAAGACACTGGAATTCACAGAGGTGGAGATTCTCACTGTGCTACCGAATAGCAGAGCTCTGAAAACTATGTCACTCATTTCAGTCCCGAAATTCCTTCTCTGAAGAGGGGGAATAGGGATGGAGACAGGACTACAGCAGCATTGTAGCCCTCTGCCAGATGCTTTATCAACCGATATTTCTGTGTCTGATTAAAAGACTTCTCCAATATTTGAGTGCAATTTGGTTATAACCGAGGTCCATGTGCTTACCATCATCCAAAACTTCCTGGTGCTTGGCCAATTAACCTTTTTTCCCATGAACCACTAAGGACCCAATTTTGTTTTTAAGGACATCATTTAAGAATTCAAGATGACTAAGAAGCAAAAGGAAGGAAAAATAGAATACATACATATCTATATACTTACAGACATTTATCAATCTCTACATGTCTACATATAGTTGCATATGCAAATGAACACATGCACAGTTCTATATATATTTGTCTCATTAGTCGTAATAATCCACACTAACCATAGCAAATAATACTTTATTTCTCTGTTAAAAATAATTATACGCACACGACAAGTAATTTGTGCAAAATCTTTCCAAGTGGAAAAGGACATTCTCTCACCTAAATATATACAGAATAGCAAAACCACTCACAGAGCTATTTCAGACTTACTCTCCATCAGCACACAGCTGACTTATCCTAAATAACTGTTCTCACATTTGCAATGAAAACAAACAGGAGCTGTACAATAACATGAGGATGTGAATCTCTCATTCCCATCAGCCTCTATGAAAATAAGCAGAGCTGAGACTGTGAGAAAAGAGCAAAAAGTAATTTAAACCCTCACGCTACGCATGTTCGGAAACCTAAATATTTATTTTAAAAACACAGACTGCAAAGTTTCTGCTGGGGAGGATAAACAGGGAACAACAACACTGATACTCAAGAATCCTCAGCAATATTTTGCAAAAGCAAAAAGTGAATGGGCAAGCAGGACTGCATGGATTAATAATGGGATAGAAATCCTAATGCTTTGACCTTAACCTTAAGAAAAAGTTGCTCTTTCAAGATCAGATCAAGCATCTCAATTGATATTATTCCTAACTGGATATTGTTCAGTGCAAAAAAGTTATCTTCACTTCCTAGTTAGAGTGAAGCGCTTTCAAAATTCTTGTCCCTGATGGCCTGAGAAGCATTAAAAGCTGCAGTATTGTATTCAGGGAAAAAATAATAAATTAAATAAAGAGATTAATTTAAATTTCACAAGTTAAAAGCAGTTAAAAAAAAATCTTGTGCAAAGGCATTGTACATGAAGCAATGTCTTAACAAACAGCATTTACTGCTCTTAACCTTTCTGCGAACATATATTTTACAAGTAAAAAAAAGAGTACATTCTCTGAAAATAGGTGGCTAGAGACTGAAATATGTTAGTAAGACACTTATCACAGACTGTAGCTGACTTATGGACAGATAATGGAGAGGTTAAAGACTAAGAAATTTAGACAGCATGAACTAAAAAACTCCATAATTTTAGCAAAGTGCAAACGGAATACTATCAAAATTTTAAATGATGCTAATATTTTTTGGGGGGGGAAACAAAAAAACCACTCCAAAATCCAAAATTACTCCCAAACAAAAATTTACAACAGAAGCTTATGTTAAAAAATTATTCTCTGCAAAGACAGTGGCAGTAACCACATACAAATTCTTGGGTAAATTAATGGCAGCGAGGGCAGTCATAGAGCACCACGCGCTACTCACTGCTCTTAGAAACAGGCTACCAGCTCCTGTGTTGAGTAACAACCTACTGGATCTGAATACAGTTTTACAAAGAATGTAACAAAATTAAGGCAGAGCTAGATGAGTTATACATCTGACAAGTTCTTTGTCTGAAGGACACAAGCCAGGTTATTTAACAACACAAGAAAAAATGTACACAAGAGAATCTGCTTCTTACTTTCCCAGATGTAAAAGAAGCTTGAAAACCAACTTGTGTGTGCAGTCCCCTTTCTACTTGAAGGGCAAACATAAGATTTAATTTTTCTAAGACTTAAAATTCTCTCTTGGGAAAGTGACTGAGTAGTTACATGCAGTCAAAGCCCTTTAATTCGACTTCTCTATTAATTGTGTTTGTTCTTGGTTTTCCTTTTCCATTTTGCAAGCTGCATGAACCACTGTGACGCCTGCAGTGAACACCACAGTGGATGTCCCCTTGAATCCTTCTTGGGATAGGTGTCACTGCTCAGATGAAAGCTGTCCTTTCCTGTACCAAGTTCCATATTTCTCCTATTCAGAGAGCTGATGGACAAGAATGTCCCCTTCAGTAGCATGCGTTCTGATGTTTATTCATTCCCACAAACTAGGATGTCAATATAATCCAATTTTCTGACTATTCCGCTATAGCTTATTTTCTCTAGAATTGCTTATTTTTCTAGCAAGTGCTTCTGTTTTGCAGATTTCTGCTATTTGTGACTACAGCACTGAACACAAATAAACTCACTCAGGGTCATAAAGCATTGCCTCAACACCTCCTGACTTCCAAATCTTTTTTTTCCAAGTGTTTTGCATTACTTACTCATCAAATTCCTCAGAGGAAACAAGCAGAGTATTGCCCACACTGCTAATAGTCAGGTACGTCCACTCTGTAGCTGTAAATTAGTTCTCAGAGCCCCCTGTGCCTCAGCTACCTATCATGCCATTAAGCCACATCTTTATGCAACAGGAAATTAGAACCCATTTCAATTCATGTTTCTATCAAACTTTATTCCTACCAATTATAAACGTCATCTTTATCTCATCCCACCCAAAGGTTTAAACAAGACACTACTTAAAAAAGCCCCATCTTCCATGATTTTCTCAAGATCTGAAGATGGTTTACACATTTATAAAGCCAAATGAATATTATAAATCAGTACCTAAACAAAGGCATAAGGCAATTCAGTTGGACAGAGGATGTTATTTTTGGAAAGGTCCCACGTGCATGCAGCTATTTTTTTAAACACAGGTAATGTGAACTGAATGTTACACACATGAAATATTTTTCTCATTTAGAAAAACTGGGGGGTAGATGGTACATTCAATACATTCTCTGTCAGTGTTTGTTCGCATGAGTTGTACTCACATTGGCAGTCAACTGAGTTGTCAGAGCTGACACTTTTTCTTGCGATGCATCCAACTCCCTCCGTAGCTTGCGAATCTAGATATCGTAAGAGAGTACTTTATTGCCCCAGAACATGGAGAAATAAAATAGCCAGACACAAAATGCAGCGTGCCTTGACAGAACATTTATGGCTGTCAAACACAATGTGCTCTTACCTCTGACTGGCACTTCTCCTCAGGCTATAAAATAAAAACAGAGAAAAATACATGAGGATATTACACCATAACCAACTTGACAAATTTATCAAATTCTTCAATTTTTCTTTTTTTCCAAAATCTTTCAAAAACTCTGACAGGAATTCCTTCTTTTGGATTCCCACATCCATATTCAATCTAAGATAATCTAATTTATTTATTCTTCAGGAAAAAAGAAACAGGCTGCTTGTACCATACTTCTTCCTGCAAGAAGGAATCTGGACTGTGCTTTCCAGCCTGCTGCCCAGTGCACTCTGAAGTTTGAATCTTAGAAGAGGTGAAGTCCAGCTCCACACATAACGGACTGCAAGAGGCTCTGAAGTACCAGAACTGTCACAGAATACAGCTAATTCTAGGCAATTACCTTCCTTCCATGCTCAGTTCTCCGTGGGATGGAGATCACATTTTTACATTCCAAAGTGATGTGAAAAAATAAAATTACTCCCATTTAGGTGCTGCCTGGGCACTGTGGTGATGAAAAACTGAAGACACACAACTAGTTATCTGAGGATGCAAAGCGGATGTACGGACCATCCACTGTGGTTTGCATGATAGAATTGTGGCTGCTATGGCTTGCTTCTAAACAAGTTTAGCAGCTAAAGAGAAGAATATGGTAGGAAGTTACACATTCCACTGTTCTCATGTAAACATGCCCACTACCAGTCACCAGGAAAATTATACCCATCAAACCACACTATTAAGAGCCACTTGTGCTTGGGCAGCAGGCACATGAACCAGAAGCTGCTAAGCACTCTCCTTGTGGCTTGCATGGTTATAAACAAGAGCTCAGAGGAAAAGGTCTATTTTCCATCCTCCTGATATGTTTTGTGTTTTGGCCTCATATATGGACCTTCCTTGAGGCAAGGTCAATAATGAAAAGCAGCATTTTCAATTTATTATCACGGTCTTAAGGTCATATTACACATGGATATTCCTAACGCTGAAACACGTACGTGAAATAATGCTAAATAACACTACGTTGGCTTGACAAGACTGCACAGACAAGCTATACATGATCTTCCAAGAGCAAGTTCTTTCATGCACTCCTGTATCACATCTGTGTGGATGTGTCGTAAGCATGAAGATGCATCAAATTGCATAACAATTTGAAACAGAAGATCCTGTTCCATTGACATGTCTTTCAGAAGCAATTATTATGTGCTATTTTTTAAAAGGGTTGTGCATTAAGAAACCCCCAAAACTATAATCATACCAAGCCACCTTTACTCTGGCTGGCTTGGATCTCAACAGCAGTAAAGCCAGTGGGAATTAAGCACCAGTGCTAAACACTTCTGTGCAGTGCTGTGGGGACTGGAACCTGCTGTGCCCCTGGGTCGCTGCCGTTAACACCCCAAGTAGCAGGAGAAAAGCCAGACAGGACAGGGTCTGCATGTTGGGGCCACGCTAACCCATTACAGCACTGCTATAATCTTAACTCAAAAGGCCTTCCATAGCACAGGTCTAAATGGAAAATCCTTTGTGAGACTATTATTATAGAAGAAAATAAGCAAATGAAACATGCATTTAAAACACCTCTGTATTTTCAAACTCCAGTAAGTCTTACTTCAGGATCAGATAAACTAAACGAATACATATTTTGGAGAAAGGATTACTGGCATGGCAAACAAATGGCTTCTTTAAATTATTAAAATCTGTGCATTAAAAAACTTTCTCTAACTTCTTTGGTAACAAATCATTAATACAAGGCTGGAATGACTTTATTCAGCAAATTCTGGGGTTCTTTAAGTAACGAAGTTCAAATCTCCTCAGATCTACTGAGGTCCTTTGTAGCAAAGCTTATTTAGCATACTTGTAAAATATCAACTAAAAAAAAATGCTGCTTTTAGGCCACTAACATCTGTATTTAATGAGGACACTGCTAGCTATCCACAGACAACTTTATGTTCAGAAACATTTATTTGGTAGCTAGCACTCAGGATGCTATCAAATGGAATGCATTATTTTTCCCTCTCCTTGAATGGCAAAAGTAATTAACACAATAAGACTGGTAATTCAATAATTTTGATTAGCAAGCCCAAATTGTTCATTTCATTATACTCACTGTCGAATAAATAGATGATGTACTGGATACCAACGAGAGAGAAGAACCATGCACTAAAGGAAAGAAAACAAACACAATGAATATAAATATAGTAATCACAGCGTGGAATCTTTGTAGATCATCCACCAAAGACCAACCTATTGAAGAAATACTTCCACAAATTGTATCATCCATCATGAAACATTATTTTTGCACCAATAATGTACGGTTTGAAGAATGTATGGCCAGGTAATAAAATCCATAAAGTTTGGTTTGGTAAAGCTGTTTTAACAATTTCACAATATCCATTTTCCGCAAAAATGAGGTCAAGAAGATTAAAAAGAAAAGTTTTCATGGAGATCTGTTCAGAAATGAATATTTCTCCGGACAGCTTATTTTAGAGCACTTGTAGAAGAGCTCACTCAAGATAAAAAAACCCAACAAATTAACTGAAATGCAGAAGAGATTACAGAAGTAAATCTAAATACTCCATCTTAAGTTTTAGATAGAATTGAGGGGGTAGGTTATTTCCTTTAAGCAGCAGACCAAGATGCAGATGTCCCGAAAAGACCATGATATCCAGCTCCAGCATATAACAAGATGCTCCAGAAGAAGATGGGGAGCACCCAGGGTAGAAACCAGACTAATTCTGGGGCTCTGAATGCCCTCTGAATGCAGCTTTATCTTCCTTCTGCTGACTACAAAGGAGCTGCATCACGAGCATCGAGGACCTGACCATTCCCTATCCTTGCAGGTTTTTTTTGTCTTTCTTTAAAGCAATGACACTTCTTTAACAAGACAAAATTCTTTCTCTCATAGGAAACTTACCTGAGTGAAAACATGCCTACAAAACCTTTTCTGGAACTTAATCCATTTCAAGCAGTTTTTGTATTTATGTATACATTCAGTATCAGCTGAAGATAAACACTGTTTCTCAAGGTTGTTACCATCACGCCGATGCTAGGATTTACATAAAACAATTTTATTTTTGTTTGTTGTATTAAAAAAACTACCTGAAGCTATTCTTTCTGTTAATGAAACATGCAAAATTACCATTCTTTTTTAAAAATTATTTTTAGAAACAAAATACATTTTAACTGAAATTTTCATTTAAATTTCAGGTAATTTCATACAAATCATATGAAATTGTGTTAATCACTTTTTCTTTCATCTAAATCCTCCAGCCAAAATAAAGTTTAGAAAAGCTGACATTTTGCTCTAATTACCTACTGCAGTTCTCCTACATTCATAATAAGTGGGTTCTGCTTTCCCATTGATATTATATCCTAAGGCAAGGCTGGAAACAGAAGTAAACAAAGTCTAAGTTGGCTTCTGGAGGAATTTAAGACAATTTAAAAATCCCACAAGAAAGCAAAAAACCTCATACACATTTGCTTTTTCTAGTTAATCATATTTTCAATTAAAATGATACTTACAGTTAGATGTTAAGGACTGTACTGCATTAAGAACATAAAAATACCTAGCATGAGTCAGACCTAGGGTCTGTCTAATCCTGTGCTCCATCTCTGCCTGCAACCGCAGTGCGTCTTGAGGGAAAAGAAGGCAAGAACGAGGCAGATACCCTGTGATTTTTCCCCAGGTATGCCTTTGTCTCTTCTGGGAATCAGCAGAGATGGAAATTCCAGAGATGGGAACTGCAGTCAGGCCATTACTTTCCATAGGTGCTGTGACCTACCTACCATTAACTTGCTTAACTGTTTCTGGATCCAGACACGTTTTCTCTGTAACAAAAAACTCTCCTTGTGTCTAGAAAAATAATTCTTCACAGTTGTCTCCACACCTCCATGACATGAGAAGTAATGGACAATCATCTTTATAATGCACTAACTTATATATTATTACCTCCCTTCAGACATAATTTTTCCAAGATGCAGATTCCTTTCTACTTTAAATCTCTTCATATCACAGACTTTATATATCCAAGATCTCCTTGTCACTTTTCTTTTTGCCTGCATAATAGCATTAGGATCACATTTTAAATACAGAAAGCCCAAAGCCCTGGCAGTATTGCACAAGATCACCAACAGACTCATACAGAGAATACAATATCATTTTCTGGTTTACCTCTCTATATTCTTACTTTGTACAGTTTTTACTAATACAGATGTATTGAAGAAAGCAATCATAACAACTGCCCAGAGAAGAAACAGATCTCCTTACAACGGACTGGGACACAGGTGTTTTTGAGTTAACATCAACTGGGATTTTTAAGATCACATTGGAACTTTAAAGGAGAAAAGAAGACTCAAAATGAACATAGGTAAAGGATACATAACACTGGGAATCATACTCCTGCCTTGTGAAACATCGCTGTTGCATCATCTGAATGTGTGTTTAATTTGAAATTTCGTTTCAAGGACCACTAAGGAGTTAATGTTTTGTGCAATTTATTTTTAAAGTATCTGCAGATGGCTACTTTAAGGCTATTTAATTAGGAGCCTGAAGGCAGTTATGCTCTTGATGTGATTCCTGCTTTTTGCAGTTAACATGCATCTGCATGCAGGCCACAAACCCAAATCGTTTTGGAGCTATTATTTTAAAGCATAAATGCATACGCAAGCAAATATCATTATTAACATTAAAAAAATGGACAGTCTAGCTGTGATCAACTGTCCAAAAAGTAGAAAATAACAACAGGTACCACAGTTAGTAGCACAAAAAGGAACAAAAGCTCCTGGGGAAGCCTTATGGCCAGAGAAGAGGGAAACTGGACAGCTAAGAGACCACTAAAGTTTTATGTTGTGTTTTTCCCCTGAAGTCCTGGATAGTTTGGAAGATATTCCTGCTGGCATCTCCCCCATCCTGAAACCTTTCCCAGTCAAAAGAGTTACGTACTGCAAGGCTGACTAACATTTTGACCTGCATCATGTGCTGTGAGAGAAATGTCTGTACTTCACACTATGATGACAAAAGGTTAAAAGAAAAAGGCTTTTCAGAATAAATCTTGTCCCTGCTGAAGCCAGTAATAACTAAATGTCTCGATATCTTATGTGCTAATAAATAATTAAGAAGTAGGTTGGTAAGCTTTATTTAAGACCTGGATTTACTCTTCATTGACACTGGCCAACTGTATAAAATCAATTTGTTCATTAACCATCAATTTAATTTCTATAGTACTTTTTGGTCTATTCTCTCAAGGTGAAGGTGAATTAGATCCACAGGTCTGAAAACCCAGGACAACACATATATCATATTCAGCACCACCTGCTCACTTATAACTTGTGATTCCCTGAGAAATAAGCAAAAGCTAATGAACAGCCTATCCTTGCCTTCTGCATGGACAGAGAAGTGACATAAGACCTTCAACCTGAAGGCAAAAATATGGAGACTGCACCTTGACATTCAACCCATTTGGTGAAATATTATCATCCTTCTAGGTGCTAAAAATTTAGAAAAATCTGAACGGGAGTTCTTCAGCAGGTCCACTGTAGGGTCAAATTCCTTCCTCATAACAAGTGATCTTTTTCCACTGCTTTCAAGTCCACAACTTGGTAGTTTTCTTCATTTTTTAAAAGGAACGAAAAGCACTTCTTAGTACATTTCACACTACTTTTCCCTTTTCCTTTTTTTTTTTAAACTGTTTATTCTCAAACTCGTAATATTTATCAAATATTCTTTCAAACTAGACTCTTTCCTGGACAAGAATTTCTGAATTATAATCTTATATAAGATTATAAGTTTAACCTCCAACATGCCAAAATGGCCTGGCAACCTTCAGCATGCTTAAAAGACTAAGGTTACAAATTTTTTTTGTCTTCAATAAAATCTGAGTAAGTTTTGCTGCAGTGACTCTTTCAGTAAATCATCTAAGTCTAACACAGATGCAGTGACTTAAATTCCTTCACAGATCATATTAAGGCACTCTAATAAGAACAGGACTGTTCATCACAGAATGGAATTTAACCAAGTATCATCAATCTTTGACTGTTCATGATCATCTAGCTTTCTGAGAGCATGGCACAAACAAAGGTTAATTCCATCAATGACACAGTTTTCAGCCCTACAACGTTATCCTAATAATTTTCAACCCCTAATGAAGATTCTCAGCCATGGGGCTCTAAAATACAATGAAATGTAATGGAGTTACACTAGCTAAATTCAATAATGAATTAGTCCTGAATCTTTCCGAAGCCACATCTAATATGCACTTTACCCCTTCCAACAAAAAAGTCCTAGAATAACCAGTATCTCCAAGAAGGCACCTGGTGGCTCCTAAAGGCCCCTGTGAGCACTGAAGTGTGGCTCCCATGCATGCCTGGCTCTAAGGAAGAAGGAACAGTGGGGCTCTGGGATTAACACAGTTGAGGAAGTGTGAGTCTTTGGCAGTGGAGGAAGCAAGCCAGCAACAGCCTGTGTAACCTGTAGTGATACAGCACTTCATAAAATCACACATTCACAACAATTTGGATTGGAAAGAACCTGAATGATCACCCAGTTCCGACCAACCTGTCCTGGGCAGGGACACCTTCCAGTAGATCAGGTTGCTCATATCCAACCAAGTTCCCAATCTTGGCCAGAAAGGAGATTTAAGATTCACAGAGCTTCCTATGAAGCACTCCCCAAGCTCACCCCATTCTTGACTTCTCAAAGCGCAATACTTGAGGTTTTTAATGTGTAGTCATAGCTATTCCTGCTACAGCCACAAGTTTGCAGCAACCAAAATCAATATTTCTTTACAGGTAAATGAATTTTTCTTCTTATATTTACATGGGCTGCTTCTGTCAGGTGTGATTACATATTTGAAAAGACGATGAGGAATTAAAAAGTCTACGTGTTTTAAAGAACTGACTACTCAGGTCTCTTCTGTGGAAGCTGCATGGTATCAACCCAAGACATTCAGTTGAAATAAAACCCAAATATAATTTGAATACAGATTAAATATTGCAAAAATTAACTGGGATAGAAACAACAGCCTGGCTGATATCAAGTATTTATATTATAAACAGAACTATGGAGGCCCGGGTTCAGGAGAATGGACATATTTAAGGAAACATTTTAATATACTCACTCTAAGCATGAACTAGAGGCATTTTGACATCACCAAAAATGAAGCATGGGGTAAGATTTTTGGAGCAGTGATTACCAGGACTAAAGTTTTATCTAACACTGAGAACTCCACACAGAGAGAACTGTGCTCTGAAATTACCACTATCGCTGAACCGAAAAGCACGTCACTTATATTTGGTTTATGTGAGAACATCATCGTCTGCACCATCACACACTTTACTGACCTTCTTCAAAGCCATCCCGGAATGAGCCGGACCGGCTCATCGTTCTGCTTTTCTCATCCAGGGACATGGAGCTGTTCCTGAAGCGCGTATCACTATAGGGGTCATAAGGACCATCTGCATTGGAAAGGCTGTGGGTCCGTAACATGGTTGGATTTGACAGGCTCATCTGGGCTGCAGTGGTTGGGCTTGCTATAAAGTGAAGAATAAACACCAAATTATTTGTGCAATCACAAATTTTCATACCTAATTTATGTGCAACTACCGAACCCCCTTTTTTTTTCCTTTAAAACACAAATTTTTGATGTAATCCTCTCCAGGCTTCATTATTATTCTAAATTCGATGAATTCAAATAAGAGGTATGAAAATCAATCTAGTTAATAAGAAAACTCAAGCAAATAAGGCCATTTTAAACATTGTGTGATATGTCTATGCTTCTACAGACAAACTCAGTCAACTCACTAACACTCTGTAGGCATGAACTAATTAACTCTTGTTTCATTTGGAATAATCCTTCCTCTAAAGGACCAAATTCCCTGAAGGCATTTAAAATCGTATTTTGCCTATACAGAACAAGTCTCCTTCAAAGCCTTCAGGTTTTCAGAAATGACATTTTTCTACGTATTCAAGTCATAAATCTTAAGAGCTTAAATTTCCCAACAGTTTTATGTTTCAGAATTGTTTCTTTCACTATGAGGCTCTGAGAATTGTAAAATATTAGTTTTGCCTGAAAAGCCAATACTCTCCCAGCCACTGCTCAGAGTACAAAATGTCTACTCCAGTTTGACACCTTTTTGAAGAACTTCTGTACTAAAAATATACCAGTTATTTACTAAGAACCAGTTGATCTGTGGAAAAAAGAAAAAAGAGAAAACAATGAAAATGCTGTTGAACTGGCAGGCTCCTCTTGGAGTGCTGTCATTGCCTGTTCCTCCATACACCATCGACTGATACAGTCTAATGTAAAAGATATAATAATTCAGTTTAAAGAGACTACACTTTTTTTTGACCAATGAAGTACTTTCAGGAACTTTCATGACAGTTTGTTAGCTGTTGGCTATGTAATAACGCTATGTGTATATTCAGCTGAATTTTTTTTAAGCATTGGTTTATTTAAAGCTGTTTATTTAATTTGTTTCTTTTCAGCACCAAAAGAGGCTCTAAAATGCCCCTGCTGCAACTCAAAACTGCATGAGAAATAAGTGACTGCATAAGCTGCTGCAAATTCACACAACAGAAGACATTCACAAGTATAGGCTTAACTATTCTGCATATTCTTTATCATTGTAGAGATGGAGGGACTTCTGAAAGTTAAAAAGAAAATGTCTGTTCCGACATAGCACTTTCCAAATGTCACTTAACTTAAAGACAATATAAACTTTTAGAACTCATTTACATACCTAAACAAATTGGAAAGGCAACTAAGTAATATTCAATCAGCATAGCAGATAAGCACTACAAGCACTTCAAATTAGTTTATTTCAAGCGCTGATACTGTCAACTAAAATCTGCAATTCTTTATGGATCCTATCAAGCAACTTTTATTGTTTCCTTCATTTAAAAAATGTTTATCAATGTAATTAAGTGAACGAATGGCATTTTCTCTGACTTAAAATTCCTCTGACTTTTCCATCTTTTTTCAAACTGAGCTTTGTGCAGCTTTCCATCCAGCCACCTGAAAAATACATACCAAGATAAAATATCTTAAACTGATGTGATTGGCACATACAGTACTAATGCTTGGACTTCAAAGCAGTACTACTAAACAGGTAGGCAGCAAAAAGTATTTTCAAAGAGTTACTGCAAGCATGCCACCTTTGGGCATACAAAATAATAATGCTAATTAGTCACACTCATTTCAATGAAAGTGCTTCCTGAATGTGGGACTTGGAGCTGCTGAAAGAAAATTATATTGTGCAATATGCTATCTTCAAGACATACAATGTGTTGCTATGATTATTCAAACAGATAATTATTCACCAAGCTGTGAGAAGTTAAATCTAGTCCCAGAGGGTGATGTTACGCTGGATCCAGATGAAAATGGAGAATTGCCAGCAGTATCCTGAAGTCCTCCCGCTGAATGGGACCGGAGCCATTCTTTTGCATCATCTTGGTTACGGAGCTGAGAAGATGGAGCGTACCTGTAAAAACAAACAGTTTTTTCAAAATGTACTGTGGCACATATTTAAAATAATAATATCAAAATCAGCCATGAAGCATCACAAGACTTGGGGAGGGAGAGAGGGAAAGAAAGATGGAGAACCCTCATATGACGTTTAAGGACAAAAATGCTACAAAGTCAATACAATTCTGAATTAAGGAGCCGTTCCAAGCTGCTGCTAATTCATTCCACCTCTGTTTGGGAAAAACAAAACCAAGCCAAAACTCCTCTCCTACGGCTTCAGTAGTAACCAAACTAGTAATGAATAAAAAGCTATAGACAGAAGTCGTGTACTGTAGCACCACAGAATAATATATAGTGTGTGCATGATTGAAAAATGAAGAACATAGTTTGGAAAGCCTTTCCTTAAGTCACAGAATCATATAAGTTGGAAAAGACTCTTAAGATCATCAAGTACAACCACTACGTCAAAATTCTATCACTATTTTAATTTCTCGGTGCATTGCTAAGCGTAGCTGGTTTTTTGTCATGTTACAACCAAATTCAAGTCAATAAAGCTATTTCCAGATTTTTAAACAAGTTGTGACCCAATAATTCATATTCCAGAGACATTAATATAAAAGCCTGTGGAGGTGTATTCCATTTAGTTCAAAACTAGTATAATGAAATCATCAAACAAGACTACGTTTAGCCTTTTCTGAAGGCCAAGAAAACAGCAGAACCATTGTCTATGCCAACATAAACAGCAAAACACCCGCTGGCTCCAGCTACAGCAAAGCTTTAAATTTGCTGTTTTATATGCCTGAAAAATAGGTATGTTCCACTAATGAGAAATATGTGATAGGGTACAGGTAGCAACAGAAAAAGCATCATGGAAACGCTTGTCCGCTGACAGATTTCAGTGCCTGTCTTAGACTACGCCATCTGTTTTGAAAAATATTGTTACTGGCTTTCCTTCAAAAAAACTAAATGCTTGGAGCCTATTAGTAGTCAATACAATCTATTTAATTAACTAGATTCCCTCCAGCTAAATACTCTACAGTAAGATATCACTTATTAAGACTATTTTAAATCAATGGGAACAGTACAATTAATGTTGCAAAAACTCTAACTACTTCCTAAAACTACGTTCGTTCAGCAACAGTCCCTGACTATCTGCATCTCTTAAACTTTGCACACATAGCAGTTTATTAAGAAAGGGGCTTTAAACAGTTGTTTAACATACTAAGGATTTTTTTTACAGCATTAATACCTACCACTTCAATCTTAAAAGAGAGTCTTTATTAGACACATACTTGAGAACCACAGAAACATTTTAAACAAAATGCCATTTTAAGAAAGGCTTCAACACTCGGCTTCACAGGACAAAGCTGCTATGAGGAACAATGTTTATAGCACAGAACAAATTGCAGCTGCAAGTTCAAGGCATCAACTCAGTGATCCTTGAAGTGGCATTAAGCAATTCTGAAGCTGCAATTTTCTAAATTGGCTAAGATATCTTCTGTAAATTCTGTAACAGTTCAAGCTTTTAATTACTAGAAATAATGTTGATTGTATCAATGGAAAAATCTTTTCTGGTCCTAGTTTTAATATTATAAAAATAACAACCTTACAGACATACAAAATGTATTAGAAGACAATTGCCAAAAGTATCTTTGGAGATTTTTTTGTTGTTTTCTAGAAGAACATAAGTTATCCCTATGAGTCCTACATATTTTGGTATCCTGAAGCCAATATCTTTTTAAATGAGTATGTCCAATCCATCCTAAAAGGTTTGGCATGATATTGAATATCTTTTGTATTTGTATATCAACACCAAGGTTTCCAGGGGTGAAAATAATCTCGAATCATTCCATGTATTAGCCATACAAGCTGCAAAATTACTGTTTTCAAGTCACGCCCCATGATGATTTATGAGATGCTTTTCAGCAATTCAGCCAGCAAAATCCACAGCTCTTACACAAGCACAGAAGCCACTGGATGAAAAAAAGCACAGTGGTCAATGGCCTTCTTTAAGGAAGAAAGACAGACAGACAAAAAGGCAGAAAGAAAGGCAGAGGGAGAGGGAAAGAGAGAAGGAGAGAGAGGAGAGAGAGAAAAGGAGAGAGAGAGAAGGAGAGAGACAAGCAGAGAGAAGGAGAGAGACAAGCAGAGAAAAGAAAGAAAAGAAAGAAAAAGCAAAGAAAAGAAAGAAAGAAAGACAAAGAGAAGGAAAGGAACAATATTGTTGCCACCTCTTGCAAACTGCGACCATCAACACCAGCCACAACAGAAACACAAAGCAAACTCCAAAGCCACAACAAAAGCTGTTAAACCGTGTGGAAACACCAATACCTGAGTCCCTTCTTAGGCAAAGTGTTCCTATCAAGATGAGGGTCGCTGCAGAAAAGTTAAAAGAAAAGAACTTCAGAGAAGAACAAAAGGGAATGAATAAGATCAGGACCAAGAAGAAGGACATACAGACATCTGCATCACCTTTTCAAAGGAAAAGGTTCTGGGACCTTCCTACAGACACATGCAAAAACCTCCTTACCCAGGTGCAGATTTGCACAAACATGCATCTGGTACCATGCCAATCAATCTCATCTGTTTGCAATGTGGTTTTGCTATTTCTCCTACCCACAACGAACAAAAAGGGCTCTTTAAATGAATGTCAAATGGATGCTTAAAAATATGCTTTTCAGCAGGTGTGAGGTAGACTATTTGTAAAAACTGATGAGAAGCTTCAAGTCCAAATGACTTTCCCATCATTTCTTTCAGCAGATACCTGTAGGGAATGCAGCTAATTACTGTCACACAGCTGCAACTATACCAGTAAAAGTATTGAGCCCAGACTGTTGAAATTTTCAAATCTTAACTTTAATTCCATTAGCTAAGTAAAACGAATCTATTAGCCATCCAAACTCCAAATATTTATGTTTTTACAACTGATGAACATGTAACTGAGCAGACTCCATCAATCTGTTTTTAAAGAAAATACCCATATGCTTAAATACATTAATTTAATGACAATCCTTACAGCTAAATTACAGTGACTAAAATTACAGCAGTGAGCAAAAGTGAGCTAGAATGTTTAAATTTGGGTCATCTTTTCCCAATGTTTGCATTTCTTTTTACAAGGATGGAGATACCCACTTCCCTGCAAAACACTCATGAGCCAAAAAGCAATAAAAGACTGACGACACTGAATGACACGGGGACTTCACAACAAAAAAGACAGGCCTGAAAGGCAGTGGGAAAAAGCAGCATGCCAGAGGAATGCTGAAATGCTAGTGAGAGTTTAGATTGGAGGAAAAAAATGGCAAGATTTTCAAATTGCCTTTGGCAAAGAAATATGGAGAAAAAAAAAATACACCCCCCCCAAAGATATTCACAGTAACGAGCAACACCAAAACCATGCCAACTCTGCTATATGCCATTCTCCAGATCGATTTAGGTAGACAGATGGGGTGTTTGAGGACACTCTCACTGGCATGTCTTGGTGGCAGTTCACACCTAAACAATGAACACAGCAGAGGACTCAACTGAGCACAGTCTGTCACAAAACAATTTCCTTCACTGAGATGGGCAACAAAACCTACAGCCTTGTGCATATTCCTGTCCTGAGACAGCATTACCTGTCCTGTCTCCTGGGCAAAGTATTTCGGCAGAATTTGGGACTAGCAGCAGGGGAAGAAAGAGGGCTAGAAGAATCAGTCCAACAAGAATGAAAAGAAGAGAAGGAATATTAGAATGGAAAGAGGAGAGAACAGAAAGGAATTATAATAAACACAAACAGAAACCCCGAATGTCAGAACATCATATTTAGCAGTACTTCTCTCCACTGAGATGCAACTACAAAAATTCTGCTACCTGACTACATAATTTCACACCAGCATACAGCCAATTTCCAGTGCTTGCAGAGGAACTACTCCCTTCTACAAAAAGTCACTCAGAGAGGATGCATTGCAAGTCATTGTCTGATTCATCCCAGTGTTAGCTCAGTGTGCCAGTAATACAGCTCTGATGCTGAAAAAGCAGTCCCGTTCCCTCCTCCCTGCCCAGTCTGTTCCCAGCTCCTACTCAGTGTCCGTACAGACACCAATGAATCTCAACATGTGAGGAGCTGGGGAACTGGTAAGTCTGAAATACAATTCAGGCGATCATCTTTCAGTTGGATCCATCTCCCAGTTGGGTTCACTAAGCATTCATACAAATGCCTGTAACAAAAACACTGTAGAGAGCAGCTGGAGGTGGGTTAGGGCAGCAGGGAGAGGCCAAGACGGGATCAAGTGACTAAGGAGACAGAGACTTCTCTTTTCAACATGACCTCCAGTTTAAAAGCTTGTCAAATGTTACAAACAAGAAGCTTAACAAGAAACAGTTGGCTTCTCAAATCAAAATTACAACAATGCTGGAGGTTTTTTTGAATATCACTATCAGATAAGCTTTGGAAGGATAATACATGATGCAAAAGTCAAATATTAGGTACAACGATAGTAAGAAAAGTTGTCACATTGGCTACCACAGTAAATTAAAAACTTCATCTGAACCCATCCTCTTACTCTTAAACTGGGCTCCTTGCCTTTTTGTATGTCCTAGTAATATCACTCAGTAAGAAGCATAGCTTGATTTGTATCTGCAGTAGTGTTGGCTGATGCTACCAGGACTTCATTCGCTTTTGAGATACATACAAGTTTAACAGAAATGAGAGAAAAAAACTACTAACCTTTCAGACAATGTAGTCTTAACACTGTTGGTTCGGACAAAAGGAGTCAGGGAATCATCCTTAGAGGCTGGAATCAAGCCACTGGAGGAGTTATGGCTCAGCCCACCTCCACTGCTCAGAGAGATATCAATGGATTCACAGCTGGTGTGAAGACTGCTGACAGACTGATATCCAATGCCATCCTTGCTAACAGCAGAAGAGCTACTTGCGTTGGTACCCCATGTTAAACTGTTGGAAGGAGCTGAATGTGCCGAACTGGGGCTAGAAGCTAGTGGAGACTGGTTCATATCTGTGTTTTTACTATACAGAGGACTGCTGCCCCCACTGCTCAGCACTCCACTGCCAGATGGTGAATCAAGATTACCCTGCTGGTTCATAGTAGCGTGTGGATTGGAGATAACTACCGAATTTTTCATATTTTCAGCTGTTGTGATAGGAACTTGTTTACTAGGTTTGCCACCGAAAAGTCTGTAAAAAAAGACAACATGAAAAATACATAAAATGGAATAGTAAATACAAGGATATTTTATATCTAGACCACTTATCATCTTAGCTTCAGAAAACCTACGTTAAATGATCCTAGACTGGACACAAACAACTATAAATTTACGAATCTCCTTATGTTCACATCATCTTCAATGAAGTCCAGAAATAATTACATTAGTTGTGAATTTATCTTCTATGTTTCTTCTCTGAACAATCAAATAATATTTTCACACAGCTGAAGTACACCCACATTGTCTTCTGCTCCTTAAGGAAAAAGGATTTTACAGAAACACTGCATTGCTTAATCTGAAGCATGGAGTATTAGAAGTTGATAGCTTGTTGTCCAGCCAAATTCTGCGCAAACCACCAAATGTTCTGAATAGAAGCAGCATTTGCTGAGATATAACAAGAAAAATATTTCCCAATATCAAATGTAAGTTTTAATAACATCAGGAGGCAAGCTAGCGGAGAACTACTTTTTCAATGTAGAAAAAGACTCTACCTGCTTTGGCACCCAGAATTGGCTCAGTAAAAGATTAGCTGAGTGCAAAAAACAGAGCAAGGGAGAGTATCTAAAAACACAGTTGGAGCAGGATGACTGTAGCAACTCCAATTTGCACCATTGTTGCCTGTGATGTAACTGCACTGCCAATGAAGACACTTCAGTTCCCTCATTAACAGCCAACGGGAAAAGTCCTCAGAAGTGCAAAAGTGCCTTAGAAGTAAACATGTTTAAGACCAGATTATCAACCATTCAAAAACTGATCCTCAAAATTATGAGCATAGCTATGGACTCCAGGTTCAAACATCCACCCCAAAACATTGCTTCTGACTAAATGTCAGAAGTAACTGATGTAGCTGCCTCCGGAGTCTTCCTCACACATAACCATATGGGGATGACATCTTTCAAAGTGGGTACTATCGGACTGTAGTACAGAAGTACTACGGCACTCCTACACAAGGTCCCCTAACGACTTACGGGCAGGTATGCACCAAGAACTTCCTCTGCTTCTGAGTATGCGCAGGTTGTCTCTACAACTCATGGCCACTAAGACACTTGGTCCAACACTTCCCAGAAACATGGGCTGCACAATATAGCCGGGCACACCACCACACACATGCAGCCAGTTCAGTGATGCTCAGAAGCACTGCACTTACTGAAAGGGTGTTTTGTGCAACGCCAGTGTACCTGTGTAAGATGCATGGAGCACACCTCCACTGCATTATTGTTGTTGCATACTTGCAACAAAGCACCTGAACAACACTGCTGGATCAGGCTACGATGCCAAACTACATCTGTTTTATAAGCCAGCACTCCTCTGTGCCACGATCCTTTCAGCACCTGATGCAGACATTCAGAAACCTGGATTTCCTGGACACCACACATGACTGATTAGGAGACACTGACTTAGACAAGTCAATCTGAATGATAAAATCCATTCCTATTGGCATTTAGAGACACTTAGAGCCTAGGTTCCACTTAGAGTTACTGTTGTTGGAGTGAATATGAAGAAAAATGTCAACTCATACTGCAGTGACCCATGACCTTCAGTGGCAATACCAGCCTAGGGTATTCCTGCTCCTATGCCATCCCCTACCGCCTCTTCAGTTGCACTGCAGGAACTGTACTTTTAAGAGATGGGATCTCAGAGCTTAAAAAAACCCCAACCACTTCACACAACAGTTTACAAGGTGTTTTTAAGTCACGCAGCCTTCTCCTAACTGTTTCACAGCACCCTCTAACACAACTGAAAGGATGCTGCACTGTGACACAAACAGAAACATGTTACTGTTAAAGGCAGTGTCTGGTCGAACCACACCCTCCTAACAAATGTCTTCAGAAGAAAATGTGGTCTGGACAGTATTGCTTTCAGTCCAGAGAAAATCCACCCAATAAGACAGTCACATCAATATAGAGATTATCTCTGGGAAGACAGACCCTACAGAGAAGGACACACCCTACAGGGAAGGCCACCTTACTCCTGCCTATTGTCATTGACAAGACACCAACATATCTGAGCTGGCTCTTGGGTCATAAATGTCTCCCATTAACAGAAATGCAGTGTATTATATACTGAAAAGCATGAAGGCCCAATTTAATAATAAAATCTATCAAGATTAATGATGTTTTCACTTAAGGAGTATGCCAGATACATAAAACCAGAGCTACTGGGAATACTGAGAGAATTGAGACAAGGAATGGTCCTCATTGCACAATTACAGAATTCCACAATTTATGGCAGCATAGAAGTTACGTATGTTTGCAGACTTGCAGGCAAATCTATTATTATTATAAAGGTATGGATTCCAATTTATTGTACCATATTAAAACATTACAGGGCCAAGAGGAAATATGCAAACCCCATCTCAAAATCCTCTTAATTGGCATTCTAGAAATTAGTAATAAGCAGACAAGGTCAAATTCAACTCTGATGCATTCCTATACGTGACTCTTTATAGACAGTCTGGTGAAAACTGAATGAAATTCTAAATCAAAATGAAGAAATAGTTAAATTGAGCCTCAGTATTTTCTTTTCAAGTTTCCTGTATTGCTAATTCAGTATTCCAATTACATAGGATAGCAAAGTGGCTTTATAGTAATCAAAAAAGAAAATGCCAATCAAATTTCAAGATTACCACGCCTGAGGCTTGCAACACTGAAAACCTGCATTTCTCATGGGATACGCTATAAAATGAAAAGTCTATTGAAGGTTTTCTTTTTAAGAAGTCATTGATAAAAATTAAATATTCTAAAAGACATGGTTTATCTAATGATAACCAGGATTAAAATAAATAAAATATCTTGGAACAGTCTCACGTAGGCTCTTCAAATAAAACGACCCATCTAAAAACAAACAGTCTACAAATCTTTACAGCGTTAGCCTATGCTGCCATCACAGCCATTATGCTTGCACTGGCGCTTCAGATGGAATGTGGCTTTCTCACATCACTGGAAGCAGGATGATGTAGCATAACTGTATGGGTATTATGGGCATCAAGACAAAATGAAATGCAAAACACTGCAACTTGAAACAGACAAGCTACTCAATGTCAAATCAAATTGAAAAATCAATTAACAGAACCTCTCATCAACATCAAGGCGTTGATGTACACTGCATCAACAAATTAGTTCCTGATCAACTCAATGCTAATGTTAAAATAATGCATGGGGTAGTGGTGGAGAAACAGAGGACAGACAAGAGTTTTGTTTTAAAAGAACATTACTAAATATAAGAAAATTCAACCCAGCTTTGACAGGAACTTTACTTAGGGTTCCTCGACACAGTCGAATAACCTGATATTACGAGTCTTGCAACACACTGGCCTAACCCACACAACTGACAGATTGGTTTGGGTTAGGCACATGACTCTATGTATGGCAGGTCAAATTATGCCACTGACTAATGGAAATCTGAAATAACTCTCCTGTTGTCCATTTATAATTTGATCCACCATTGGAGTATTTCCAGGCTTGTTACGTAGACACTGGTGCAAGAACTCTTCCGTAACCTTCACATACGAAAATTCTTATTCCTGCAATAGCTGCATGGATAAAGCCTTTACATGTGATTTTTATAACAGAGACTTGTATCACAATTGCCAAACTTTCTGCCAGACAGGTTTTCTTCTTCCCAAAAGTCTTTTTTTTCACTGTTCTTGCATGATGTACTGAGCATTGACAACACTGGCCAACCTGCTTATGTGAAATTAAATGTAAATACAAAGACCTTGATGTAGGACGCTGAATAGTAAGTGCTCCACAAAACACAGCCAGTTCTGGCTTGAAGAGTCGTGATCATTCAGCTCCAACTAACATCATTGCACAACCAACGAGTTTATTGCCTACCTGCGCAAAGTGGGAGAGGCCACATCGGGGTACTTGGCTCCTTGCTGGTGAGAACTTTGAGCTCCGCTAGAAGCAGTCTGTGATGCAGGGTTCACTTTAACAGAATTACATGAGGCCACGCTTTCGTTGTCAGACGAAATCCCTTTCTCTTTATCAGTCTGATTGACTAATCCTGGCAGAGAGTTTCCAAGGATTACCTTGGCAGGCTCTCTCATTTTAGGGACAGGCAACCCGGCTGACTTGCTGCTTATGTTGGAGTCTATGCTACTTGTGCTAGATCTATTCCCAGCTCCACTTCTGCTACTGGATTTACTGGGCCGGGGTAAACTACGATACTGAAGATTAGTTCGGGCACTAAGTGCTAAGTAGCCATCATCCTGGTTCTGCGAGCCATCAACACTAGTCTTCCGACCAGTGGTCCTACCCATGAGTCCAGATGACTTTGGGATTTTTCCCAGGGTAGCTGATCTACTGGTGATAGTTGCCCCACTGGCAGTGATTATAGTCATCCCTACAGCTGACCCGCTCTGTTTCTTAAATCCGAATGTATTAGCATTAGCAGCAGTTGTTCTAGAGTTACTCGTGGGAAGCTTTTTGGATTCATCACCACTGCTGCGTCCTGCATCTGATGGGGAACGTTTAACATGTCCAGCTTTAGGAGATAGTCTACCCTTTTCTGATACCTTGGCGTCATCAGTTTTCCCTACAAAAACAGAAAAAGAATTCTAATATTTAATGACTTGAAAACATCAAGCAAATGATGAAACTCAAAGCAGCATGAAAAGCAAAAGCGTGTTAGCCACCAGAGTGTGGTTAGAAATTATGATCTAGTCTGCACTCAACTTACATGCCACTCTAGTGAGCTACACATGCAGACTTGCCAGAGAAAGTATGCGGTGTGTTTGCCCTCGAGAATACGAAAAGCAGAACAGTCTTATGCAATAGTGACAGATAAGAAAAAAAAAGTTTCTCTCTGTAGCTACCACACACTGACCCTTTTTTATCATTAGGCAGAAGTAGTGTTAGGCCATTAGTACAATCTTCCTAAAATGCACTGTTGAAGAAAGTATCTAACTTCAACTTTTTCACGTACATTTGCATAAGAGGAGAGGTATTAACTTTTATTACTTGATTATGCAAATTCAGTCCATTTTCACTCACACATCTGCAAGTGCTAAAATCACTAACACATCTCTAAGAAAATCCAGAAGTAAACAGTGTTTAGTATAAATTAACATGCTGGTTTAGTACAGGGAAAAAAAACATCTCCACAACCACACATAATGTATGTTCTTAAAATTAACCGTGACTTCAAAAACTGAAATTATTTTATCTGTTCTTCATACTGCAATACTGTGCCAAATAAACAGCTTGGCTTAACACCAGAGTTGTCACAAAAACAACTTTTATGGTGTACTAATCCGAAATACACATTTTAAAATGAACAAAAATAGAAATGCAGACATATGAGATGCTGTATAGCTTAAAACAATACCTAAAAATAAAGACAGAATTACCTGAAGTTCAGGTTCTGCCTCTCGAAAGTATTTAAACTGTTTTCATACTGAACACACTTTGGGACTTGTTTATATCTTACACCTTTTCTCACCTGTTCCAGGTGTCTTTAATGTGCCTGAGGTGGTTGAAGGTTTAGTCCTTGGTGTGGTAATGCCAACCTGAGCTGACATGCCCCGTCGCCAGGAGCCCGTCTGTGAAATAACAGTGTTCTTCCTACCAGAAGTGCTTTTATCAGATTCATCTGACACATCAGAGGGATTCCGCCTCCATTTAGATCCTGGCTCCATCTTTATGCCACTATCAGATCCTCCGTCTGATTTCTTGACTTCATCACTGGACCACAAGGAATTCCGCTCAACCTGGGAATGCTTTTCTGCATCAGTCTAGGACAGATAAGGAATCATAATAAAACCTTCAGAGCAAGCTTTCCTTTTAAGAAGCTTAATGAATGAGAAACATCAAACTGATAAATAAACTCAGCAGTCATCTTGAAGTACCAACAAACATAACATGCCTTTGATAAAGAAATGTCACAGCAAGAAATGAAACCCAGCAACGACATATTTTTTAATAAGCTAGGGATAAAATACAAAACCCCTAAGAATCATTCCCCCTAGAATGAAGAAAGGAAAAAAAAGGAGAAAAAGCACTCGATTTGTAAAGGATGTATTCAGCTCCATGACATTTATAATCCTCCATCTCAAATTTCTGAGTAACTGCAATGCCAAAAAACCATTTCAAACCTGTGCAGCCAGCTTGCCTTTGTTCTTGCTGCTTTCCTCTCTTGTCTCACAATCTGATCTCCAGAGCATGAGGAGACAGCTTTTTGAACAGATCTGAAGATGTGGAATGCTGTTAATTCTAATCTAACATATTTCTGGAAGGACACTCAGCAAATGAAGAAAAATGAATCCCAAACAACTTCCTAACAATACTCAAGTCTGACTCAAATATACAAACTAGACAGTTTTTAATGCATATTCTACTCTTAGAAACTGTTTTTCCTTATTCCTTCCACAGACTGATTGCGCTGCCAATCTTTTAAAGAGAATTTTGCAAAGACAAACATCAAATAAAGAATCTTCTGATTAGCAAGTATTTGCCAAATTCTCAGAAATGCTTCAATTAAATCTATTACCCTATATATATAATATATTTCCCATATATTAGCATTTTCTGTTGTTCATAAATACTCTTGCAGACTTCTGCTTCTCCTGTCAAATGCTGTTGATTAATTTGGACAAACTTCCTAACATCACAATGAATTATTTTGTGATCAGGCACAAATGACAAATGTCCACATTTTACCCTGAGCCAAATAAAAAATTAATAGTTGAAGTGCTCTCCAACCATCACAGTACAAGAAAAGAGATTGCCAATTCAACACTTGATCATGAAGCTCCTAATTAAGAGCTGGTGAATTTTGGTCAGATGTTGAGTGCAACCTCTTCCCTGCAGCCTCGGCAGAAGATGAATGTGCTCAGCACTGTGCAGCAGTCAATGGTTATATCAATTAAAGGAAATTATTTTAAATACCACAAAACATTATAAAGCCTAAAACCTTTTACTCCCCCTGGATAATCAGAAAAGCACAGCACAGCAAAGGACGCATGATAATTTATCAAGCTTTCAGCAAAATGAAGTATTTTATTTTTAAGTTCGTAAAGTATGTTTCAAGTTTATGACTTTTCTTCTCTTACCAGATCACACCATTAATATTAAAGAATCTAAGGGGGAGGGAGCTGTGGCTTAATTTCCTTTCCTTTTTACTGTAATTATTTTTTTCAAGCCTGAAAAGCCAGTTTAAGCAATCAGTATGTGAAAGTTGACACCATACATCATAATGGTCTTTCTTCAGTCACGTGAAATAGTTAGGGCCTGGGTTATTTGTGTGTCTATTGTGCTATTACACTAACAAGCAGTTGCTGACATACAGATTCAGATATTATTGTATTGCTGTATTTTCCTTATGCTATGCAAATGTCATTTCCCTGTCTTTTCATTCAAAGAGAGCAACTCAGCATAGACTTAATGAAACACTGCTTCTCACTTCCTTCTTTCTGCATGGCTGCAAGGTTTGGGGATGATTACTGGTAGGCGTGTAACACATTCACAGTGTGACTGTTTCTGTGTCCTCTGCTTCTCTAAAATCACCATTTCATGCAAATGTCTCCTACTTTTTCTGATCTTCAAAAAGAGCACAGGCAAAAAGTAACAAATGATTGACCAACAAAATCACTTCAACATCATTCCTCACGTGCTCTCATTAGTATCTTGCTTCAAGTATCTGGTCTGAAATTGCAGATTTACACATTTAGTGTTAAAGAGCAAGAAATACACCTACTTACTAGTAAAAGGCTTATTCTAGTTTTGATTTACATCTGTAAGAATAGTAAAGTCTCAACAGAGAATAGCATTACAAAAGTCATCTATCTTTGCTTCCTTCCATTTCATTCCACTACTACACCCATGGCCAAAGTTTTCCTGCAGCCTTTGAAATGCTGCACATTACCCTTGAAGCCCTCTGGGTAGAGATGTTCTTGTTTAATGGTAAACACTGAGAACAGCACAGAAACATGACTAAGGAATCAAACCCAAAACACAGTGAAACCTGGTTTGGGGATTGCAGCTGGAACTCCACCCGCCTGAAAGGCGTGGAGTAGGTGGAAGTGGAAATACTGTTTGTTGAAGGTCATGGCAAGACAAAGCAAGCATAAACTGTGAGCAAAGCCTGCCACCTGACTGAGCTTGGAGTAGTGGTAACCACCTGGATACCTGAGCTTACTCCTACATTTTGTAAGTGTACTCACGAGGCTGTGAGAAGATCAAACCCATCTTTGCTCCAATGAAACCAAATTGTCTTGATCCAACACTTAAAGATCCTGCTGTTTTCTATGTAAAGGAATTGTTTTCTTTCCATATTCTAATCTTTTTAGCATTACACGATCAAGTTTATTAATTGATCTCTTTCTCTCTTCCATCTTATTTCAGTTAAATAAGTAATTTTCAAATGCCCACCAGGTCCTAATTTCTCCTTAACATCTGTGTATGGTATGACTTTAAAGGCATATTATGTGCAGTGCTGTATTAAAAGCTAACTTAGAGAAATCTGTGCAATATAAGGGAAAAATATTAGGGCCTCAAAAGTCATATAGCCACATTAAGCGGTCTGGTATCTGGCATAATCACAGCAGGACATGGGAACATGGTAAGCAAATTCTAGTTCCAATCACTAGCTTGTTCAGAACCAATTTGCAAATATTTTCACAGCACTATCACTAAAAGGGGCTGCAACTATGATGTCTATGGAGTTAATATCATATTTAAGTCCTGCTTCTCAAAGAGGGAGAAAATTATAGCTCTAGAGTATGGGATACTCAGCAGCTCTGAAAATCAGACTTTTTTCCTACTGTAAGTATGCCTTCATCCTTTGCAGAGATGATTCTGCACGTTACTGATTTTATCAGCAGACACTGACATGTTAGGGCTCTCTCCCTTTGATGTTGCTGTACTATTTGTCTAATTCCCAGTTGCACGTGTATTAGCTGCAAGCACCCTCTCTAATTATCTGAATTCCAACTTTTATACCATCTAAAAAAGATGTGGCAAAATCACAGCAGCTTAAAAGTAAAGTGCATAGTATTTAGGAGAACTGAAGCAGTGGATACCCTGAGAAGAAAAGCCCACATCCTTCTGCCGATGTTTGTCAGCTCTTTGTGGCTCACCAAACAGGGGAATGCAAACCTGTGTACAACCATCATACAGTACTCCAGGTAAGGCCCAAAAGGCATATACGTAGCATTCTGTGTGTCCTGGGCTGTGAAGACTACTTTAGGCAGCAAAAAACCAAATCAATCCTGCAAGCTACACAAGGTTCCATCACCCCAAGCTATTTTCAGTCCCTTGATTGAGAAAATTAGGATATTCCCTTTGAATGAAAACAAAGTATTCTATGGGTAATAATTTGTAGGTAACAGTAATACCTAGAATAAATATTGTCAGCCACGAAAACTGAGGAGAGAATCATCTGACAGACACAGATGAACAAACTGCAAACACAAAGCTCCCTGCTTTGCCTTCTAATGACTGTGCTCTACTGTCTGTACAAGCTTCAGCTGCTTTTCTTCTGTGTACATCTTTGCTCTCTTGGATGCCTTAAGAGTTGTGGAGGAGGAAGAGGAGTTTGTCAATACAGATTTTGATCTCTCAGAGGTGTTTCCAAGAATGTGACCCACCAGAAGATAGAAGTCAAATGAGTTTCTATTTTTTTTTTCCTAAGGTTAATGTTTACTCATGTCTCCCTTTTTTGTTTTTTTCCCAAAGGTATTACAATGCTGAGGCAGTAACAATTACCAAAACCCACTTCTAGTTGTCTATATTACTCTCTCAGTTATGGACCGAAAAGTAGACTTCATTAACTCCTCTCAGCTTGCACAGCACTTGCATTAGCAGTTTTGAGCATACATGCAATCGCTGATACACAACCAAAGGCTAACTAGAAATCTTTAAAGTAGGCTCAAATACGCACTTTATAGCAAGGGAACAAAGACTAATAATATATGCTCACACCACAGCCCTGTAGGCAGAGTAAAACTTCACAGAAACGACACATCTACACTAAAACTGATATTAAAAACAGATTTAGGGTCCAGTCATAAAAAGGACTGAAGAATAAAAGGGGAAAGAAGTAGACAAGGTAACAACTACACCCCTCTTCTCTACCTGCTGCAATGCCAAGTCACTGCATCCAGGTTGCTTTGACATATAAAACCTGAGTCCCTCGAGTGGATGAATGTACAAAGAACAAAGCTGGCCTTCTTAGTCCCATGCTTTTCCAAACAAAATTGTATAAAACTGGGGAAAAGTGTTGTTTCTATTACTGCAAATCTCTGCACCATGCAGTCTGATAAATGAAAAATTGTTGGATAGCTTCGCTTGCTTTATCCTCTTTGGATGTGTGATGTCTGAGCACAAAATGTACACATAGCCTGCCGATGGACACAAAATTTATCCTCCTATGAAATGCTGCCAAAAATAGAAAGCCTTCAGAAACACACAGCCCTGGAAGTTGAAAATAATCTACATCATTTGCCTAGCATGCTTACATTTCTGACAGAAGTGTAAATGATCTTGAAGCCTTCCTGTTGACTTAATTAAATTCTGTTCTTTAAGAAAAAACACAATACCTTTCCTAGGGCTAAAATAACATCCCATCTACTGATGAATGTTTTTTGTAGGAAGGCAGCTCTCACTTGTTGCCACTCCACTGCAGCAGGGACACCACGGATTTCATGCATAGAGGAAATATTCATAAATGCTGCATATGATAAGGTGACTAATACTGCTTGGCATTGCCTTTTCAGTGAAATCGTCCGTAGTGAGGTTGTCTGTATGTTCAAATTCATCCAACTTAAAACAATTATACACAGAGAAAATGACAAATACCAATGTTGCTTGTATGAACTAGAAATCTTACCTGTGCATCTAAGTTTTTGCGGGAGGAGGCAGGTGTGTTGGCATAGGAGCTGATAGAGGAGCTAGTGTTAATGTCATCAGTACTGAGATTATCTATGGTGTCACTGATCCCACTGCTGACAGAGCTGCTGTCATCCCAGCTGGAGAAAAAGCACAAGAAAGACAGAAAGCAAGGGTCAAAAGACAAAACATCATTCAAAGTAAATTGTTATTTCTACAAACCTTATCCTACTCACGCTTGCCAAATGAAAATGGTATGCTGCTTGTTCTAACTTATCATACCTGAAGTCTAAATTCACACAGCTTAATGCTTTGTGGCATCATCAGTCCAGTAGCATCAATGCTGCAATTCATCCTCACTCAACTGAAAGCCTGCATGAATAACTGAACTTTCAAGTGGCCCTCCAAACTTAAGTCTGCAGTCCCAGAGCAGGGGAAGGTGGTGCTGAGAAGGCAGGCATTAGCACTGATTTGCTAAGTCATAATGCAGAGACGGAACTCAAATGCAAGCAAAAAATTCATACTGAAACAATCTTTTGTACCTAGTTGTTACACAGACCTGGGCAACAACCTGAATCTACCATCAACAGCATCACTGGTACCAGAAATTTTTAGTAATTGAAAGTTTAATTGTTCAGATGGCACATAAGCCTACTGTACCACATAACCTTTTCAAGGAGATCTATTAACAGGTTACTAGTCAGGACCACCTTCCAGCATGTGACAGCGTCAACATTTTCTATTAAAAGAGAAATGTGTAACTAGAAGTTTAGGACACAGAAAGCACCAACAAAAACGCCCATGTCTGAAGCTAACTGAGTGTTAGGACAGACACAATCAGTTCTAAAAGTCAAGCTAGATGCTTCACTCCTAAAATGCACTTAAAAACAAGCTGCATAAAGAAGAGATTTATAAACTGGCTTACAAGTGCTCCATCTCCAGGAACAATAGATGTGGGAATGAAACACTGCCCTGTCAGTAGCTCTGTAAAGACATTTCAAGTTCACTGATGCGTAACTACTACTGGAAATGCATAAATACATATTCCATAGATCATTTGCAAAATCAAGCAGTAAGAGCTCATCTCCTGGCAGGTCTCTAGCTATTTTATCACCACAGCCTCAGATTTTGGGAGCTCCAGACCCTCTTCACTAATGCATTTCTGTTTGCTTTACCAACTTGTAACAAAGACATTGCAGTGAGTTTTTTGACCATAGAGAGGATGACATTGACAAACTGATAAACTGTAAGTTTAATACATGCATTTAAAACTAAATTGCACGGTATGTAAAGGAACTATGTAAAGAAAGGCAATCTGTGTCAGCTTTCTTGAATTCTATGTATAGCTTCACCACTGACTTACTATATAGCCTTAGTATATAACCTTTGGCAACTCTGAAATTAAAAGTATTTCATTTTTATCACCTAGCGTTACAAAACAGCCACCTGTATTGGGTTTAAAGATGCTTTAATGACTTTTAATAGCATATTACTTACTTGGGAATATTTTGTTCACCTATGTCTATGTAAGGCCTTTCAGGAAATTGAGCACAGCTCAACCAGCAACATGATTACCAAACCCCAAGAAAAAGAGTGGCCAAGAGGCCATGCTCCTCTGCTATCCAGCAGAAAGGATTATTGCTTGCAGCTGCTCTTTGCTACTGCTTTGTTCCCAGTTATGGTCCTCATCAATCTGCCAGCACCACCACTTGTGCCAGCTCTGGCGGTATCACTGCAGACAAGGCCAGCTGGGAAGCTCAGATCAACAGTTTCAGCAAGGCAGATTAACTTTTGCCTTCAGGAAATCTGGGAGTGCTCAGGCCTGCTGGGCTGCTGGCAGAGGACAGAATGGGGAGGGACACGCATCGGGACTAAGCACTGACCCCTGCCACAGGCTCTCCTTCACTGAGCCTTCAGGTGGCCCTTCTTGATATCCTTCAGCTTACAAATACCAGTCCTGCCAGCTCTGATTGCCTTCCAGGAGTGTCCTGGTTACAGGCAAGGCCCTTCCTTTGCAGGGAGATCTTCCAGACTTTACTCGATAAATCCACAGACGTTCCAGCTCTCCTGATCAGAAAGACACTCTGCAGTCTACAGTGTTGGTGATGCTACAATTTAAAGGAATCATTTTATTTAGATTTATCTTCACCTGGATATTTTAAAAGAGGAAGTCACTATAATACAAAATATAAGTATATGTTAAAATTAAACTCCATACACAATGTGAGACCCATTGATTTTGAGAAAGCCAGGCAGCCAGATACAACACAATAGTTTTATTTGCTGTTTTCCAGAATCTTCTTCAGCATAACTGAATGAAAGATGTGCTGACTATACAAAGAAATCTATGGAGGAAAAAACCCACAAACAAACTACCCCCTCAAACACCCACCACAGGACACTTCTCCCAGTGCTTAGTATGGAAAAACTGAAAACTTGGAAAAGAATTGAAAGACTTCTTTGAAGCATCTTTTATTTTTTTTAAGGTAGGCAATTAAATTTTAAAATTCAAAATACTGAAAGTTGTGTTACTTATAGATTTCAGTTTTTAAAAAACAGGGCCTATAACTGGTATTTATTTCTATTTCAAAACCTATAACTTAGAATAATTACAATTCCTGGATTCTGTAAGTCCATAAATAAGATAAAAGATATTAAAATAACTGCATAGAAGAATATGCTCCTAATTTTCCAAAGTTTTGTGTTGCAACTAACATTTTTTTCTATTTCTGCACTTATAATAAAGTACTAATAATATCAGCAATGCCAACATTTTCCATGTTTAACAGTTTAATTTCCTTCTTACAGAGATATGGCAATGTCCCCCTCACCCCCTAAAAAAACCAGAACCCAATAATGTTCTTTGTGTGACTCATAGTTCCAACTTGAATATACAGAAACACTACATTTCCAACTATTCACCATTCTATCAGAGGCCTCAGTTCATCAGCACCATAAAGAATGTGTCTAATGTTAATACTAAGTAGTTTTACTGGTATCAACCAGTCCTGTTGACTTCAGCTGGGCAATCTAAGGCATTATGGAAATGATTCGAGTGCCCTTGTGAACTGGGACATGTGCCTGAGGACAAAGGTAGAAACATGCACCTGCATACATTGGTGGTTGTGGCTTCCCCTGAAGTATATCCTGGGCTTTAAGTCTTTTATGTTCTGATGGAAATTACAAACAACTCAAATTCTGTATTTTTAAGTCTACTAATCTGTTACTAAATTAAAACAGATTAGCTGTTCTGAGGTCCAAAAAAACAGCTGTCTAGTATTTTGGCCGCCTGAATCTAAGCAACACAGCTCTTGTGGACATGCTGATGACCCAAGCAATGATACTCATGCACACAGCTGTTCTGACAAGGTAAGATGCTGCATCAGCTAAAACCCAGCTTTATTTAAAAAAATCACTTCAGCAGAGGTGTGAGAGGGGTCAAGTCTCTAGCAAAACAACAGGACGTAAGAGGACAAGAACACACATCTCCTTAAGAAATTTAGCATACTTTTGAAAACCTGCATAAACAATTATCAATGCTGTCCTTTGGAGTAAACCTAAAGACAATATCAATGCAAGTGAGAAGCATGTAGAATTCACTGAACTATGTAAATTAGATGCCAGCACAAGCAACTTTTTAAGCACACAACATAAATCGCTAAAAAATAACGCAATTAAAGCACACAGACAGTTTAACCTGCTGTCAAGCTGTCAATGATCCCTGACACTAAAAGCTCATCCTCCCCTCCTGCCCCCCCAAGTCCATCACGTTGTATTTGGGGTATTTTCAACAGTTACAGGCCATGCTGATCCCTGTCCCTATCCGCAGCTTCTCGAAGGGGCAGCATCTGTTAATACATTGAAGCATCTCTATTTCATATTGTTCTTGAAACAACCCCAAGCCCCCCAAATAAATTAGATATAGATCACTTTCACCTCAATCCAGCACCTTGATGGTTAATGGCAAAAGCAAAGAAGCAGAATGGGGACTCTAACAGCCCTAATTACTATGTTCTTGGCTCCCAGAGCCAAGATAACATCTTTGTAATTTAGCTGGTGCAATTAATAATTTCTGATGTCAGCAGAAGTCTACTCAACCATAACCTAAAATGTTTGGGCTTTCCTTTTGCTATTTGATCAATCACCTGAAACTTTACCTTGAGTACTAAAAAATTACAAAAAACCCGCTTATAATATGAAAATTATACAACCACCCACTTAAAAAACATCACCACCAACACTTGAACTCCCCTGAAGCTGCCTCTTGCTCTCTATGAAACCAAGCACCCTAAACATTCTCCTTTCTCTTCCTATCTCAGCCTGCTTGCACTAATGCAACCAACAACCCTGCTGCTACAGAATGCCCACATACAGCACCAGATCAGGTACTCAAAGCTGCTTTTTGAAACAGGTTTGAAAGGCGGTTAGGCTCAGACTTGTATTTTTCCACAGTCTATCAGCACTTTTCCATCTTGCATAATGACCATCTACAGAATTAGCTCTTCTTTGTCAACTTGGCCGGCACACAAAACCATCCTGTGATCCTCAGGACAGCCCCCTTCACAGAAATCTCCCCACTTTGCAAGTCCAAAGCAAAGGAGTCATTAAAATCCTACTAAATAAAGCTATTGTTAAAGGCTGAAAATGCAGGCTTCTCTGCGGATGGGTGTGGATTTAACATTGCTGGATCTTCAGTCAAAACCAAAATTACAATGAGCTGCTGAAAAATACATTTGTCCAAGACAGGGCCTTGGGGCTTTACAATATTTCAAGTGGAAACATGGTAATTATCCTCTTCTACCTAAAAATTTAACTATTTATGAATTGATAGGTGAACAACAACAGAAAAAAAAAAGCCAAGGTGTAAAATGATTGAAACTTCACAGCATCTTCAAAAAACTAAAAGGAAAAATAAAAGAGCCAGAGAACTAAAGTTTCCACTATTTTCTTCTGGGATTTTATACAATACTGACACCACTGTGTCAAAAATCCAAAAAATTGTATAGAGACTCTTGCATGGTTTTCCCTTCAAGTTGTTATGAAAGGTGACAACCATTTGCAAAAAAAAGGACAGAAATCTACTTGAAGTTAATTTAATGAATGTATTTTACACGGTTATTAATTAGCCACCTTCTCCACATCTTCGGTTATTGTCTTCTTATTACAGCTCATTTAAAAATAAATTTTAAAATAAATCACTTCTAATCAAAGGTAGAGTTGAGGGACTGGACTATTAGCTTGAAACACTCTGTAAAGCTCGACCATGGAAGTGCAAAGAAAACCAGGCAAAATGAATATAGACCATTTCCAGCTGTTTTTTCTGGAGCAGAATCTAATCCTTTTAATGACATTTTTTTTGGTGCAATGTTAAACTGCTGTAAGTGTGCCGTGAGCTATTCAGACGTTTTCAAGTTTAGTGACTATTCGTTTTACTGCCATTGAAATGCAGCTCTCTGTGAAGCTCTGTTTAGAATCCATCCAAGGTAAGCTTTCAGGATTTACATTTAAAACACCTATTTGTAAAGGAGAATAGTTCACAGAAGAAAAGTATCAATTAGTGTCCAAAAAGCTTGGCTAAGTAAAGATTTGTAGAATCTAGAAAATTGCATATACTGTTTTCATCTAATCTTTTTATATCAGTGCTAATAACCTTATAAAAATATCACTGGATTTTGTTTTGTCTCTTAAAATCTGACCAGGAATTTGACCAAGCCATTGTCAAACTTCAAGTGAATGAACCTGAGCACACACACAGAGGAGCTGCTAAACCCAGCTAACCTCAGGGAGTTTTCCATTTGAAACACCCTAAAATTTCATGAAAGCAATCGTGACTTTCTACCAAACTCATCACCTCCTGCTATAAAGCAGAAATTCCAGTAGTAGATTCTTCCTCAAAGAGGCTTCAGCCCTTCAGTGTCCAGGGCCACAAAATGCAGCAGCCAGCACAACCGTATTCAGCTGTAAAACACTTGACTGGTGGAACTTGTTTTTGGACCATTGTTCACAAGGATTTCTCTGGCCTTGCACAGCCTCAGGGGAAGGTGAGAAACCAGGGCAAGGCACTGCCTTTGACCCTAGGGCTGGAGGAACACAAATCCCAGCTAGGCCTCAAAAAATTAGTGTAATACGCTCCAGCCAACTACCAATACTTTTTTCCTGCACTCGTGATCTACAAAGCATATTTTTGATGTCCACTTGACATTTGCTGTTCTGGCTGAGGGCTGGCTGTGTTTATAAAGCAGTTCACAGCCCAGCCCTGCCCTTGATGCAGAACATCCCTGCAGCCAGCAGCATCCTCACCTCCCTGCTTTGAACACCATGGGACTGATACACATCCCTAATGATTTCTGTGTGACTCCAGTGATTCCAGCTGATCCAACTGATTTGTACCAGTGAGAGCTGGAAAGAAAATGAGTATATTCACATCACAGTAAGGTCTGCGTTAAATCTTAGTTGTTATTACGTTAAAGAACATGCTTTGTTTACTGCCTTTGTTTCCAAGACGGTAAGAAATGCTGAGAAAAGCGTTCTAATGAAAGTTAGAAATCCTTGTTAATGTGCAAAACCTCTGCTGCTCTACAGAAAATAAAGCCTGCATGTGGCAATGCTGGACTGAACCAGTCTACAGAGGTCAGGTCAAAGCTACTGGGAATACTGCGACAGACAACCCCATCTCCCTGCAATCCCCCTGGAGTGAGGAAATGGGGAGGAGTTGCCTGGCAAAGACCCAGGTGAGGATCTCCTCCGTCTCGGCCAGACCCAGCCCAAACACCTCCCTCCTCCAGGCGGGAGGAGGGGATGGGGAGCTGTGATAACCAACCACCGCATCGTGCGGGTTTGTTTCTTCTGCTTCAGCTTAACAGTTTATACTTTCTTCTCCCCCCCGAAAGCAGATACCTTCGAGATCGCATCACCCTCTGGTACAAAGGCACTATTTAAGTCAGGGGCGGCAGTGCTGTGGTTTCTGACACCCCTCTCCCACCTGCAGCTCCCCCAGCACCAGACTGAGCTGGTGAGAGCCCAGCAGCTCCCCCGCAGGAGCTGCTCCCTGGCAGCCTCCTTCGCCAAAGCCTCCAAAGCGCAATAAAACTGGGTGTAAACACCGAAAAGATAAAGATTAGCTAAATTCTTACAGGACTGGCGTCACTAAAATGTGGAAGGAAAGGAATGAAGGGTAGTATGGAAACGATAATAAGCGAGAAGCATTTGAATTCCCTGCTGCTGAGTGGGAGACTGAGGCGGCTGGAGCCATCTGCCCCTGCAGTCACTCGCCCCCTGGCCAGGGCTACTCGCCCACCCGCTCCCCCAGCATGAATGACCAACTGGGACCACTGGGCAGCCCCACCCAGAGAAAGGTGATCACTTAAGCCCACCCAGAGAGCCAAAACCCCCAGCCGATGGCAGGTAGAAGATGGCTCCTTCGCTTCCCAACCTTGTTTTCATCCCTCCTGATGCCGTAATTTCACTATTACAAATCTTAAGGTCTGCAGGCGGCAACCCCGAGCAAGAAACGTGTAGGCACAAAATGAAGAAGTGATATATATACACAAATCACAGAATTTAGGTTGGGAAACCAATTGACAGCAAAACAGCATTCAGAATGCACCGTAAAGCTTCACCATAAACTGCTCAAGGCAAAAACCTGCACATAGCAAAACAGATTTCACACCAATCTGCTCCTCGCACACAGCAGCATCAGCTGCAGCTAAGCACATTGAAACAAAGATAATGCCTACGCTTGCAAACTCTTCCCCCATCAGCAAAAAAAAAGGAGAGAAACAAAATTTGCCTTTCTGAAGGCATTACAGCCTGCTGACATATGTCTTTAAACCGATCTTGGCATTAAAAGGTGTTAATCTGATCACTGTCCCTCAGGAAGATAAAAACCCGAAAAAAACAATCACTGTTATCACACCAGTGATTTACAGTACATAATCAAGTGAAATACTTCATTCTTTACAATATGGAGATGTGTGGAACATGTCAGCTACTACCAGTTCTGAAGGCAGGTTTTTTTTTCCTAGCAGAACTGCAACATCCCAAGTAGTACCAAATAAATTCTGGTTTATGCCAGCCTTTACAATCAGGTTTATTCGAAAGAAGCCGCAAAAGATCTTCTCACCTTCCTCAAACAAATGAGGAAACCGACCAAAATTTGCACAGGAGTGAGAATAAGAACTGCATATTATGTGCTAAAAAGCAAGTGCACTCCGGGCTGGGATCTGGCCTGAAAGAGCCTCACACACGCCTTTGTTTCCCTACAGTGAGCTCATTGCCAGAGAGGTTGCTCCTTTGCACAGAAAGCAAACTTACAGTGCTAAAATGTAACAAAGCCTTACACTTTTCTGAGCCTAAAAGCCGGTAATCCTAGTGAAAAGAGTCGGTTAGATTGCAGCTGATGAGAGGCTAAAAATTAGTCAATAAATCTCGCAGAGTCCTGAAGTAAAGCCAGAAAAAAAGCAAATACAGTCATAGCTGTCAGTTCTCACATACGGAATTTCCTATTATGTTATTCAAATATTTGTAATCTAGTAAAAATATACTGATTTCAGGTAGCATACAGCGATTCAAAGGAAACAGCGCATGGAGAAAACTTCTCAGGTTTACTGCATCCTCTAACGTGTTCTCATTGCTTTAAAAAGCTAAACCTGCAGACAAAGGTGTCAACACAACACACTCGTATGCTTTCAAAAGTGCAGAAAATCTCTTACCTCGAAATATTCCCTGACCAAAGCACTTCTCCACCTTGTTGTCCATGAAGAATTCCAGAAAAGGGACTCAGATTTATTTTGCAGGTTGATACCTTCATTAGGCTACCATGCAACACCTCCCTAAATAAAACTGTTTGTAACTTGAACGTCTAGGAAGAGATTTGGAAAAAAAGAAGTTGGAGCAAGGCTGCTTTCCAACAGAGCCCTCAACATCCAGCAGCTCTGAAAGACACTGGCAAGCAAAGCCTAGCTGGAAGGTGATCATCAGAAACTTCCCCGAGAAAGAAATCTGATCCCTCAACAAAATTAACCTCTGAAGTGCTGAAAAAGTGAGAGGTCAAGACTTTCTGCTGGGACTAGGTCATCTGTGAAAAGCTGTAACCTGATGGCAGCCAAGCAGGCAGACTGGGTGCCTCCAGACCACATACCGCATCGGATGAAGTAAGAGCTCATGTCAGCAACCCTGTACGCGAAGGTACTAAATGACAGGATTTGATCTTGCTAGACTACAACCTATAAAAACGTATTTCCTACTCTGCTTTTATAGATGGATTCAACAACGTGACTACTGAAACAATCATAGTTTTATGAGAATGTAGCAGCAGACATACCAAAAATGTCTTAACACAAAATACTTGGAATACTGGTAAAATACACCTTTTCTTTTTTTTTTCTTTGGGGGGGGCGGGTGTAGAGAAACATTATCAGTACAAATGGTACTGAAAATATCAATTGATCCACAGGTATTTCCAATAAAGACTTTATGAAACTGGCAAGATATGTAAGATTTATCTCAGTAGGGATTAAACACACTAATCCTTATTTACAGTTGTAAAGTAAGAGGCTTACTACTTCCTTTTATTTCCAGTAGAATAGAGATGAGTATTTATACATATTTGGTTGATAAAAATTTATGGTGGTTAGCATTCAAAACTCTTATTTTAGCCTAATATAAATACTTTCTGACAGGATTCTTCCCGGATCTCTGCATTCTGCTGTACATGTGGGAATTTTTTTTACTCTACTATGGGAAATTACATGAGGTGTATTTACCATGGGTAGTAACGCTCAGAGGCACTAATTACCCTTATGCTAGATGCTTCGTGAATATAAGCTGTAAACACTAGAAAACCTGTAAGACAGTGAGAACTGGAATGCTGGTCACTTTTAGCCCATGTGGACTCTTCACTCATGGAGTCTTCTGTGTACTAATGAGCACAGAGCAACAGACGACACATGTACCCCAGAAAAGAGAAATACTAGAAATACAAGATGAATGGTAATAATAACATAGATGGAAATCACAGTGGTGTTGGACAGTTAATACTAGTTGGGCATGGAAGGCAGCATTGGAGCTTGGAGTAGAAGACTATTGCGAGAGGTCAGGGAGCCCATGGGTGAAAGAAGAACCAAGGGACCGGTTCAAGGTCACTGTGAGTGGAATGAAGACGTTGGGAAAAATACTACAAGTAGATGTGTGATGTGTCTCGGGAGGAGGAGTTGGAACAGGGAAACTGAGGTTAGAGGTATGATCTGGGAAGCTGGTCTGAGGCTGAGAAATCTACCAGATGTAAAGCCACACTGAGGAGATAAGATAAACTTGACAAAGCATTCAAAGTCAAGGAATTGGACTGCAAAATGGGGAGATTAGGGCAAAAAGGTCCAAGATCGTGAAATTCAGAGTGTATTACAGTAACATGCATAAGGAGAATTGAATTAAAGATAGAAACTATAGCTTTTATCATATTTTGTTATTTAAAAGGGGACACACACTGAACACTCTTTCGGCTACTAGCACTGATCAACACAATGACTTCCAGCCAAACAGGAATACACAAGTCAATTCCCTTTGTTACAGAAAGACTGGTTCACTAAACAAGAAACTCCAGTTTGAATCCAACCAGGGTAGTTCTCTGTTGTCCAGGTTACTGATGAGGGATCATGAAAAGGAGATGGGCAGCCTTTCAGATGGAGGAAGAGCAGAAGACAATACACCTCACTGTCCTCTTATTCTCACCTCAAGAAAACCAACAAGCTTTCAGCTGAAATCAAAGAGAAGAGAGGGAAAGAGTAGTCGGAAGTCAACTATATCGATATATTTTTTAACTCTGTTGAACTTGGGTACCCTAGCTTAAATAAAACACATCTTTTAGTACAATGCTGTATTTTTGGTTGGAAGAGTTAAAATGCAAGTATTCAAAGGTTATAAAATAAAGACTTCATGGAGATATTCTACTGCCAAAACCTTCAACTAAATGAGTCGCAGTCTGAGCTTGCCTTTCTATGCCAGAGTCTGTATTTTAGTGGCTACGGTGTTGCTATAGCAACGCAGAGGACTGGTAATTTAGAGGCTGGTGGATGTGACAACTTGCAGTTTAGAACAATACTGCTAATAAAAGAGGCTTGAGAAAAGCATCATTTAACAGAAATGTTTGTCTTAAAATGAAAAAAAGGAGTTCATTTATTTTTTTTCTTGCAGCTGGACAATTATCTATATTAAGTTAGTCTGGCAGTGAATAAAGAAAAGAAACATGCTCTTCTGCTTTTTGGTATGTCTGCACCCTAGAGTGCAATCAATGCACTCCCCCTTTGCAATGAATATGTGTATAGATGCAAAGCTGCAGATGTCATTATCTCTGTTGAAAATTAGACAAGAATCACATAGCTTTTTTTTTTTTTAAAAAAGTATGTATTATCCATAATGAAAATGAGGGTAAATATACTCATGGACTATCATTTATCCCTACTTGCCTCTGCTGAGTTTTAACTGGTATCCTTTATTAACAATTCCATGAACTGTTCCTCCTTCATTACTTTAATCACAGAATAGTTACTAAGGATAACTCTGAGATATTACAACACTTAAAAGAATCACAACTGGAATAGCAAAGCTTCTTCTGATCCCTACATCCTTCCTGTCTTCATCAAAATATGACCCACAAACACGATGTTTCTTACTTAATCTGCTCACATTTACAGTCTGACCTGTAGCTAATGGTAAATAAGAACAGCCAGAAATATTCTGATTCCAAAAATAATAAAATCTGAAATTGTTACCTAGGGCAAAAAAGAGAATCTGAACATCCCATCTGTTGAATCACCAGCTCCAAATAAAACCAAAATCACAAGATTAAGGTGCAGTGTTACTCTCTGTACACCAATCTACAGCCCCATTGTCCTTCACTTTCCTGGCAGCCCTCACACTGCAAAAGAGGAGAGATTTTGCAACATAATACCCATAACACTAAATACAGAGGGATATTTCCAGATGAATTTTACATGTAGCAATAATCAGAGTTTTATGAGTCAGGAAGTTCAGAAGATTAGTGTGTTATGGCTGCAGTTTATAAAAGCGTTTGTTAGAAGTTTCGCATAGCGATCGGGTGAGACACACTGCAAACAGCTTTACATTAAATTCTTTAATGGTAGTTAAAGTTGGGGAGAAGTAAAGAGACCCCAGGTATTAATTTACCTAAAGAACAGCTGCTTAGAAAAGGCTGCAAAGTGTCCTAATGCTCAATGTAATAAAATCACTGCACCTCCAATTGCTTGTTCTTCCTCCCCACACTCGTGTGCTATTCCCATTAACCTTAGAAAGAATCTCAACTGAGCTAAAATTGTAGACAACAGAAACACTTATCAAAGAAATGTGTGGTTTGATTCTTATTTGAAAAGGCCCAAAACCATAATTACAGGTTTCATTCTAGGCTAAAGCAGCATGAATCTCGCTGCATTTCAAACTCTCCGTTAGAGAACACCAAAATGGCTGAAAATTGGGGGTTTACTGCAAGATGTTAATTTCCTTTGTATATTTTTCTCATTAACTGAGATGTATCAGTGAGGAGCTTTTGAAATGTCTGCATTTGATGACTGCAGTGATTATAAAAGTAGTGCAAGCAGTGTAGACTGCAAAGACACTGCACTTCACAGTCTTTGTAAGCTGTTTTACAATGTGTGGTATGAAGAGTCTGCCACATTTCAGCCTGGAAGAGACTCCATTAAAACTGGGTAAACTGATTTCTTAAAATACTCTGAACAGTAACTTTTTAAGCTGCCTTTTTTCTGTCCTTCTAAAGAATGCTGATTATTTAAATGAGAAAAAAGTATATTTGTAAAGCCAAAACAAATTGTGAATAGACCTTAACATGCTATTCAACACACTTCTGTCCTTTTATCTTGAGAACATTAAACAAAAATATACATTTTAAAAGTAGTTATGTATGTGTGTGAGAACATAAAAGAACAGCAACACTCCTGCACTATTACAAATATTATACGTCATATATAGGGCTAAAATTCTAAGTCCCAACCTAAACAAATTATATTTTGTGTTAAAGTAAATTCAAAAAAACCCAAACAATTTGTTGTATTTGTGTAACTGTCAATCCTGGGAAGGTTAAAAACCAGTTAAAACCAGAAAACTAGTTTAAAACTAGTTAAAACCAGAGGAACACTGGAAGTAACATAAAGCCACAGTAAGAGATACAGTAAAAAATACACCCTAGCTGCTACAGTCCTGTGAAGTTGTAGTTTTTCATTGTGGTTCCAAGGGGAGCTGAGGAGCCAGGAGAAGCGAGTCTGGAAAAATTAAGTTCCATTTTTCAATTCCCCTCATTCTGCTGAATTTGCAGACTGATAAGGATTATATGCTACGAATTACTCTTCTTCACATTCTTAAACCTAAAGGTTAAGAGTCCTCTCTGTCCTTGGGGAGATTCCCTGAGAGCAGACAGTTATATTTTGGTGGTGCCATCTGGATTTATTTATTTATATAAGTGAATGCACGAAGTGTAGAATACTTTAGGTTCTTGTTAAAATTACTGACATAGATAATATTATATAGAAGAAAGCAAGAAAGAATCATTGGTGTCTGCTATTGGATGCGTTCACTGACCAGCCATTCATCAAAACTACTGCTTCCTCCAAAAAGGTGACGTGTGCCTGATGCAGGAGAAAAGACTATTTATGTATGTGTAATATATACTAAAAAAATGGTCTTATAACGTTTTTCTGTTTACTTCAAAGATTGCTTAAGAAATGCCAGAAGCCTACATGGAGCACTTGTGTTGACACAAGAGCGAGCCATACTTTTCACTATACCCACTTCAAATGAATAAGCACATCAAAGTGAAAAAAACACAAATGACTGGTTTCTTGCAGCAGTGGAGAAAGAAAAAGGCAGGCAACTGGAGATAATCCAATAAAAACAGAGGATGCTGAACAGCAATGCAGCTTGCCCACTATTATCTGAGAGGAATTCCAAATGAACGTTGAGTCCAGGGGTTATACTTAGATAATCCAAATGTTTGTTTCTAAATTTAAACACAATACCAAGTCTCAGACTCCTTCAGCAAGAAAATGTTATCAATGTATTTACTCTATATACATGTATACACTTTTGTATGTATGCTTGCTATGCTGGCTTTTTTCAGATATAGCACATAAAGGCAAAAAAATGTATATAACAGGGTAAATAGCTCATTAATAACAAAGTACGTAAAATGGAAAAAAAATCTGATCTTGAAATGCAAGCTGTTAATGTAGTGAAATATCATTCCCATTGTTTTAAATGCCATTTTCTTTGCATCCTTCATCAAACTATAAAAATCAGTCCTTTTTCCAAAGAACATAACAATGCCAATCACATATTTTAACAGACGTGCCACTGACCAAGGACAAAAATTAAACTCTTCCAGTCTAAACTGCTAAGTAGAATAACAGTTTACCTCTGCATTGTTATAAGACTTCCTTGTCTTCTGTAACCATTATGACTTTCAGCTTGATCCCTAACATATGAAGTGTTTTATAAAAATAGTGCAGCTAGCACGACTGTTTTCTTCTCAAGACTCTGAGAAAAAGCTTTGGAATGAGCACATGACAGATGTCCATATAGGATTTACAGTTTGTTTTCTGAGCTTTCTAACGTAATGTCTTTGTCAACAAGTAATATAGAGAACAGAAACAAACATCAGATAGGCAGGGAACTCTACAATTCTGTAGTCTAGGAGCAAAGTTCTTTATGGCCAACGAGGTGGGAAACAACTCAGAAAGAGATAAAATTTGAATTATGAGTTCTGTTTCAGCCAGCAGAACCAGGGGACTACATCAGAGGATGCATTCAGGCCTGAGAAGGATATGCAAGTGTACAGAACTACACTTGGGAGATTTCTGGTTGAATAAGAAACTCTCAAAGTACTTGTAATATGGTTTTGAAAAGTCCTGTTAAACTGGATTTACCCTCCCACACACTCCTGGCAAAATACTAAAATCTTTACTGCTTAATCAATAGCAGTCATTAACCATCTCATTGCAGTCTTTAAACATTTCATGGCATCTGTTTTAAAAGCACTGCTGTCAACTATATATGTCTTAGTCATATTCAGTTCAGTTATGATCAATAGTTACTTAATTGCTAGTGTTATCTTAATTGTGTTATCTTAATTGCTTCAGCCTACCCCTAATATATATATTTGCATTTACAGTTGTTTATTGTTGCTGTGGCTGTTAAAAATCTAACATGTCCCACTAGAAAAGTAAACTCATTTATCCTAATTAAAGTAGAACTATTAAATCAAGCTAGGGTCATTATAGCAAGATCTTCAGTGTTTGCATATCCTCTGTATTACTGAGTCTATAGACGTTCAAACCACATAAACATGTAACAAAGATGCAAACACTCAACTTCAACAAAACCGAATTTAATTTTATTTTGAGAGTACATCTGCATTTTTCTAGTGAAACAAAGGTTTCTACTTCACTTGTACAACACAAGGATGTTCCGAACGTTGTATCTGAGCCAAAATACATGCTTCTTTCTCAGACTACCTTGCAAAACGTTTCCACTCTCTGTTCAACGTGCTTTCCCATATGAATAGCTTTTTTCTTACTCTTACTGGTACTGTCAAATAGACTTAACTTGCCATATCAAAATTCACAGTAGACCACTAATGCAATACAGAGGTTCAGACATTTCTCCTCCCTGCCATTATAGGTGCCTGATTAAGAAAATCATTATTAATGTCCCTTATACAAAAGACAACTGTATGAAACCACTTACCTACATGACAACAGCTCTAACTAGTGTGCACTTTTAAACAAAAGCCTTTTCTCAGGCTTCATTTTACAGTTTTGTGAATAATGCTGGCATCTGTTACGACTGTATATTTTTTCTCATTTGGAGACAAAAATTCTTAATTAAGCGGTAAGAAAACCCCAAGCTCATCAGATAATACACTGAACTTAAACTGACATTTGAAAATTGCAGCTGATGACCTCCATAAAACTCCTTATTTATCTCATAAGCACCTGTGGCAATCACAGCTTGCCCACATGAACTTCTGACCTTCACTAAACCCTAATAGAATCATAGCTGTAGACCACCTGAGAAGACTAATGGTCCTCCAGATCACAGTATTGTGGCTCGCATTGTAAGCAGCAAATATATCAGCTTTATGGAGGCCTGACTGAAGGAAGTCTTGGGTGGTAGACTTGGTCTTACCAAGAGATCATCATTTTAGCTGCAGTGTCTGAAATTATTTTCCATTTTTCAAAAATCATTCACTCAGAGAGAAAAGTCTTCTCCTTGCAAATACAGAAAGCCTCTAAGGGTGATATGCTCTGCTTTTCTTCCACCCAAAGGACAAGATGACAGTCGACAAGTTGTTTAGATTCTGCAGTGTACCAGTTGGCTTTGCTGTGGTCGCCTGTGCTCCCAAACAGTGACAGCTCTGCTAGCTCAGTGCTACCTAAATCTCTGTCCTTTCACAGATGCTCAGCAGAAGATACCTCAGAAAAATGGCAGTGACCATGAGGCTGCTGCTGAGGAATACAAGGTTTCCTACATGGGAAGCTACTCAAGAGCAGAGACTGCAGCTCTGGGCACATTCACTTCATCCTTTCCATGCCAGGGATGAAGTTCAGTGCAGACACAGTGGGATACTGCAGAGCAGAGGAGTGCAGGGCTTGGGAAGCAGAAGGAACAGCAAAGTTTAATGGGTGTATAACTGGTCTGGTAGAACAACACTTCTTTAAATCCTTCCCGAGTGCTCAGCTGCGGCAGTGACAAGACAGCGTAAGGGCTGCACACACAACAGAATGAGAGTGCATCACCCCCTTGCTGCTCTCTGTGGACAGCTGGCTGGTGAGGGAAACAGAACCTCAGAATAGTTCCACCTGTGCTGAATGAACTTGAGTGAGCAGCACCTCTTCACAATCATTAAACCCATTAATTTTTCTCTGGAAGAGCAAATATTCTTAAATGCTATAGATACTATACAACACACAGAGTGAGCTACAGTGGGATGTGGGAACACCAATGGCAATAACAACTGAATATTGATGTAGCAAGCTACTGCATTTAACAGTTATTTTCTTTTGAAACTGAACTACTAATTCCAAACATCTGTGCCTTATAGGTCCACGATTACCTGATACCTGAAAAATTAATCTGGTAATAACTTGTAAATTGTATTCTTACAATTTCCTAGCAGGTAAATATTTCTATTATATACTTCATGAACTATGTTAAATATTTAGTCTGGAATGCCAGATAACAACTCTTAGATCTTTTCCTCAGATACTAAGGGCTTGTTGTTTTTTTTTTTTTCCCATGGTAATTAATAAGATCAAAGCAGAGCTCAGTGGTGTCAAAGTACTATCAGAAAATCAGTACAGCTACGAATACAGAGACATAGCTACATGGTGTTATGAACCATGGTTCAGAGGCACATGAACTGTGCTTATGCTTTACAAATGCGCATCTAAAGATACTGAAGTGGGTCTGGATGCAATGTAGATGCAGCCCAACACAACCTCAGCTGTCACATCATTACATTTTATAGGGTGTCATTCATTTCTAGCATTAGGCACTCTCATCCTATGGACTGGTTTCTATTTGTCTGATTCACTTAAGTTAGCAGGTCATGAGGACATAATGAAATGAGAAATGCTGGACATGCAGATGATGTGTGAGGGAGGAGGGAAGAGAAGAATACATGGAGATGCCCTTCAGACCAAACTCACCAAAAGTCCAAAGGCAGAAACTCTATGGTCACAAAATGCAACGCACTGCTCTAATATAAAAATGGCTTTGATTTGCATGTTCAAGCATAATCCAAGAATTAACTCTGCCCACTCTATTCCACCTCTCCAGGGAGCCAGGTCTCACCTGTCCTCCCCCAAGTGGCATAAAGTCAGCATAAAACTACTAAACTTCACCACTGTGGTATAAAGGCACAACAATACACAGTACTCCCTCAGTAATTAGCCAAAAGGGGATTATTGTCATGCATCATTGCATTAGCATGCATTCACATACCCTTTCCTTTCATTTTGTTTTCATTACAATCAGGTGCAAGGACAGATATTGTCAGTGCCAGAAGTGACACTAATCCTGGGCTTCTTCCATAAACATCTCAGGTGTGTGTGGTTATCTTTAGGGCCTATCTAGCTCAGTATGCTGCTGTTCATTGTATCAGCTATTTATTCCCACTCGAAAACTTTGCAATATTCATTAACACGATGCATCATTTTACAAGTGAAAACGCTAAGGACAAAACCCAAGATGTGCACAATCTAATTAACATGCATATGATCTGTATGCAAATCGTGTTATTGAAAATAGTGACTATTAGCATAACAAGCAGTTATTATTTATTGAGATGCAACTCAAGCTGGCCTCCTGCTGGGAGTCTAACATCCTTCCTTTATACAGCACCATCTTTCCTTTCTTGTTTACACATTCTTCTCTCCTCTAGATTAACAGCACAGAAAACAGGGAGACTCCCTTCTGCGCCTTTGTTTAAAGGGGGAAATCTTGTGTGTTTAATTGCCCTCAAGCATCTGATCCAGTTCAAAGCTCAGCGGAGTTTCTCCTGTGCTGCTACATTCCCCTCTACCATTACAGAACTCCGGGCTCTTTAACTGATCCATTAATATATGCAACTTCACCTACATTATCTCTCTCTAATTCTTAACTGATAACAAGTTAAAAGCAGTTAGATTTTTTTTAAAGGAAGAAAATAGGAAAGTGGGAGGAAAGCTCAACTGTGCAAGTCAAAAAAGCTTTTTAATGTCGTGCCACCCTTCTCATGTCGTATTTCAGATTAATTTATCCTTTTAATCATTCCAGTCATTAAATGTAAAAGAGAAGTATAATTTTACTTTTTCTCTATGTTTGAGCATAGTTTTCCTTGCTGGATCAGTTCTATTAGTCCTGTCTGATGTGCTGTCTGTATCACTGATGCTGGAACTGTTTCCTCACTCCACTCCCTACCCTGCAGAAGTCCTGAGGGCTCAGGGTCTCTGCAGGACCTTTTAACCTTTCCTACCATTTCTGTAAGAGCAAAAACTTGCAAAACTGTTCCTTGCCCAGTAATTCCTTCCCCAGCCCAGCCCTGCCGGGTGTTGTGCTGAATGTTTGTTCTCTCTGTGGTTACACCCTCTGCTTCAGCAATGGTTGTGCTGCAGCAATGAAGAAATTAACAGGGGGAATGATTCCAATTATTTATCATTTTGCTAAAATTGAGCTGTTTGGCGTGAAGTTTTCCAAGCTGCATGCCAACCCAAGGATGAACCTCGATCTCTTTAAAACCAGCACAACAATTCCTGAGTACTGTTGGAAAATATACATGACTTTACTATTAAGTTATATCAATCTATGCTGATAAACCTTGTCATAGGATATATATGTTTTGTTTGGTTCTGGAGTGCCCTGGAGAACAGGGACAATAAGTCTAAAAGGGAAGCAGAAACTTTATCTGTAGGTTAAGTAGAAAAAAGAAAAGGAAAGGGAAAACAAATCTAGATGGAAACTCTGAAGTTGAAGGCTGGACCTGCTGCACAAAAGCAACAGACCCGGGACAAAAAGCATCAAGTGGGCCTGGAGAAGGGAAAAAAAAAAAAAGGTGTGGGACAAATTAAAAGGGAAATATCATAATGGAAATCATCTGTAAGTATGGTTTTTGATATATCCTTTCATGATGGGATGCTTTTTTTTTTGTCTTACGATTCCTTTTGGACTGCAGGAGACAGATCTGCTGCAGAGCTCGATCGGTGCCCTACTGTTACCTTGTTACAGAACCCTTGTCTGCTTGTCACAACAGATGGACTATGCAGAACTTCAGTTTTCTCTTAATGCAGTTTTTCACATGCAATGTATATACAGGCCCAGATTGTTCCCTACCACTCGTTCTTTCTTTGAGATCCTGAGGACTTTGTAGTCGTACTGTCTGACCAAACGCAACACCACCTTTACAACACAGCGGTGACAAAAAGAGGTTTTAAGGCACTCTCCCCTCTCCCCCTCCGCCCCCAACTTTGGCAAGCTTTAGATAAAACTCTCAAATTGCCAGTTCTGCTACTGCTACAGTGATGTTTTTAGAGCTGCTTTGGATTTTTTTTTTATTAAATATCATTGAATATTCTCTTGGTTCGTTAAAAAATATAACTTTTCACATTAAGATGACTCCCTTTTACCCTTCATTAATTTTCAATTTTTATATCATCCAGGGGGATGTGGTATTTCAAGGACTTCAACCTTAATTCTTTCCATCCCACTTCCATGATCTGATTGCTTTACAATAGCCAAGAGTCCTATATTAACACTTCTCAGTACCTTGTGTGGATAGGATTTCCAGCAAATACTTGGCAGGAGAGACAGAGAGAAATATTCTTAAAGAAACAAACCAAACAGAGGTGGCCAAAACTGAGACTTCTGCTCCATTTAGGCAGAGCAGAGACCTCAGCTTGACTTTTTACATTAGCACCTTAATCACTGCATCACTACTCTGCAAGGAAAAAGAAGAACAAATCCAAAAACTCTTTCTCTGTTATCCCAGTGATAAAATTGAATAAAAATAATTTTAAGACAACTTCTCATCTTCCTGTCCTGATTCAACACTGGCAGAATGTGGCCATGCTTTTAAGGCTGGGCTGTGAGATGCTGTCTCATGTTGCTATTAGAGACTTAACGCAGACTAGTACTGATAAAGACAGCTCTATTCAGTGAATTCCTCTAGAATTAAGGAGTTGTCATTGGATAGCTTTGCCTAGAGGAGTTAATGAAATGAATTGCAAAAGAGATGATAGAATAAAAAAATCACACACACACATAAACCCACAAATCTACCAGATTACTACTTAGATTAATGCCAGCATTCATATTTTGCATCATAACAGGCATATCTAACTAACTACAAGGAAAAGTCCTTGCCTTCAGTGTTAATAATGAAATAAAGAGATTAACCTCAAAACCCGTTTTGTTATTTGGATAACTTTCCCTGTAATGTCTGATTCTGCTTTTGTTCATGCAGATTTTTAAAGCCTGAAAGAACAGACGTCCCAGAGACTAGTTTAAAAGTTCATTTTACCTGAACAGCTCTTCAGCCTCGATAAGCGCGAGGTTCAGGACCATTTCTGGTATTTCAAAATCAGGCGGCCCAAAAGTATGTCTGTCCCTTTATTACCTTCTAAACACAGGAGCTGCCATTCCAGACAGCTGAAGGAGATGGCTGCTCATGAAATACCAGTTTAAATAGGAGCTCAAAGTTACAGATGCCTTACAGCTTCTCCTGCTGCGCTGCAGGTGTGGAGGTGTATTAGATATAGAGGGCTCTAAGTACCACGCAACATTAAACATAGGAGTTTGTTGTCGAAGTTAAGAGCCTCCTTTCTCTGTATAGGCAATGGATGCTTCAAAGCATCTGGATATCCCAGATTCCTTGGAGGCTTTGCACTGATGCTACAGAGAGTGTCCTTTCACCCAAGCTGCAGTACCATGTTTGAAAGCTCTTTACTGGAGGGGACAAGACTAGGAATACACAATGGAATATTCGATAAACATAATGAGCAGGGTAAAGAAGGCCATCAGCAAAGCAGCAAGACACATCTTACATAGGCACTCAATTTTTTTTTTAGTTTTTTATTATTTCTGTTAACATATAAGCTAAAACTAATAGACTATTATTAGAATCAAAAGAGAACACATAACTAACAGTAGAACAGAAGCAATAATCCCTAATAATCCCCATATTCTCACCCCAGTGTTGGCTGCAGGAGCCCTGCGCTTGCTGGGGGGATCTGGAGTGGTGCTCTTGCAGTCTCCCGCACACTTTTTGGGTGTGCCAGGCTAGGGCAGTGGCAGGTTCATCCCCACATCCTGGCGTGGCTTCTGGGACCCCATTCTGATGGTGTTGAGTTCCCGGAGTCTTAGATCTGAGTTTGAGTTGTCCAGGATGCTGTTGTCCAAACTGAGCAGCTCCATGAGCAGGGAGAGCAACTTGATGTCACTTTGGGAAACGGCTCTGCCACTGCTACCCACGTCCCTGATGTCTTTGGTGGGGGGTGCAGGACGGCGGCTGAAGGTGTTGTGGCTGGAGCACCTCTCTATCAGCAGTGACAGCGAGTTGATGTCATCCTGGGAGGTGTCCCCCGACAGCTGGGTGGAGGGCGCAGTATGGTGGCTCAAGATGTTGCAGCTTGGAGAGATGTTGCTGCCCAGGGATGGTCCCAAGGGTGGTGGCCATTTGGAAGAGGCTGAGTGGGTCAAACTGCCTCACCATCTCCCTGCAACCAGGAACGGTCTGTGGAAGCACTGGAAGGGCTGGAATGCGCAGTGTCTTGAGAGGGCGTTGTGTTTGGCCCTGGGGCATCCCAGGCCATGGGGGCCCCTTGGGGCAACACCTTGCTGAGAATCAGAGCTGCGGCTGAGGCCGGTGGTGGTGGTGGCTGGTGGAGGCATGGTGGTGCTCTCTCTCTCAGTACAGGAGATCCAGGGGTCGAAAATGTCTCCACCTGGAGCCATCTGCAGCCCCAAGATTTTGGGAAATTCTCTGTCAATCGAGTTTATGGGGCACACATCACCGAGGCAGGCACACTCACACAGGACTGCTGAAACCTCGTGCCAAAAATGCTAGGGGGACAGGGTTGCTGGGGTTGCTGAAGGTGCCTAGGGGTCAGGGATGATGAAGATGCTGTTGTGCCAGAGGAGATGGGGACATCATAACTGCTGGGAGTGCCCAGGCTGCAGGCAAAGGCTGTACCTTCCTGGGCAGTTGGAACAGTTTCATGGAGCCTGAAAGAGATACAAGAGCCATTGCCAGCAGCCACCTCTGGTCTTGGCCTCAAGAGCATCCCCAGGCTGCAGGGTTTGGGGTCGGATCCCTACCTTGGGAGTAGGAGGTTTTGGGATGGACAGAAGGGTGAAGCAGCCAGGCCATCTTCAGTCTGTGCAGTGGGAGCTGCAGGTCTGCTTGGTCTGGTGGTTGCTAAGGTCCTTCTGGGGTTGGTGAGTGTGGCCTTTTTTTGTGAGTTATCCTAGGAGGGTCTCCCTGTGTTCCACCCCACCCCCAACAGCTGCCCCATCTCCTCAATGGGACAGAAGGAGTTTAAGAGGGCTGGGGTAACCTACAGGCAGTTATGGGCACTGTGGTTGCTCCCAGAGCTAGTAGTAGTTGTCCTTGTCCTTGTGGTAGATTTCAACTTCCCAGATATCAACTGGGACATCATTGTACAGCTGTGATGAGTAGGTCAAGGAAATTCTTGATGTTTTTGGGAGATAACTTCTTGTTACAAGTACTCAGTGAGCCAATGAGGAAAGATGCCCTCCTAGACTTGCTGTTTGTGAATCGAGAAGGACTGCATGGTCCCACGCATCTTCACTCTCTCTAAACTGGAGAGACGTGGATTTGATCGATGAGGCTGCTTGGTGGATAAGAAATTGCCATCCAGAGGGTAGTGGTCAACAGCTCAGTGTCCAGAGGGAGATCAGTGACAACTGGTGTCCCCTCAGGGCCTGTCGTGGGACCAGTACGGTTTAATATCTTCAGCAATGTTAGTGGGATCGAGTGCACCCTTAGCGAGCCTGCAGATGACGCAAAGCTGAATGGTGCCATTGACACTCCTTAACTTGTCCTATCCTCAAAACTTGATGTAACCTACAAACAGTCCCCCACCTAAGCTGACTGTTGAAAATAAACTCTTTGCTGATCACAATGCAATGAGTAAAATTAGACCAAGTCTGAGAAACAAACACAACTTTGCAACTCATCTCCATTCCATTGTGCCTCTCTATGGAGAATTGACACTATGACCACATCTAAAAAGTACTTCCCAAAACGTTCTGTACTTCATCCAGCGTATCCTATGTATCCACAAAAGCATGTGTGTGGAAAAAACTAGCACGTGTTAGTGTGCCCACTGAATGAATCTGCACACAAGCCACAAAGTTGAGAAGAACCTGATGCCCACGGGAGGCAAGTCTTACACAGCCACTTCATTCACCTCTGACTTCTTCTCATCTTCAGGGGAGTTACAGAAAGCATCTTCAATAGGTAAACCAGAGTAGTAAAATAATAACTCTCGTGGATATTAAAAACTGTAGATTCAGTGAAGGGACAGCCTTTGGTCCTAAATCTCCTCTCCTGATTCCACAAGGTCTTCTGGGATTATCCAAAAATCTGGCCAAAAGCAGGAAATGCCACAGAGATTTTATTGACTCCCAGAAGCCAGTCTCAAGTTGTTTTCTAACAGTTGAACTGAATATGGTCTTGTTTTCAACTAAGTATATGACAAGACTGTCACTGTAGTCATCAAAGATCTGAACTGCAATACAAAATCACTCTTGAGGGGCGTATTCAACACCTGATCCATGTTTTACCTGCAGTTCCCCAATGCCACAGCTGTTGGAAGTACCAAGATAATACAGGCTGCTCTCTGATGAGACAGATCCTTTAGCCAGAAGCTGGGAAGACCTCTTTATGCCTTACACACTTAACACAAAGACATATAATGCTCATAGCCTCAAATTAAATTGTAAAATTGAAACAATCAAGTTAAGCATGCTCAGAAGTTGTTATTTAAGCCCCAAAAGGACAGACATCCCACAGACTAGTTTACAAGTCAGTAAGTGCCTAACATAGATTTTCCTTATAATCACTCCATGTTTTCCATTTCTCCCTTGAAACCATTCTACTTATGTTAAAGCTACAATTCACTAATATTCCTCAAAATGTCCAAAGAAAGTTTTGTTCTTCACCCATGATCTCACCCAGCCTTGCTGAGCCAAGTCCTAAGTTGCATTTGGCTATCAGTTTTGTCTTTCTAAAGTAATCCCTTGTTCCTAAATAACTCAAAAACCTATACATTGCAATAATGAACTTAACCACATCACCCTGTACTGCAAGCACCCTCATTCCAACGGTGTTAAATTCTAAAAGTGAATCAGAGACTGATGTCATTAAATGAGGAGGAATCATCCAAAGTGGGGAGCGACTTTAAGATTCAAAGACATTTCATGAATGAAGCTGGGTTTCAGTAATTCATTGAGGACAGATATGATGAAAGCCCTGTGTTGAAGGCACGACACATTGTGTGTAAAGAGATAAACGGCTGCAAGAGAAAACAATTTGGTAGCATAGAGGGGATGATGTAGGAAAGGTAAAATAAGTGGGTCAAGTATGACTAGAATTGTGGAGAGAGGGAAAACACATGGTATGGCTCACAGGAAAGAAAGTTTATCAGTCACATGTTTAACTCCTTACAGCTGATGTAAGGTCAGCCCATAAAGACACAGCAAGAGAGAGAAACAGACTGTTGCTGTATCAAGAAATGGTTCAGAAGCTATTGCAGAAAGAGACCCAAACTCTAATCCACTGTGTGGAAAACACCTCTGTTTTCAACGTTTTGGAGGCCAAACCACCAGCATGCTTTGACCAAAACCAATGACCAGCAACTTCACGTTGCCATATAACATGCAAACTTATAATCTATATTAACAAGTGGTTAAAATTAGAAGCCAACAAAGAATTTCAACAGAAATCAGAGCACAGAACCCTCATGTCCTGCCTTCAGCTTGAAATCACAATCTTCTTTCATAAAATTTGTCTTCCTTTTGCATGCTCATTAAGGACATTTCTATATATTCGAATATAATTTCTTGCCATCATCTGACCCATCTCATGAGTCCTTTGGTTCAGAAATGCTCTCAAAGTACAAACAGACAGATAAATTCTATATCTAGAAGTAGAGACAGAACGCACACAGTCCCAAAATAAGGATTAAGTGCACTGTAAGGCTTTCCTGGATGAACATTGCCTCTGTGAACTTCAGTTGGCGAAGGATACCCATCTCTCTTTCCCAGAGGCTCATGTAGGTGACTCTTCCTTCTCCTTTTCCCTCTCCCCACTTCCCAGAGACACACACAGTTATCTATGAATACTTTTCTACCTATTTCCTGATAACATTCCACTCTTCCCTTCTGCATTCAAATCAGCTTACTTTGCAAATGCAACGTTATGTTTCAGTCATGTCTGAAAATCAAATGAAAACTATTCATCAAAATGCAACTGAAACATAAAACTATGCACGCTTATATCAGATAGTATCAAATAACATCAAGGGTTTCAAGGAGATGTTTAAGGCATTAAGTAATGTTACGGAGAATATTTCTAGCAGCAAGTTTCATAACAAGAAGAAATCAAGCTTGACAATAAACATGAAAGAGGGACTGAAACCTTTTTGAACACTCAAGGTGGTTTGCTCCTTTCCCCCCCCCATCCAAAATGAATGAATAAGTTGATAAATATGAAAAGTAACTTCAAGTAACAACATAATCAGAGAAGATAAACTTTACACTAAAATTAGAGTCATAAGATAAGAACATTACTTGGGGCTGACGAGAGCGCATGGTAACTCCACAGAAGCTGCTGAGCTGAGCCTTTGTCACTTAAACCACCACAACAAAAATCATAAAGTTAAAAAGAGCTGACCTCAGCCCCTGGACTTTGCTCAGGCACTAATCAGACTTCGTGTGTTTAGCACTGATCCTCTGGCTACTTATTGACCGCGTATACCTGAACACACATAAGCACAGCTGCTGGCAGTGGGGGAGTTACTCAGGCTCCTTCTGAGGTTTTGCACAGTTCCAATACTACTTATGTCAAATTAATTAGTCTCAAATCGCAGTAATTGGTGTTAATAAAACAAATGGTTTTTTTTAGTGAGAATATAAAAAATAAATGATGAATAAAACCAAATTACAAGCATTCTCATAGTACTGCTCTAACAGCCTAATGTACCTCCAAGTGTTTCCACTGTGGAAACGAAACCCACCAGCAAAGATCAGAAGAACATGCAGGAAGACACAAACATCTTACATATGTATTCAACATCTTTTTTAAGATTTCTATTAACATGTAAGCTAAAACTAATAGACCATTATTAGAATCACAAGAGAACACATAACAGTAGAGCAGAAGCAGGAATCCCTAATGAATAATTCTAGCAACACCCTCCCAACCATACCACCCCCCATTCCCATCTCCCTCTCATTCCTGCTGTGGTTTTAACCCCACATTCCCACCTCAGTGCTGACTGCAGGAGCCCTGTGAGTCAGGCACAGCACAGTGGCTGAAGATGTTGCTGCCCAGGATTGGCCCCACAGAGGTGGCCATTTTGGAGAGGCTGAGCTGGTCAAACTGCCTCTCCATCACCTCGCACTCAGCAACGGCCCAGGGCAGCACCAGAAGGGTTGGAGTGCTCAGTGCCTGAAAAAGTACTTCCCAAAATGTTCTATACTTCATCCAGCGAACCATATGTATCCACAAAAGCATGTGTGTGGAGAAAAGAATAATAAAACCCCAGACACGTATTAGTGCCCAGTGAATGAATTCACATGCAAACCACAATGCGGAGAAGAACCTGGTCCCCAAGGGAGGCAATTCTTACACAGCCATTTCATTCATCTCTGACCTCTTCTCATCTTCAGGGGAGTTCTAGAAAGCATCTTCAAAAAGTAAACCAAAGTAGTAAAATAATAACTGTCGTGGATATTAAAAAACATAGATTCAATGAAGGGACAGCCTTTACAAGCTGTAAACCCCTGTGTGGTATGCAAGGAATAAATCATGCATCTCTCCATCTTTTTTACAGCACACAGACATCACAGCCTTCCTTCCAGTTCTTCTTCTTAGGCCTTATCTGTCTTCAGGTGTTGGTCTAAACTATGAATGTATTCTGGTCAGTTTAGAGTAACTGCTCTTCAACCTGTATTTACTAATGAATATTCTTGCTTCTGGTTTACACCTGACAAACTAAGTACAAGACAAGACTGTCATTGTAGTCAAAGATCCAAACCACAATACAAACCCACTCAGCACGTTCAGCACCTGAGCCGTGTTTCACCTACAGTCCACCAATGCCATAGGTGCTGGAAGTACCAAGACAATGCAAGCTGCTATCTGATAAGACAGGTCCTTACAGTCAGAAGGTGGGAAGATGTTTTTAAGCCTCAAATGCTTATGTGAAGACATGTCTTACATGAAACTTCAAGTTAAATTGTAAAATTGAAACAATCCAAGTTAATCATGCTCGGAAGTCATTATTTAAACACTTCTTCGCTGAGGATTTTTTCAAAAGTCACACAGTAGTAAAGTTACTCTTGACAAGCTCACACTGATTAATATAGTCTCCTGTATTATTCAGAAGGATATGATAAATCAGCATAGGTCTGAATTATCATCTCTAAATCATAGGTTATACAAAGTAAGCAATTACAGAAAGATTTACTCAAATCTCTGTTTCAGATTTCTTCCATCTTCTCTATATGCATGTGTAAATCCAAGTAACATGGATTTACATTTATATGCCAATTAAGGGCAGAATTTAGTCTCATATCAAGGAGCTGAGCCTAAAAATGTGAAATCCACTTAAATAACCAGATGGTGCACACCAAGTACATATATATATATAGAGAGAGGAGACAAAAGCATAGGTAGCTAATTTGCAATGTTTAAAAAAACAAACCAGAAGCTAAATAAAAAGGCATTTTTAATGCCTTCTTTTTTTCATTAAAAATGCCTTTGTTCTGTGCAAACAGAAATTTTCTTGGAGTGAATAAGTTCAGCTGTGTTGTGCAGTGATTCCATTAACCTTGCAATCAAGCATTAAATTAAATTGCCTTGTTTGGATTTTCCTGCTGCAGGGGAAATGTACCTCCTAAGGTCTGTGCTTTATGTCTCCAGAGTCAATGAGTAAAAGCTTCATAACTGAACTTCTACACTTAATAACACAAGAAAGCAAGCAAGAGAGCATACTGCAAAAATTCCTCTGATAACTTTTTAACCATTAACCTTATACTCAAATGTTCATAGCCTTTCACACTCCTTCTCCCATGCATTCAATTAACACCTGCTTTGAACAAATTAAATGTAATCTTCTGGATGTTTTCTGGATGTTCTAATAAACCAACTCTGTACTCCCACTTGCCTCCATTCACAGAATGAAGAAGGCAATTCACTACTGCACCATTTTACTCAACTCCTTTTCGTTATGCCAGTTTTCACCCTGGAAAACTGCTGCTCAAACCAAGATTAATTTTTTGTTTAAACTGCTCATCACAATCACCCAGCAACCAAAGAAGAGCTGTTTTTAAATCACTGTCCCACTGTCAGAAAACTCTGGTTTTATGTATAAAGTGAGCAGGCTTGCATTCTAAATAGGACAGACACAATAAAAACAACACATAAAAAGTCACCAACTCTGGGACCAAGGGTAACTTTTCTGTGATCCCGTGTTGCAGCTAAATTGCCAGCCATACAGAGTCTTCATTGTGTGTAAAGTTCATCCCCTCCCATGTGAACTGAAAGAATGATTTTGAAGGTGAAACTATTGACATAAACTAAGGATTGCATTTCAATGTGTCACAATGCTATTCCAAAAGGAATGCATTTAAACACACAAATGATCTCTCTTGTCAATTGTATGTAATTGATCCTGATGCGTGGTGTCTTCAGGGAAGGAGCAAATTAAATGTGAGAATAATTTACTTGCCAAGAAAAAGTGTTGCAAGCACAGAAAATACTGGATGGGGAAAAGAATCAACAATGAGGAATGTATCACTGGCTCTCCAGAACAATAATATAACTTATATTAGACTAATTCTGTATTCTAAACAGTGCCAATGTTCAGTAGCCACAGCAACAGATGAGCGTGATACTTAATTGGTCTTCAGTTGCATCACCAGGTGCCTTCACCCACAGTTAACCAGGAGCAAGCACTTTGGCTGGGTACAGGTTTCAAGTTGCAAATTTCAGAAAGAGATAAACTCCTGAAAAATCCAGGCATGTTTTACAACTGGCAAGCATATGTTGACTTGACTTGATAATTGAAACTGAGCTGAGATTTTCCAAGAGGTTTTAGTTCTTTTGTTTAGATTTACCATCCTGCTCTTCACTAACATCAAGAGAACACCAAGCAAGTTTAGTATGGCTTTCTTTGAAAACAAGGCTAGATTCTCCATCACTTGTATTTCCTTAGTAATCCATGCATTACTATCGAGAAAATATCAGTCATATCAAACTCAGTCACTGCATTATGTCCCAGGAAAGACTTTATGATAACAAAACAAAAAGAGAAAAAAAATTTTAGTCCAGAAATTTATTGAAATGTTTAACTCAGAATCCACGTTTTATACTCAGGGTCCTCTCACAGAAAAAAAGAAATATTGGTTCACTTACTACACCAACAATAACACTCATCAGCCTTTGTGTTTGGAAGGGAAATAAGCAGCTATAGGCTGACACCATTAAAAGCACAAATATTTAACCAGTTTATCTCAACTGTAACAAAAGATAGGTCTCTGCTCATCTCCCCTGCTTCCTTTACGATCGCACTCCATTCAAATATGGATTTTTAGTCCCCTAATTCTTGATTTTTGGCCTTAACTGTTCACACTGAATCACTGATTTGGAAGAATCAGTGGAAATGGAAAGACAATTATATTAAAATAGAAGTTTGACATTTTCTTTTGTTGCATTCTGTCCACAAAAACCCAGACAAGATTTCAGCAAAGCAATCAAAAGATAAAGCCAGCATTTATCCCAAGGCCTCTATGAACATATAAGCTGAAGTGCTCTGGATGAGCTTATATCCATGCATTCAGTATGTGAATTCCCAAAGCTATTTTGTCTTAGAGATGAATAGGCATCAGATACAGCACAAATCAAATGCACCAATATATGTGAATATTTGCTGAGTGAGACCTCACCTGTCAGCATCTCCGAGTCCCAGCGAAGTATTGCGCTGCAGCGTCTCCCGCACTGCAGCCATGCCATCAGGCAGCCGGTTTAGCCTTCGAGTATAGAGGCCCAGGCCACCATCAGTCATGTACCTTTAAAATAGCAAAACAAAAAGTCATGTTTAGTAAAACAACACAAGTCTTTGATACTATGTAGCTCATATCTTCTGTATGTTTTTAACTAGATCGCAATTTCCATACTTAAGAATGTTACTCGGAACATGAAGCAAGGAAAACTTCATTCTTGATTAGACAGGAGATATTCTTTGCTTCTCATCATTCTCCATTACATCTTGCATCCTCATCAGTAAGAAATTAATTCCAATATAACTGTTACCAAGTAAGAATACACAATTTTCACTAGGGATGCCTAGATGGAAGTCATTTAATATTTCTGAATGCTATAATTAATTATACTTTCCTGTCCAAAAAAATGCATTGCTTATACCATCCTGAACTATTTCGTGTGGGCTGAAACATGATTGAAATCTCAACCCTTTTACAAGTTAACTGCAAAAATGACATTGAAATCATTGTAGATTTTGTCAAGGGTCCATGAACAATGAGTATCCCAAGGTCTATTGTGAGAAATCAAAGTTGCGGCAGGAATGGCAACTTTCTTCCTACCTTCTTTTTGCTCCTACATTGTATTCAGTCTGCAGTTGTGCCCTACAGACATCTACAGATGTTACTGTTCTTAGATATCACAAAGGACCAGCATTTTTGATGTCTGTACCAATGCAGACAGCAATTTTCATCATGTAACATAACATCGGGACGTAGTGGTAATCAAAGAAAGAAAGTTTTAAAAAGCATACAACAATCTACCACTTTAGTTATGAATAAATATTTTAAATATATTAATACTGAAACTAAGAAATTACAGCAGTCTTCAAATTCTTGAATAGTTTCCCAATGAGCTGCCCTAGATCAATATCTCAATAATGTTTTAAAATATTTTGTGGCCTTTCATGACAGTAGTAGATAAACAAGTTCCAAGCGTTAAAATAAAACAGGAGTATTTTTCTCTTGGTTTAGCTTCATTTCTTAAAGTATTTCTGACTTCAGATATGTATGAGCTAGCTTTAAACTGGAAAGACGAGTCCCATTTGTCTCTCAAAAAGCTGACACAGAGAGCTCTGTGCTACCACCACCAGTGCATCAGCCCAGGTACCTCTGCCTGAGCAGCACCGACAGTTGTGTAAACACACTGGATAGATTTTCACACACCTAAAGCTGGAACAACTAATAATTCATACATAACATACCTCACCGAGTTACGAGTTGATGGGATTGTATCCTCTTAATCCTTTAGCCACTCTCAGCAAACCAACAGCAGCCCACAGATACAAGAGACAACTTTCCCTTGCTTAACAAGGCACAGAGCTATTTCCCTAACAGCGAGACATCCTCACCCACACCATGAAAGGACAGATGCTGCTCACTGCAGTCAGCAATGCCTCTGCTGGTGAGATGTTACCGCAACAGATGTACTTTACCTGAGTCAGATTTCATTACTACATTTAGAGAATCGGGATGGTAAGGAGTCAGTAAGCCTTGCACAATGTGCTGGTTAGCAGCTCAGTTAGATGTATAAATCTGTACAGCACCTTCCCAGAACAACCAAAGAGATCTCTGGGGAGATGAACTAAGAGGTTGCTAAGCCCGTTAAGTCAGACACAGGAGTATTCTCCGTTCAGCAAATCTGTGGGGACACGATTCTCCAAACTCATAAACAAAGACTGTAAAATACATGAGGAACACTTGCACTGCAACTCATGTGGAGTTCTCCTTAGGTCTCGCATCCTAACTTTTGTTTGACATAGTTTATAAATAATCTATCGTGGGAGAATATTTTTTTTCCTTATGGTACTAAAATAAAAGAAAGGAAAAGAAAAGTGGATCTTAAGACCATATTGTTATGCAAACACACAAACAGCATTCTGCAAAAACATCTAATGTACATAAGCCAATTGGTTTACTGCAGATACTTGTTTGCACATATTTCTGTATGAATACCCCTTATACACGTACTGGAAAATGCAGCTTTTGGCTTTGCTGTCAGGTTTCTGGCATCTGACTAGTCCTTTGCCATAAAAGATCAACTACAGCTTAAATAGATTGTTCTCCATACTTACTGCTCGGAATATGTGAAATGAAATATATTGTTCTTAAGAGTTGGCTGTGCTTTTTCACTAGCATCAACAGATTTCATCCTCTACGTCAGGGGTGTCAAACTCACGGCTTCTGCTGTTCTCTTGCCCCTGCAGCGTAACACGCATCACACGCTGCACATGTGACCAGCACTGGCAGGAGCACAGGGGCAAGGGCAGAAACAAGATGCTGGGCAGGATAAAACAAAGTGGAGGGCCGGATTCAGCCCATGGGCCGTGAATTTGACAGCCCTGCTCTACACAGAAGCTTGGCAAACTGCTAGATTAGAGTAAGTCGGATTTTCATTGGCTTGAGGCACTCGTAAATCATACATAAGTCAATGGAAGCTGGCCCTTGGCATCTTTGACAATTAGATCCTGAGTTTCTTTAACCAGGACCCTGTAAAAAAGCATGGACACAGACAACAACTTTTACGTGCTACGCCAGAAGGACAAGTTTCTTACATGCCAGAACAACACAAGAAAGATTTTCTTACTTTGAAACAGGTTTGTGTAATCACAGATTGAAAGCTTTAGATCTTATTTTATTATATGCAGTGTCCTCTACCCAGGAATGCCTAATTCCAAAAAGATGCCAAGACTTTAAGGCCTACAGGCAACAGTGAAGTGAAAGAAGGAAAAGTACTAGCTTCTAAATTCTGTGGAGAAAAACACATTTACAATTAATATGCTTTAGAATAAATGAAAAAAAAAATCTCTGCTATCTATTGGTTAGTAGAGAGGAGATTAAAAGTTATTGATGACACAAACCTCCAGCTGTTGCTTTCTTTTCCTTCCTCTCCATCCCTTCAAACTTAACTGTTTTGGCTCTCTGAAACTGTCTTGCCTTTATGTGGACAACATTACTATTGCTGCAGATTTTGCTTTATGAGAAAGGAGAATATAACGAATGTACATTTTTCTAAAGATAATCTTATAAGGTTACATTCTACATATTCAAAAAATTCAATAACTCGCAGGCGTTAGGGATGGTACCAACAGCCAAGGGGATAACTGCCTTTAAGGAATTAAATTATAGTAATACTAAATGAGTGGGCAGTAAAATGGTGATGATGCTGGTTAAAAAGGAGTTTGTAATCTTTTCAGGAATTAAAGCTTACTACTCATCTTCATGGTTTTACTCTTCATTAGCAAGGCAAATTAACCAAGCTTCTTTGAATGTGAAAAGACTCCAGTTAAACAAGAGCAGTATTATGCACACACAACTGGAACATACAGCACACTTTCTAGGTGACACTTCTTTTCTGTAAGAAAGTGGCTCCCTGCCCTGTATTACAGGCATAAAGTCATTTGCTTTGGAGTTTTCTGGGCAACCTGGACCTTTAAGTTTCTCTTTTCTTTAGCCAAACACACCCCTTCCGTGCCTCTGAAATTTTGAATGCTGTAATAAGTCCTTCCAAGTGCAATATTTTTGGGGTACTTCTGATGCTGAAGTGATTTATTTCCCTTGTCTGAAAAGCACACCGAGGAAACAAGGTTATGCCAGGGATCAGTAAAATCCAGCGGTTTGCGTCACTTGACTTCTGTCTGCGCTTACACGTAAACAGCCAACAACACACCTACTTTTATGGTCTGACAACTCTACCACTTCATATATATTCATTTCACTCCTTAATGCATGAATAGGAATTTCCAGTTTTGAAAATAGACAGCCAAGGGACAGGCATTCTTTAGTTAAACACCAGGAAGAGAAGGAGCAGCGCACAGCACAACAGACTGGGCAAGCCTACCCTGATCTGCTCAGCATTGCACAGCTCCATAATCCCAAATCCCCAAGCAGGAAAGCAACAACACAACCTACAACTGGAGCTGACCCTGGCAGCCCAGGTACTCCTGCCTTCCTCTTGGTGCTTTCAATTCAAGGTTATTTTGGAAATAGGTGACTCCTAACAGAAGACTTTCCCAGCAACCCCAGTGCTTGAAAAAACAAAAAAGCTTGTAGGAATTACAGCTTTTAGATTATTCTGTGGTCAACATCTGCTTTGACACTCTGAAGTGTTCTCTTTTAGCCCCAGCAATAAAACTATTACCCTTAATGCCTTCCTTTAAATGTTTATTTTCACCAGGCATCATCTGCCTCATCATTACAGTCAGTTAAACGAGATCAAGAAACTTAACAAGCTTTGAGTATCAAAGAAGGAGTTTAACTTTGCCAGTCACTAAAAACCACCACCAGCATATAATTCTCCACTGCTGTTTCTGAAATATGGTAAAAGTGATCAAAACAATCCTGTTACTGCAACCAGAAATTTGTTCTAAATCTGACTTCAAAAGAAATGTTATCCAAACAAGAGGATGATGACAACTCCAGACTTCTCAGGTTAGTATGATTTTGGTCTGTATTTTCCATCATGACATGGGAATTAGACCACGTGTTCTTTCTTCACGTTCCCACTCCAAATATTTCCATCTATTATTCTTGCCTGACCACCCTCCATTACAATGCCCACCACTTCACCACAGTATTTCATCTCTCTAGTCAAATAGTTGAAAACATACCTTGTCTATAAGGCAGCCTATGTCTGGTTTAAATTCCATTCTTTGATCCATATGAATTTCAACAAAGGCTTTCAGGGACAGGATTAGGTTCTGAGCTTTCAGGCTAATACAATACCCCAAAACCTAACATTAGACCAAATATTACATTTCAGGTTCATAGAAGCACAAACCTACTGCTCATTTCATTTAAAATATAATTTTATATTGAAGGCAGTCTATAAATTATTGTCACAGTTTAGCCAAACCGTGACATTTATGAATTAATAGACTTAGCAAACTAACGAATAACCGAAGAATTGTTTTGAAGATGCTCAAACCCAAACATGGAGTAAGGTCCAGAAAAAACAATAAATGACTTGCAGCTTCAAAACTCCTCATCACTGTTGGGAAGAAGGATATACCTGTCCCACTAACAGGTAAAACAGGAAAAAGAAGATTATGCAAAACTTAATAAGTATATTTTAGTTTCATAGTTTACTTGGAGAACACTCTCACCTGTAAATCACTAATAAATGAACAGTAGCTGCTTATTCACACTGTCCAAACCAATCTAGAAGCAAAACGAGTTCCCCCCTGTTAACTACTTAAACCTTAGACCTTTTCCTGGAGGAAAAAAAATCTACAGAAAGCAGTGGCTTATGTGAAATCAATACTTTTCTATTTGCAGATGTTTTAAGACTGCCTGGCGCGTAAGTTATTCAGCAGCCATCAGATAACAATTTTTGGTCACTGCTGCCCAGGGCTAAATTTATTTCTGGATGTGTTCTCAGCTGGATCTCCCTTTCAAGTAGTCTGCAGGCTTGTTCCTATAAGCCTTGCTTTTGCTAAGGGAAGGAATTCCAAGGACAGTATAGCCTGTAAAAGACTTGAGTGGCTGCTTCCACTCTAGGTCAAATCTCATATACACCCCCACATTTGTGCCCTCCAGGGCACTGGCTTCTCATCAAGTTTCTAAAGCAACCAGTTTCCTGTGGAATTAGCAGTCTTAGATGTAGTTCAAGAGAAGCTGTCAGTATGTAAGAGGAGAATATTAGACTGAAAGAAAGCATCTCTCACATCATGGCATCCATTGCTGCTTCAAAGGAGACTTCTACGATCCTCTTTCCAACAGTCACTTAATCTGTCTGCCAAATGCACCTTAAGCTTCAATTCATCATCCTCTCAAGGAACAGGCTTGTTCCACTGTAATTTTTAAAACTCCTCAAATCTAGTCATCCCATCCAAGATGATGACAGAGATTAGACACTGAAAAGCATCCATTTAAGTTAACTAGACTTTCAAAAGCCAGAGTTAGTAGAATAAAATTATATTACTATTTTCATATTAAGTATGACTACTATTTTATTTTCTCCTTGCTTGCCTTAATTTCTGTCCCTTTCTTTGGACTGTTTATGAGAAGAAAGGACAGGTTAAAGCTTTACTTATTCCTCTTCATCAGTCTTGGAGTTGAATGGTCCTTCAGAAATGAATAGAGCACTGTATCTTGAAGGAGAAGTCTGGCTACAGCAGTGAGACTTCAAATGCCAGCATTAACAGCCCCCAAAGGAGGCTTCAAAGAAGCCAGGTGGTTAATATATGGACAAGAAGATAGAAACACCTGACAAAAAGCATGGAAAGTGACAAGGACAGATCGTCCCAGATTGTGATCAGAGAGGAACACGGGCAGTGATTCTGCAGTGACTTTGTTAGGAGATATGGGGGCTTCATAGAAGAATTTTCCCCTTGTAATCAAATGGCCAGTATAAGCATAATTATTTTTTTTTAAGATGCAATCTTGTTTAACTATACTTATTGCCATTTTCCACATTTTTCCCAAACTATATATGTAATACTGAGCTGGTTTAGTTCAATCTGGTGAGACCATCGAGTTAGTCCTCAATTGTGTTACTTAAGAGGCCTTGACTCAGGGCCACGAGCATTGCCTGTATACAGGACTTAGATTACAGCAGATGTTAAATCTGGGGTTTATGCCAAAGCCTCTCTAGCCCAAATCCATGTCCAGCATACCTAGATGAAAGGTGAGCAGCATAAAAGGGTAATTAAAAAAATTGCATCCTTACTAGAGCAGGGCCAACCCAAATGGTTCACTATGCTGGAAGGTTCATGTGTATCAAGGAGAGTAAATCACAGCGCAGCCGTTACGGCATTTAAAAGGAGGAAGGGATCATAGAATGGCTTGGGTTGGAAGAGACCTTTAAGATCATCTAGTTCCAACACTGCTGCCATGGGCAGGGACACCTCCCACTAGACCAGTCTGCTCAAGGACTCATCCAACCTTGCCTTGAACACTTTCAGGAGAGGGGGCATCCACAGCTTCCCTGGGCAACCTATTCCACGGTCTCACCACTCTCATTTTGAAGAATTTCTTCCTAATGTCTAATGTAAATTTTCCCCCTTCCAGTTTAAAGCTGTTCCCCCATGTCCTATCACTACTTACCCTTGTAAAAAGTCCCTCCCCTGCTTTCTTGTAGGCCCCCTTCAGGTACTGGAATGCTGGACTAAGCCCTTGGGTTCTAATTTCTAAATGGTTCCTGAAATATACCTAGTCATTTCCTAACATAAAGTGAATGACCCCACCCTGGGAGAGGAGACCAGAGATGCAACCTATCAAAATGAGGTAGACAAGATTGGAAAACACCCAAGAGGTCAAATCCTTGCAGATGTGCAAATGTTACTCTGGACACTAGACAGGGGTGGGAACTCATGACCCTAGAGAACAACAATAACACCCAGCAAGCACAGGCTACCAGCCTGGAGCAAATTGAGGATCTACCAGAATCAGGCAGCTTGTTCAACAGGGTTTTGCATATGCCAGTTTCAATTTAAATACCTAAATCCTTTCTTAGAATCTATTTCAATAAATATCATAAAAATAAGCTAAAGAATAAGGGATCTATTTGCATTAATTTTGTAGGAAGAAAACCAATGTGTGTTTAAAGAGCTTTAACGAGGGAGTCGCTGCTTCCCCACAGGCTTCTATCAGGGTCAGCAGCGGAGGAACAGTTACTCCACAGCAAATTTCGACTCAGTCAAGCCTCCTTCCTCCCTGCAGAAGATGCACATCGACCAAGTGTGCGTGATTGCATCTCCCTCTACTGGTTAGCGCCAGAGCAGGGCTCTGTTCTGTCCTTCAGCAGCTGCCCTTTTGCTCAAATTACAAAAAGCCGTTGGCACTGAAGCAGCAGTTCAAACACTGCTGAGGTGTTTATTACAGAAACAACCCCAGAGTGGGATAATGGCCATTAAATGATATTTTAGTAGTCATTAACAATAGGACAGTATGTACAAGCCAGCAAAAAATACAACACACCACAGCTTGGGAGTTCGTTTTACTTGCAAAGCTCCACATGACATAACACGGCCCTTTTTAGCAGTACACTGAATAAAAAGCTTGATTCCAGCTGATCTCTAAGGTTATGGCTTATAAACTTAGGATGTCTTCCTACGCTGAATTCTGCAGTGCAAGAAAACTTCTATGAGATCGTGTTATGTGAGGTAGCATTTGTGATAAATCACCAAATATAGTTTTATAGATGAAACTGATGACAAAACTATTCCCAAACTGAGTGTAATATTTAAGAATATTTAAAACAATATACAACATTTATAATATTGAAATGCCTATATAGTATTATAGTCATGTCTCTTGTAAAAATCTTTAAATACATTTCACAGAATCATAGAATGGTTTGGGCTGGGAGAGATCTTAAGTATCATCAAGTTCCAAACCCCCTACTATGGGCAGGGACACCTCCCACTGGATCAGGTTGCTCAAGGCCCCACCCAACCTGGTGTTAAACACCTCTACGTATGGGGCAGCTACAACTTCTCTGGTCAACCTGTTCCTCATCATCCTCTCAGTAATAAATTTCTTCCTCATATCTAATCCAAATCTCCACTATTTCAGCTTAAAAACATTACCTCTCACCCATATTGCACTCCCTGATCAAGAGCCCCTTCCCGGCTTTCCTGTTCTTGGAATAAAAGTATTATTTTTATTTAAACACTGGTATAGTTTTTCTTTTCCTTCTCACAGCACAGGACATTATGACTAAATCCAAAAGCTAGTTCTAAATCACTTTCAACATAGTTTACTAAGAAGTCAGAAATCAAGGCTTCCTACTACCATTTAATGAAATGTTGAGTTTGCTTGCCAGAGCCCTTCATTATTTGTGCTAATTATCTATTTACCATATATAGCTATTATTCTGCAAAGTTGAAAAGATCAAGATGTAAGAAGCCAGTCCTAGCAAGACAGAAGGCAGTTCAAATAAACACTCTGCATAAACAGAGAAGAAATATAAAATAAACCTCCTAATGCTTCTTAGTCGTGTTGAAGTGTTACAGCCATATAAGGAATGCAGTTTTATCCATCTACTGTACTTTCATGAAACCTTATCACTAAAATCATACCATAAAATGCAATGTCCAGTAAAATGACTAACTCCAAGTATACAGAAAAAATACAATGGTAATCACCATGGCAAAAAAAATGGTTGGAAAAGATTGTAGCTACCATTGAATTAATGCACAGGGTGAACAGGTTCTCATTGAGATCATGATTAGCTCTTGTCTTCTATGCAGCCACGTTACCTGGAGCAGCAACCATTCCAGTCAGAGACAGCTTAGAAGGAAATGGTTTCTCCTAACTACTGTTACCAAGATCAAATGCTCATTAGCAGCTATCTGCATAATAGTGGAGGGCTGTTGTGTCACACAGGAACCTGACACCTGCCAAAGATGTGTCACTGTCTTATAAATAGTACAAAAATCAAACAATTGAGCTACAAGGATGCTACAGGTATCAATCACACTATTCAACATCAACTGATATTCAGTTGTCATTTTAAGCTCCTCATATCAAACTTTTGTTTGCCTCCTAATAGATATAACTACTAAATTTCAGCCTACAACAGAACCCTGTTTCAATGATAGTTTTGGTCCACATTACTCAAGGGTAGACAGGCCTCTTCACCACAATATGATTTCTGCCTAGGGCACAACACTTTAGTGCAGGTTTGATTGACCTGAGCAGAAGCAGGAGTTAAGCCTGATTCTCCAGCTTGGAGTATCCTGGTTCCCCCTTTTAGCATCCTTATCCATGTTACCAATTCACCTGCTTGTAGTGCTGGCAGAAAGATCTCCCAGAAGCATAAAGCCTTGAACAAACAAGAAGGAATCACAATCCCACGAGTATAGCGCACACAAACACATTTAGAGGTGTGGAAACGGAGATCTGGAAGTGTCCATCCCCTTGTCCTGTACCCCCCTCACCCCAACAGCTGCTGCATCTGCAGGAGTTTGCTGCAGGGAGAGTTTTAGAATAGAGCTCCTGAACACCATGTGGAGGCTGAGTCTTTCTGTTCTCACCTAATAGCTGAGGGAGCAGTTCACTGCTAGGCTGGGGAAACTGAGGAATGAGAGGGTCACCAGGTATCACTTCTTAAAGAGAGACACTCAAAAAGCTGGGTGTACCCTGAAGCCAGGCGGGCACACAGCAGACCCACAGCCCCCACACAGGGCTTCTGATGTCAGCCCTGCCTCAAAGTCCAGGCTCCATGGCAGCCAAGCTGTCAAATCATCAAATCCACATTTTGTTGGACCATAGCTGGAACAGTCATGCTTCTGCAAAAAAAATTGTGTTCATAAGCTGTGTTTGCAGACCCACAGCCGTTTCCTGAGAAAATGTGTGACCAGTGCCAATCAGTACATCCATGCTGTTAGTTCTGCACAGAAAGCTGCACATTAGGGTAATGAAAACAGGGGCAGGGGATTAATTGCTTTAAAAGAAAAGAATTTTAAAAGGCCTTCCTGACCCACAGCTCTGTTGCTCCGTTCCAAGAACGGATAAAAAGGAAATTATATCTCATTACAGAGAACTAAAGGGGGAAAAAAGAGGTAGGAACACGTATGTTAGTAGCTAAAAGGAGACTTATGTGGCAAAACCCTTCCAAATAACCCCTCAAAAACCTGTGAGAGTTAAGACCCCACCTGGAACAGGCTTTGGGGTGGGTAGGTGAGACAGGTCTGGGCTGTGACTTTCTGACAAGGTTCTGAAGACCCAAGCTGAGCCAGCCTCTGAAGGAGGTTAGGTGGGTCCTTCGTCCCTGCCTGGCACCGATCCCAACCCTGTTGCTTTGTCATTCAGCTGATATTTTAGCTCCCACAAGAAGACCACATCTTACCTTTAATCCACCCCCTGGAGACTCGCTTAGTTTAAGAGATATTTTCTGCCCATTTGGAAAAGATACTCTTTTCTAACCCTAGGAAAGCAATCCTGGTGTCTGCCAGAGCTCTGCTTGAGCAGCTTTATTAATGGAGGCCAAACGAAACTTCCCATGACCCAGTACATTTCAGAGAAAGCATCAGGATCACAGGGCTAAAATAGTTTATCTTGGCTATTGGATTTATTTTGGCTGCAACAAGTATTTTGGCTTCCTTCCCTATCAGTTTGCCAAGGAAAACACAGATCAAGGTTTTCAGACTGCAGGATTGTAGCAATTCTGAAAAATGACAAAGTGAAACACATACCAGCTAATAAAGAGCTATTCATGCTATAAATGCCCTCTTGTGCTGCTTTCCGCATCCTGTAACTCAGCTTCTGGAAACCTTGGGCCTGTTCTCCCTAACACTGATCCTGGAGATTCATTCTGCACCAAGTCACATGGATGCTTTCTTTACAAGCAAACTCTCTGATTTCTAAGCAGCGTATTATTCCTCACCCACAAAAACACAGCATTATCCTATCTTTTTTTCTTATTGGGAATAAACCAACATAGAGGAAGATAACTCATGAAACATGCCACCATCTGTTCATAATGAAGACGGTAATCCAGCATGATTAGGTGTGAGATTCACCAAGATAACATCCTCATTTATTTTTATCTCTCTCCATTAATATTGGTATTATATCCAATGCTGTTATTGCAATTCAATACTGCAAAACTCCCACCTTGGGGAATCCACACACACGATTACTCTCTACAGACTATTTAACCCCAACATTGCAGGGCTGCTTCCAGGAACATTCCCCTCCAAATGATCACCAGTGCAGCAATGAGAGGACCCCCAAGCTTCCCAACCTCCAAACTTGGCAATGGAGCTGGACCTCTCTGACGATAGATTGACCTACAACAGATTCTGCCCTTGGAACTTAGTCAATGACTACTACAGTGCCATATAAATCAATAAACCAACTCACATTATTTAGCATAATAGGCTTTTGTAGCTAAAGGCAAAACATGTGGAAAAGAAAAAGGCATTTGTACACATAACTCTTCTTGTCCTAAGAACTTTAAATTGAGATCTCATTCCATAGAACCATAAAATGGTTTGAGTTGGAAGGGACCTTTAAAGATCATTCAGATCCAAGCTCTTTTCTAGTGTCTGGTTATACGAGTGAAAACTGAAAGTTATCTCCCTCCTTCAAAAACTAGTAGGAAATAAAGAGTCAAGTACACAGTTGAAGATGTTCTAACACTCAAGGCTAGTGGTGAGGTGTTGGGGAGCACGTGATTCATCTGCTAAATGTTATATTCACCATTCTTGGTATTACTCTTGATAAATAGCTCACTGCTTTAGTGACAGAGAGATCAACTGGTAAAAACATCTTATTACATTATTAGTTCCTTAGACCCAGAATCTCAAGACCACTCTTGTATTTTCAGACTATGGAGACTTCCATTTTTTAGCCTACAAGATGACCAGATAGAGACTGAAAAGCAAATGACAGACAGAGATGAGTGAAAGCACAGATTTCTCTGGAAATAGCATTCATAAACTCAACAGCTTTCTTATTCTTTTCTTTTCCTCAACCTGGAATCTCATCCTTGTACACTGAGTAAAGATTACAAAGACTGGGGCTCCTCTAGGATATGAGCAGCAGAAGCCTAAGCTGACACAACTCTGCCAGGGACCCTTCTCAGCTCATACTCCAGGTGTTTTATAGAAACCACGGTGCTGCTAAGAATTTATAGAATTTTATTCTGGTTCTTGCATCAGCGTCTTTATTTTTAATTCTTCATTAGGGAAGCATAAAGTGCCTGACTTTTCAAAAAGGACAGTGTGGAAACATCCCAGTATTCACAAAGGACAGGATTAATGGAGATTTCCAGATTGTGTAACTTAACCGGTTAAGTTCGTGACAAAGCAGCTGGATTGCAGGGTTCCATTTCAGTAAGAGACACTAAATCTTCCAAATACACCAATGCTGCAAGAAGTGTCACTTATAAAAAAATAAGAGAAAAGCAATAAGAGAAAAGGATATAAGATGGTCAGAGAGGGGGAAGGCTGCCACAAAAATGAATATGCCATTTACATCTTCATGATCAGTTTTAACATCACTCCAATGCTGATGTACTTGAGCTAAGAAAAAATGACTTTCTAGAAGGAATTGAACACGCATATACTGACTTGAACAGTGACTTTGGAGGGAAGAACAAATGCTTTTTCCAGTCAAGGCAGAGGTAAAAAACCTTGTTAATAATTGTTAGTTCATATTTCTGCACATTAACTTGTTGTTTAGACTTTACTTTGTGTGTAGAACTATTTTACCCTACACAGAGGTGTAAACTCACGTTCTTCCATTAACTTTCCTCTGACGTTCAGACAGCGACAGGGTTCGGCAAATGCCTCACTATCCCCATCGTGTGGACATAAATGAATGTTGCAGCACGTGCTTGACTTGGCTGCAATGAACTCGGATGAAGGAAAACATTTCATCTTGCCTATGAGGACGTTAATATATAGCAACATTGTTTTTTTAATACGCACATAAACTTAAATCATGTGCTTAAATCCCCCTGACTAAATTAACTGTGATAACGAACTCTCACTCCAAATTCTTATTAAAACCAGTAGAATATCTTTGGGTTTGTTCTTTTTTTTTAATATCTCCAGGTAATCAGGGGAATAAAGTCATTTAACACAATGCAAGAATCACAAAGTATAGTATTTAAGAAGAAAAGTCAAAGCACTTACCCACTCGTGATGTCATCAGCTCTGATATTCTTGCCCAGCACATCCCCATCGCTCATGTAACCAGTGGCATCCATGGTGATGCCTTCCAGATCAATTTCGTCACTTCCCTTGTCCGAGATGTCCACGTGGCAGACGCTGCTGCCGCGGGACGCCAGCTGCCTCCGCAAGGGTGCCGAATACACGTAACGTCCCGACTCTGTGTTGATGAAGCGGCTGGCGTTCCCTCGTGGAGGATACCCATTTCCCATCGACGGAGCATCGCCTGCCTGCAGGCGGGGGCTGGACTGCCCCAGTCTCCACGATAAGGGGGTCGGTCGTCCCGTCAAGCTGAGGATGCTGCGGCCACTTATCTCAGTAGTGACGTTGGTGTCAAATGTAGTTTCCAATGTGCTTAAAAAAAGAAATGCATTTCATGAAACACAGCCTGCCACACAGAGATTCCAGGTGACTGCAAAACCCTACGTTCTGAACACTCACCGAGTTGCAGACTATAAATAGCAGCATTAACACAATTTACCTGCCTTCAGAGACTTAGGTCAATTCCTCCAACACTCTTCTTAAATAATAATACTTTTGCATCCAGGCCACCATGTGTTCAACATATGTGAGAAGACTTAAGTGGGAACTCTTTAACGGATTATCCACATTATCAAAGCATAACTTTTCAATCTGCAATCATGTTTAAAAGATGGGTTGATGAGTTCCTTAGGGAGACAGACACGGTTGGACTCGATCTCAGAGGCATCTTCCAACCTCATGATTCTATATTATACTATGGTTTTGTCACTCTAGGCAAGGGAGAAGGATAGTAATCTGACTAAAAGAAAACCAGCTGAAGTACTATTTCTCTGATATGGTTTCTTTTTTTTGGCTGCACCAAATGGTAGCTTTTGCTACACTGAGGAAAGGATTAAATGTAAAAAATAAGAAGAAAGGCAAAGCAAACTTATTTTTCAAAATATATTTTATATATTCAGGAATTGAATATATTTTTCAAAGTATTGATAATATTTATACAAAGCTCCGGTTACAAAAGACATTTTAGGTCACAGTCTGTAAATACAGTTTTTGACAAGCGTCAGCTATATAAAATGTTCCATTTTCCACATCTGAGACTGTGAATATGTTGCATCCCTTCCAACAGTAATGCTAGCATGGTCTGAGAATGCTGCAACCATTTATCTTGGTAGTGGCATTGGTGTCAAAACTGTTTTCCAATATGCTTAAAAAAAGAAATGCATTTGATTAAAGGTAGACTGCTAATTGGGACCTTAAAAATGGACTGCTACATCATGAGACTTCAGGTTATGTGTAGACATTGCAAGACCCTACACTCTGAAGACCTGCAGCTAATTTAGTTGCAGCTATGGACTTCTTTTACCCACCTAAACACCCCTCTTCCTTTCCTGCTCAACTAACACAGTGTTATTTCTTTTTTTATTGTGGATTTTGTTAAAATAAGTAGCACTACACTAGTGACAACATGTTACGTATGCACTGCAAAAACCCACGTATCCTCCAATTACAGTAATTAAATCATTATAAGCTGTCACATGAATTGAAATTTGAAAAGAAAAATAGCATTTGCAGTTCATCTTTGCAAGCTATACCTCAGTGTTAGATACAAAGCCAAAACACAAAGTGTTCCCCCAGTGAACTCAGTTAGGGCTGCAGTCCACAGGGCACAGAGCACTCAGTAGGACCCTGACCTCATTAGAGGCCAACCAGCTTGTTCTCCCGAGCCTCCTGTTCAACATTGAAAAGATCTGAGTCAAAGAATGTTTAAATGTAAAAACAGTCTTTGTTTATTTAGAGCATATTTTAAATATTGCTGAAGATTTCCAAATGCTGCTTTACAAAGACAAAGCATTTATATACATGGAAGAGAAAAATATTAAAAAAATGTGTTTGTCCAAAGATTGGACAGGAATTCAAGTTATGCACTTTATCAAGTGGGTCAAGCCCAGTTCACCTGCTTATTTAAACAAAATATTACACAGAGTAGAAGGGTGTAATGCACTGAAGTTCTTTCAGAGTAAGATGAAGAAATATTTGAAGCTGTAACCTATATTCAGACATCACCTAACACATTTAACAAGCACTGATTATTCTCCACCTTTGATTCTACGTACAGCCCTCCACCACCAGTTACTCATCATAAACCTCAATAAACACTGAGCATAGTTCAGAACCTGTCCTTTAAAGACAAAAAGATCAGTATCTTCCTCTCTCAGTGTTAATCATTTTTCAAGGATGCTACCCAGCCAGATCTAAGAGATGGGAAGTAAGACTACAATGATTTCCATTTTCCTATCAATAAAATCATTCAATTACCTGTGAGTGACTTGGGTTCCCCGTAAACTGGACATGGTTTCTTCTAAGTTCTGTCGAAGATCAGCAATGTTTTTCACAGTTCGTAATCGCCGAGTTTCTGGATCCTCTCCTACAGGGAAAATAAACCATGCAGAAGGATAAGGCAGGGAACAGCGCAGAACTGAGCCGTTACCTCTGCCTGAATCTGCCTCGGATGCATTTTCTTCTGACTTTCTGTTATTTAACACTCTAAACTGATCACAATGCAGATGCAATCCCCCCACGGCAGGCACCTGCTGCTGCTGCAGCCGCACTGAGAACGAGCTCTGTACTGTTAACTTCATTTCACAGGCTGCCTTTCCACCAGATGTTTCTGCACTGCTATCTCCCCATATGACCCAATTTAAATCCTGGTTAAATTTCAACCTCATTAGAAGATATACTCCATCAATACCACCCTTTCCATCTCATATATCGACACAATTAACATCAACCCGACACAGCCAATTTCTCCAATGCTGTATTTTCACTGGATATTCTTTTTCTGCTTTTTAAATAGATCTCATCCAACAACAGCAGCTTTCCAATAAACTAAATTGTGTTGACTGGGTGCCACGTGCTGAGTGATGGTTTAGGTAAAACACCAAAAGCTTTGGTTTGTGAACACAGTTATATAATTACTTAAATGGGCTACATGACATGAAGTTCAGGAATGCCTTTTGCTTTCCCTGGCACTTGGATATCCTGCTCTTTAAATAGTGTGTTCTAAAATATGTTTATGTCTTGTTCTTTAATTGTAAAAGGAGAGTTATATACATTTAAAAAGTCCTCCAAGTGCTTCAGCATAATTTATTTTTTAATTAATAATTTAATTAGCGTCTCGCATGATTTATTTATTTACTCTCAGCTGTCAATTCAGAAATGCTGTGGTTGCTAACTCAGCTGAGCTTTACACAGTTAAACCTTGCAAGAGGCTGAAGAGAAGTGACTCTGTAGGAGTGCCAACATACTCTTTGTAAGCTGAATGCTGAAACAGAAAACCTCCAAAAAGCCATTACAAAACTTCTATTGGGCTTAGAAGGAAATGATTTCATTCTAGAGAGTTTACAGCTCATGACTAAAGAAAATACTACAGCAAATTTCAAACGCTTTAAATTTTGTATCCGCCTTCTCTGCACAAGTGATGCATTCTTAAGCTGCCAGGATACTGCTCATCCGTGTGATTGCTGGTTTAGATGGCCTTCTATACCTTACACAATTCGGAAGCGTTAAGGAACAGATAAATAAGCTGTTCTTGGAACTTTCCACATTCTTTGTTTTAAACTTCATGTTTCTGACAGACGCCAGGCTGGTGGCACAGAAAAACCAAGTCGCGCCAGTCTTGCCTGCAAAGCACAGAAGCACAAAGTACTCACAGTGCTGGAGCCCTGACTACAGGGGAGCTGTCTAGGGAGGGGAAGATAGACTTTAATGTTTTTACAACCATTAGCCTTTCTGAAATCAGCAGCAACGGCTCAGGGAGCATCTATGTTAGCAGTTTTCTTTAATGGGTCTCTTGCTCCCAGGGAGATACATTCCCTGAGATAGAATTCACTTAGGCCAAATGGTCAAACAATCATGATGCGGCTGGACTGGAAACAGCTGCCTAACAAGACCAGTTCCTTTAGCCAACGAGTCCCTGGGACAGAAAACATTTTCTACACTCATGGATCTACAAATTTTTGCAGTAAAGAATATAAAATATTTATAGGCCTTTAGCCTAACAAAGGTCATAGTGCTCTTTTACAGTTCATTTCTTGCACAGATATGAAGGCAAACAGTAGATAACTTGAGAACACGCATGAGACAAGCCAAATCAATTTCTATTGAGATCACTCTTAAATTGATACCAATTTTTTACTTAAATGACATTCAGTTGCTTAAATTCCAAGTATATTTAAAAGGCAGACATTGGATAGCGCTATTAGAACTTAATTATTACTTTGCTTAGGTCTTCATGAACAGGCAGTATCTTTAAACTATTCAGCTGCCAGTTTTCCCTACCTGTGCTCTCTTTTGGTTTTTATGTGTTTTTAAATCAAAAACATCAATAGCTGCTATGTAGGGAAAGAATAAATCTGTCCCTTATTTCCTGGAATTTATTTGGGTTGAGGGACCATTTTGTTCTGTTTGCCCCTATACCTTTAAGACCCCTTTATGGACTCCCGCTGTCTGTGAGGTTTGGCTGCACACAGCTGGGTTTTGCATCTCCATTGGTCGAGGCTGTCAGCCACCTTCCATTTCTGGATCCCCAAATTTACACACTCTACTTGAATAATTGCCTGTATTTACATCACACCTGTCATTGAAGACTAAAGACCTTTTGTGATCTATCCACGCTCTCAGTTTACAGGTTGAAATACATCTAGGCCAGGCAATGTGATGATTAAGAGGCAATACTGAAAGTTTAAGCAGCTGGACATTCTTCATTGCTTACTTTGAACCAGCTCTCATATTCAGGTAGGAATTCTCAAGGATTTTATCCTTGGTGCCAGTTATTTGCCTTTTAAATATTTAATCCACCTATCCATAAATCATACAGATGCGCTCATTTATGCGTTCCTGCAGCCCTTTTCCTCAGCAATTACTCTGCCTCCTGGCTTTGCCACCAGCATAGGTACACACAGGTATGAACATTGCATTGACAGAATACGTAATGCAGTATGAAATTAATCCAACTGTGAAACTTTTAGCCACAGGATTTTTCCAAGCAGGACAATCAGCTTCAAAACTCATATGAAACTGGAGGACACTGTGACTAAGGAGATGAAAAAACCTGAGATATTCTACTGATGAGATGTAATGCACTACTATGCAATAAGTGAAGTCATAGACATTGCTGAAATTGGAATAGGAGATTGACTGTGACTTTAAAAAAACATTTTAGAATCTTAGTAGAATATGGTTGCCAAAAATTTCTGTTATATCGATAAGCTTAAAACTATTGCTAATTATCCCATATTTCTTGCAGTAGCAGGAATTCTAGCTAAACATATGAAGTACTTTCAAATTTAGACTTCTAATATTCCAATATTAGAATCCAGTTTCACCTCCTGTATTCTGGACACAGTTAACTGAAGTTGGATTTTGGTCTCCTATTGCTGCAAAGACGACTTCTCAAATTAATCAGATTTACATGACTGAATGCTGAGATTCCTCCTAACCTATAAACAAACCAGAACATGAAGGAAATTAATAACTTAATCTCTTCTGTAACCTCTGAAGCAAAGTTTTAAAAAGTGAAAAATAAATATTGAATATTTGGGTGTACTCAGGTTCCTTCTAATAGCTTAATCCTAAAAGGTGCTGCGCCTCTCCTAGAAAAACATCAGCTATTCAGAATTCATAATTATTTCAAGAAACTGGGGGGCCACAGACCACAGTAAGTTGTATTGCAAGATGTACCTGAGAGGTCTTCAATAGCGGGCTGTCCAGTTTTGACATAAAGAGCAGAATCCATGCTGACCCCTCCTGTGCTGGCTTCGGCTGTTACGTTCCCTTCATTGTCTGTCTGTGATCTGGAAGGCAAAACCAAGTAGAGATGTTCTGTCACCCTTCATCAAAAGTATCTCAAGTACAACAACCAGACAACTGCACCTGCCATCAGCCACTCTGGCCCTCTCTCCAGAATAGACCAGCAGACTGCTTTTACATAATTCATTAGTCCCATGTTGAACTATGTCCTAGAAATGGAAACAAGCACTCAGCTGTAAAAGATAAAAAATTCATAGTCAAAGATAGGCTTCACAGCTCTTCAGACAGGGTCTGAAGACACTTGGATTTCCAGCTAAATTTTAATTAACTGTAACACCAGTTGTTGTGGCTAATGTGATCCTCTCTAGTAAAGTCTGTATTGCATAAAGCAGGTAGAGGATGGTTACAGCCCTGCTGGTTTCCCTTCAACAAACAGCAATGTCACTCATTTGTACTTTAAAACAAATGACTGGGTAAAAGCAACTTCCAACTCCAATTTATTGTTTCACATTGTGGCTGTCAGTTAAGGAAAGGTGATGTCCTAAGAATGTGTTGTCAGGTTTGAGTACTATATCTTGACTCATTTAATTTTATCAGTTGCACTGTTTTATTTGTAGAACCACATCAACCAGCAGCTGCAATTCCTGTCCAAAGGGTGAGCGCTGTACAAAAGTGAAGACATGCAGGGAATTACTATTGCAATATTCTTAATTTTAGTTGGACCAATATGAAATGTAGAACAATTTATCCTATCTTTTACTTAAAAAAATATATAATTAAGTCTATATTCAGCTGAAATCTTTAAAGTAACCTTAATTGATAGCAGAAAAAACCTGACTGTTACTGTAATGCATTAAACAAGTGCATTATGCAGATTCAGAAAAGTGTCTGGAGAGTAAATTTATAGCAATGCTATATACTTTTGCCTTGCAAATCAATACAATTTGACTTTTCTTTCATTTTGAAGCCAGCAAGTACACACAGATTGGCCTTTTTTTCCTCCTCTGCTGAAAAGTGAAGACTTCTGCTTTTCAATTTCTCAGCATTTTCTGCAGCTGCCAGTAGGTAGTTTCATGATTATTTTTTTTTTTAAGAAATCATATAAATACTGCTTAGAGTTCCTCCCGAATGTTTGGATTATAGAAAACATGGAGCACATCTGATTTTATACTTCAGATGATGATTTCTATATGCAAACTAAGACAAATACAAAGCAGAGTGTTTTTTACTTTATCTTTTGATAGCACATCGTAGCGATAAACTCAACAACCCAAAGCATCATGAACACATTTTTGTGGGTTATGAAGGATTAACAATAACGCAGTCAGTTCAGAATCACAATTTTCTATTAAATTATGGATTTAAATAGTACAAATTGCACTGACAATTTTAAAACAAATCTCCAAAAACTACTAGCAGTAGATCCCACCTTCAGCCAAAGATTCAACAATTAGGCTGAATGCAGGAGCAAGGGAAATCCAGAACATGTACTACCAACAGAAGTTTTAGTCAGATCAATTTTTTCCAACCGGTTCCTTTTGATGTGACCACACACCAGGAGGACACCTGGCATTTTATTCCACACACACAGAAGTCGAACACTCAAGAGGTCAGAAGACTCAAAGGTTGCTCTTCTCATTTTGCATTCCTACATAGCCCTTTGGCATCCCTCTCCTTCAGGTTAATTCCATTTACACTCGCTTTTATTTAAAAAGCATGGCCAACCATTTCTACTACATCTGCCGAGAGATCAAAGGCAAAAATGCATATAGTAGAACCTAAAAATTATAGGAAAAGGTGACAAAGATGACCAAAAAGTGGAATCAGCATCTCTACAACTGAAAACTGAACAAGCTAGGACACCTTAGCCTAAAAAATGCACATCTTAGGGGAGAGGATGGTATCATAAAGTCTCTCAAATCATGAGTAGCAAGAAGATGATGAAGACAAAACAACCACTTGCATTCTATTGCTATTAAAGGATCAAGCAAATTCGAAGGAAACTAGGAGGTGGCTGTCAAACCATCCGACTCAGAAATTTCTTGCGTCATTGTCAGGTCAGGGAAGCTTTGTTATTGATTTCCCTCTTACTCTTTCCTATGTACACTCTATTGCCATTGTCAAGCAGATGATGTCAGACTAGATGGAGGTTAGTTGTGGCCCCATATCGCTGCTCTCATGCTTATCTAATTCATGGTAAATGCATGGAACAGCAGACTTTGTGCCTGGTCTTAACTACACTATGGGATTTTTATTTTATTAAGATTTCCCATTACTGCTTATAGTGAGGCAGCTCCACCATGGTTAGCCACACTTAAAGAGACTGACTCTATAAATTGGCATTGCTACAACTTTTAAAGCTATGGCGCACTGAACACACCTGATCCACACAGTACAAAAAAGACAAGAGAAGTACCTGGTCAAGAGGGCTTTAGCATTTCACCGTGACTGTTCGTAGGGCTGGATACAATTATTCACCCTCCTGCCTACCACAACTTGTTACACATCTTTGTGTGAAAGCCTTCAACCGTTTTTCTGTAAATGCTTAAACTGTCTGCTCTTAAAGCAAGAAACTTTTACACGACGTGGCATTCATCCTGCTGCCTCACCCCTCTGAAAAGAGTGTCCACAATGAATCTCCCTATCTAAGTGTCATGTTCAAAACGGCCCACTGGAGAAGTCCACCGTACCTGTACATGAAGGGAGCTACCGTGGCTGTGTTCGGGTGGCTGTATTGCTGCTGGGGCTGAGGTAGCTGAACACTCACAGTGTTGCTCCCTGTGGTGTGTGTTGTTGCGGGGGGCCCGTTGACGGCTTGGCTGCTGCTGCTGTTGTTGAGGCCTCCGACGCCTTTTCCTTCTGAAGAGGCGAGGCTGGACGAGGAGCTGGAATGCCTGCCGTCCAGCTGAGACTTCTGATGAGAGAGCCCCGAGCCGGCTTTTCCGCTGCGGCTTCTCTCGCCTTCCTTTGGAGGAATGGGGGCACTTGAGGATTTCCCTGTGGTGTTTTTCATTCCTGGTTTTGGTATTCCACTGTGCGAAGGGGCAGGGGCCTCCTTCTTGGCACTATTCAGCTTTCCTCCTTTAGGAATAAAGCTTGCGATCTTGGAGGACTTTTTTGGCATCTCCGTTGTTGCTAGTCCCGTCTGTTCTTCTTTTGGTTCCTCCTTCAGGTCCAGCTTTTCAGTGATAGATGTTCGCTTCACAACATCTTTACATTTATCCTTTTCTTTCTCTTTCTGTTTCTCTTTATCCTTCTCATTACCCTTTGGAGAACATTTCTTATTAGTTAGTGCCCGGCTAAAAGTCCTTTGTGCAATTCCCTTGAGTGCAATTTTGGGACTACTGGACATTGATCCCGGATTGTTCACATTCTGGTTCGCGGCATCAATTTCTTCGCTTTCCTCAAAGCTGAGAAGCATCTCTAGTTTTTCACAACTGTTGTCGCGAGACTCTGGACAGTCAAGCGTTGACCCTCCTGCTTTGGAGCCTCCTTTGCTATTGAAGAGCTTCAGTTTTTCAAGCATGGATTTTTGACCATTGGGAGCTGTTTTGGCGATTTCCGACGGTGGCTTTGGAGGCTCCGTTACGGGCTGCTTTACGGATAACATGGAAGACGTAGCTGTGTGCTTAGCACTAAGGGACTTGCTGCGCCAAGGTTTAATAGCAGAGCTGGGCTGAGGGATGGCTGATGAGTTATTGCAACTAACAGTACTGCTGCAGCTTTGAACTGAGGATGAGCCATTTTCATTCATTCCTGTGGGCTGGGAGGCTGTACTGTCTGCAGGCTCTGGAAAAAAAGAACAAGAAACAACCCCAAAATACAGCACAGTAGTACCTGATATTAGAGCTAGTCTAAGATCCTTTTCTTTAATGAAACATTAGGAACTTTACACTAATAACATTAAAAAGATAGACACACATCACTATTTTCAACATCAGCATCACTTAAAGAAAATAAAAACCAGTTTTCTTTTCCTACTGAGAACACCAAAAATCTCCTGCTATGTAATTTACGTTTCCTTGCCGTTTCAAGAAAAAGGGGGAAAAGAAAAAAAGAATCTCCTCCAGTTCAAACCAAAATGTGTTTTGTAATGTGTTCTCCCTTATTAAGTCCACAATACTTCTTCATTAACAAAAACACAGCACTATTTTCTAACTAAAGGGTTCCCTCTGCTTTTGGCAAAATATTTGCTGTCCAAGTTCAATTCTGAGAAAAACCTCAAACATAGAAAAAAAATGCAAGAGTAAGGAAAAAATTAAAACTTAAGTCCCTTCAGTTACTGAGGGGGAGATGAGATCTTCATATGCAAAATACAGAAGAAAACTCCATGTAGCAAAATAAAACCGTGTCCTTATGTAATGAACCTAAATTAAGCATTACCACATATCATAGTCCAGCTGTAAGAGAAATTAGTGGCAGTAACTATACAGCCCTCCTCCCTCAGAAAAAGCAAATCTTTTATTTATTTACTTCCTTTTAGTGTTATTTGTTCTTGTTAAGAAATTTGTTCAGAGCTTAGAGAGAGCTTGAAAAATCACACTCACCTACCAGTGGCCACTTCTCCTCTGAAGTTTCTCTCTGCAGAGTTGCCTTTCTGGAGACGTTACTCTCTCAATTATCACAAATATGTTTTCTGTTAAACTGCTCATGTTTCTAATTAACTTTTGTCATCTATGTCTGTTCGCCTGCCCAGCAGCCTGCTGGGGATTAACGGCTCTTACCTATATTTCCCTGCCCTCTAGCAATAAAGTAAACTGTGTACAGAGCTGCATTTTTTTAATTCAAAAATCAACAGCAGTTGAGAGCGTGCGTTTTCAGCAGCAGGAGCAGCCCTGTGAATTCAGCCCTGTAAATCATGAGCCACTGCAACCACACAGGGACTGTTTTACTTCACTTTCAGCTGCTCAGTGAAGATACGGCTCTGTTAACCTCCCTCCTCTGATCCAAACCAGATCTACTAAAGATTTAAAGCACATATATCTTCCTGACTTAGCACAGAATCGGGTTTCTAAGAGTATTAGAGACTCCTTAATAATAAACTCAGTCATTTCACGTGGTTATGGATGAAGTGGGATAGCAAGAATTAATGATACTTTAAAAAAATATTACTGAAGTCAGAAAATTTCCAGGACTCTGTTATTAACCAATAACTGTTACTGGCTGGGCTTGCTAGTCCTTTTCCTATGGCAAACTACTCACACGGAGTTGGAAGGAAGCAAGAGCCAGATTACAGACACAGAAAGGAATCATACTTGTTTTAAGCTGACTTCCAGGTCATTACTCCTGTTTTACTGTAGAACAGAAGGAAAATCAAGCCACCAAATGTCCCAAGCAACAATGCCACCTGGTCCTCTACCTGCTCTGCTCAAGCCTCTTAAATTCAACCGCATGGGACTGAAGAAATGACAGAGTCGCAGTGACTCACGCTGCAAGGGGAAGTAGTGACCAACCATCACAGCACCCTGCCCACACACAGGAGAGAGGCAGGAAGGTCACAACTACTTCAGAAGCTGTCAGAAATGTTACTCACTCTGCTTTCAAAAGACGTACACCACTGCTTTCTCCATCATGCCTCTTACCGTACACCGCTGTTTTATTACTATTTTTATTTCCTGAAGTCCTCCTACCCATCAAAATCTACTTCCCATTGCAACACTGCCCCATTCTCCTTTTGTAAACTCAGAACAAACAAGTCTTGGTCTCAGCCTGCCATCTGCAGAAAATACCCAGCAATGAATGAAAGCCTCACAAAAATCTCAGTTGTGCATAATTTACAATTAATTTATTTAGTTTCATTTTAAAAAATAATAATTTCTCATCTCAATATTGAGGCACTTCTGCTGAAATCAGAGATTTGACAGTACTTTCAACACTAAGTTCCTGATCCAAATGCATCCTGGCCTGATAATGCTGAAGAAAATTTCAGTGTGTACCCATGCCCACAAATCATCAGAGCTGTCAGTGATTGATGAACATGCCTAGGATGATTTTACTACTGGGTCATGGGATGAATGTACTAATGGACTGATCAACAGGGGCAGGGATTCCTTTACTTTCTCAGAAAAACTGAGTTGCAAGGTGTAATGGGACTGGGACAATATAAGGGTGACAAAGTGAAAATTATTGGTAAGGGATGCAACTACAAAGTGGTGTTTATTGCTTTATATACTACAAGTAAGCTCACAGGAAGAAGGGAAGAGCTGATTGCACACTCAAGTAGTACAACAGGCACAGCAACACAAACCCAGCATGGGGTGAAACTGTGTTCAATCTGAGCACACAGCCAAATGCATAGACTTGGAAAAGAAATCTGCATTGTTCTCAAAAAGATCCTCAACAACGTTGTTTGGAAAAATACAGGCAACGCGTATCGGTGTGAACAGAGCCTCCTGCCCTCACCAGCACTCAGAGCCTACACGGAGCCGTGACCTGCAGGCACAGGCACACGCCCCAGAGAAGAGTTACCCAAGCGCCAGGCTGTGGGCCATAGCCTACTTGTAAAGTCTGACTCCAATTCAAACACTGAGCTAGGTGTTAACATACTGCAGATCAGCTATGGGAGCAGAAACCAGAGGCAACCCACATCAAAACAGGGTTCCTACCAGCTCTACAATGTTTTCCTGGAAGTGAACGGAAGGTGTCGGTTCATTTAGGATGTCAGCTTCATCCTAACAGCCCTGGGAGTGCCCCGGTCCATGGAATTTTGGGGAAAAGGTTTGACTTGGATCAAGCAAAATAGTTTATTTTCCAGATCCAAAAGCATGCTCCAAATTTATTTCCTGACAAAATCCATAACTTTAATTAATAAAACCTGAAAACTTTGAAAGAAAGGAGAAATGATTTATTATTTTTCTTAATTCTGTTAGGTCACTGAACAAAACACACTTTTTTCACTTCATTTGTCTTTAAATACAGCATTCACTTTTTTTTTCCCAATTTCCCCACATACACAGTCCTCTTTGGAACTTAATTGTGCTTCTGCTGCCTGTGGTGTAGGATGAGTAACCCATTTACAGAGTTGCTCCTCATTTACAGACATATCAGAGAATTCAGAATTAGGACAGCAAGACTGTGATCGTAACATTTAAAGAAATTAATAGATTTGGATGTTAATGTAATTTTCAGAGTCTCTACCTGACTTTTTACAGGAAGTGAATTCTGTGAATGTTGGATGCTACACATCTGATGGATGCTACACATCTGACACTAAAGAAAAATATTTAGAAACTTTTAAATATACACGTTAAGCTTTGGGAAAGGAGAGGATATATTTTCTTATGTAAGTACATTGGATTTTGATTCATACCCAGGTCAAATACAGTGAAACTGGTAATTCAAAGTCCTCAGGTTTTTGTTACATTGCACCATGCAAAGTTAATGTAAGAAATAAAAGGTTCATCATAAAACACTGATGAAAATGACCTCAGTTTAAGAAAGCTTCAGCCTTTTTAAGATTCTCTGTTTCTTTCTTGCAAACAAGTCTGCTGGCTCTTTTACTCCTCAGAGCAATCTTGGTAAACGAAAGGGGTTCTGCTGCCAAAATGTAGATTCAAATGCTAGGTTTCCTAATGAAGCACTAACATCAATACGTGGATCACACATCAGCATGCAAAGAGGAAAGTTTTATTCAGCGTAGCATAGGCCTTTCTTTCATGAAAAGGAGAGCAGGTTTCATGCATTCGATTAATAAGCTTATTATTTCCCATGTGTTCCTTTGTGAGGGAGATATTTTCTTTCTTCAGCAACCTGCATTAACTAAAACTGACTATAAAAGAAATGTTTTCAAAACCAAGCTACAGTCTACAATAAATAACGATCGCTTTCCTCTTTTCAAAGTCAAATCTTGGCCTGAAATCTATTTTGTTCCTAGTGTTCCTGTTAAAAGATGTTGGTGGTCTAGTTCCAATGCCAACACGCACTGTAGCATGGGTAAATCTGATTTCAGCTGCTCCTGCAAAGTCTTAACTGCATCTGCAAAACTACCCATTTGTGATGGAAAAAAAAGAGCCTGAATGCTTATGATTTAATTCTTCCACTGAAGTCTTTGAGAGCTTGCATTATAATAAGGTCAGGAGAAAATATATGCAATTTCCCATCATTTGTCATGTTCACTCTAAGCAAGTGGACTTTGATTTGCTATAACTGAAAACTTTCAAAACCAATCATTATAAGCATGAAAGGCAACACAAAGGCAAAGGATGTTCTCATAGTTACTTCTCCTTAGGAAGGTCAAGAACTTAACACTATTTTGCTATTTTTATTCTGACATTTTTTATTTCACAGCTATGGGAAAAAATAAGAAGTTCTCATGAAGAGAAATATCTTTTAATCCAGCCCATAGATTAGATAACTGAGTTAGAAGCAAATGCACAAACAAATTCTAATTTAGGAAGTAAAAGCAGATCTGCTCTATGACATTATAGTGTCAGAACTGCAGAAAGCTCTGTAGCACTTTTATCACTTCCCATCTAGAAGAGCAACTCTTGAGTCCTGACCCTTCCATCCACTCACTAGAAGACTCTCCTTCAAATAACAGTCCTGCATAGAAAAGCTTTTTAGCTGAGCTGCTTTTCTCTTCAGCAGCCATTTATCATGCTCAGCAACCTCCTGAATGCTTGTATTTCTTCCAGGAGTCGACTATAAAAATCATAGTCTTTCCATAATGCCAACCACGAACAGGTAGAGCAGAACATTCCCAACAAGAGCACCTGGCACACAGCCCTTCCTCAAAATAAGCACAACTCTTCTGGCCCACAAAAGTTTCTATTTCGATTGGAATACTGATGACCAGAGAGAACTAAAGCTGCATGGAAGGCACTCCAGGTGGGCAAGAAGCACGACCTCCCCCCCAGGAGAAGACTGAATCTTTGTGTTATCTCTTCTACTCTGGACCACAACAAAATACAACAATGTTTTCTTAAAGCAGAGATTGTCAGATAGGGAAATTCTGCATAAACTACAAGAAGTCCAGAGAGAAAACATTTTGCTTTGCTGAGCACAAAAACTTCACCAAGCTGAGCAGAAGTGGTTCCTTCAACTCCCATCCACTGGATTTCCCTTTAGGACAATTTAATTTATTCTAGCATGAGACAAAAATTACCTTTACTCTTTTATATTTTTCTTTACTTCCATCATATCTACTTCTTCAAGCTCATTGTTGTAAACTCTAGCTTCACCAGCAGTTCCATGTATTCACAGAAATGCTGTACCTCTGAAAACCCATACCCTTGGATATGGAAGTAACTCAACTTCCACATTTCTGTAAAGTCCCCTTCACTCACACAAAGCTCCAGTAGATGAAACAACAGTTCTGCTGTTAACTGGTTTATGTTGCCAAGCCTCAGCATTTTTGTTGAGGTGAAGGGAAATAAAACTGGAGTACAGGCAATCCTTTCCTCATTGTCTTGACATAACCGACTAAGACACTTGAATTCCTTGTTGTTTTTGTTTAGTTACTGTAAAATTCAAAATGCTGTCCACATGACTGCCTAAGAAAGAGGTTGGAGGGACCTCTATCGACCACATACTGCTTAGATGATCATAAAAATAATGAAACACATTTACTCTGCCATTCAAAATGAGTCACACTCTCCATTTAATACTAGATAAATACCATTCTTGTTCATTGCTCTCCATTTTCTTCTCGCTATTTGTACAATCAAATCCCTCAAGATTTCTCATAACAGAGTTATTCAAAAACTTCAATGAATTCCAGGCAGAAGGCCATTGGAATCTTTCATTGATTTTATACGTAGCTGAAGTGGACACTGTGTACACTTAGCAGCCTTGATCTAACATATCTCTCCTACAGGTAGGTAGTATGAAATATGCCATATATACATCAATGGTCCAAGAACTGCACTTAGGGAATATAGATTCCTTAGGTAAATTTGGTGATGGACAAGGAACAGGCAAAAGGCTAAGTAGAGAAGCCACAAGTGGAAGGGACCAGGGATGGTGGACGATGCTTTTACCCAGGGAGAGGAAGCTTCTGCAGGTGTGGTAGAAACATGCTGGCTCTGACTGACGTCTGCTGTTTGCAATAGTGAACTTTTGTTTCCATTGCTGCTTTTCTGGCACAATTCACCCAGCAATAAATTTACAAGAAATTGTAAATATTTATTTTAAAAGGAAACCTCTAGGAACTGTAAAGGCCATGAAATGCTGGGCCAGCTCTTCAGCTGGTATAAATTAGCATGGTTCCACTGTCTCCAATGCAGCTATGCAGATGTACACCGGGCCAGAAGCTGCTTCTCAAGGTTACATTTGACTTCAAAGCTCAGGATTTTCATACTCATGAATTGTACAGCTAAAAACATGTCACTGGCTAATTTTTTTAGGGTTCCCCCCCAAACTTTATTTAAATACTTTTTCAGCTTGTTTGAGCTATTTGTAAAGCTTATACCAACTATGGTCTTGTAAATCTCCTCTTCAGCCAAGACTAACTCTTCAGCCATCCTTTGGTTAGATAAAAGAAGACATTTTTAATTCCCAAATTTAGCCAGTTGAACAGTCATAAAATAACAGTCATAAGCAGAAATATGACTTATTGCATACTCTTATCTTGTCCTATAAATGTACCATACTTGTTACATTCTGACAGTCTTTAAGCTGTTTTATGGGCACACACCCAACTTAAATGTGTCGCTGAAGATTCACTAAGATGAGGCAATCTTTCAAAAAATATATTTAATTAGAAAAGTGAAAGGATCCAAACAATACCCCAGGAGATATATATAAGTTGCCCAAAGAGGAGTATTTTGTTTGACACTAATGAATCTCAAGAGTCACCTTATGACATAAGTAAGTAATCTTATGTTTGGGGAATACAGAGGCATTACACATTTGGTAAATTGGAGAAATAGACTAAGTCAGTAAGATTGCATTCATTGAAGCTGATTGAAAAGTTCTGTGTTTAGATGTTAAGACATCAAATAGGAGTTATAGTAGACCACAATTGCCCACCTCTATAATGTGACACTAAGGAAAAACTAATGTCATTCAGGAATGAATTATGAGTATCATATGCAAGACAAAGAATGTAATTTTTCCACCCTGTTCAGCACTACAGTAAGGCATCAGGTGGAGCATTGTGTCCAGCACCCCTCTGAAAGAGACTGACAGACTGGAAAGAGGCAGATGAGATCATCAAGACATACAAGAGATTTATCATAAAACCTATGAGAAGAAGGTTGAATTAGTAGAGATTGTTTAGCCTGAGAGAAGGCTGAGGGGAGACATTGTAAGCCTTCAAATATATGAAGGCTGTTAGGACAGAGATCAAGGAAGAGCAACAAAAAGCACTAATCTTTAGCCAAGCTTAATCCTGATTTTATATATATATTTTTTAAAAAGCTAGTTTTAAGACCAAACAGACGATGGAAGGGAGACACTTACGGAGACTATCAACTTGCTGCCATGAGGCATTTCAGAACAGACTAGCAAACACCCCTCGTGTATGGGGACAGCTGATTTTCCTTTAGGGTTGGAGCACGGTCTCCCTTGTTTATTTACAGATATAATTCAATAAATGCAAGCATCAAGTATAAACAGAGTTCTATAAATGAAGTTAAAATCAGAAGGCAGATCTACACTGCAAAACACAACTCAAAGTTGTATAAGGATATCAGAAGCAGTTTTAGACAAAGGGAGAAACAAAAACCATGAGAGTCTCCCAGGAAGAAAACACAAACCAAATCACCAAGTTCTCAGGGTATCTTTCAGGTTATCCACCACTCCTTTGTTTCTCTCTCTGTTTTTATTTTGTCTCTTGCCACATCAAATTCATGATCACTGTACTATATTCAAGGCAAAATAAATCATGCCGAACATTTGGTAAATACCTTCAAAAGTTATATTTAGAAAACTTACAGGGTTATTTCAGCATATGCTTTTTCAGCATTGCATGCAGCAGAGCAATAGTAAATACTGACTACTCTGGTTATGGAATTGTCAAGACAAATGATGCCAATTTACTTTAACATCAGTCTGACTTGCAGGGCAAACAAAGAGCATCTCTCAACAGCCAGCACAGGTGAACACAGAAGCAGCATCCTGAACACTAAGCAGAGAATATACTATTTGCTTCATACATAACCTACATGAAACACTTTTGCATTTTTAAAGTGTGGGATGCCTGAAATTTGTTAAATTATCATATTCTCACTTCTGTTGGGCCAATCACATTCATTTCTCAGGGAAAGTCTGAAAGCATGAGTCAATTGGTTTCAAATTTTACGGTCTTACACCTCTTGGAAAAAATAAAACCTTTTCCACATCTACAGTCCTTTTAATCTTAGTGATTTTTGCACAGCCTTATCAAGTCAACATTTCAAAACCATACATTAGATTCACTCAATTTTCTAATTAAAGAGAAACCTAAACATAAAACTAAAATCAAGATGGATACAGGAGTGAAAGTAACTGCTCCAAGAATTTGAATAAAGAAATTTTTTTCTGAGTCTCTAGGGACACAACTTTCAGTCATAAAGAAAGTTACAACTGCCAAGTAAAATAAAATAAAATAAAATAAAAGTAACTTACTGCTACCTGGAGCATGAGCCAATTTTTTCATTCTATAAAATCACTTCCCAGCTTTCTGACATCTGTATGCTGTTCATGGATAAAGAGAGGACTCTTTCCATCTCAGGAACTCCACTTATTTTTGGTAGTCTCTAGTGAACTGTTATAATTTTCTGCTGCTCCTGGTTTCAAAAGCCTTCCTCACTCCACCACTCCCCCACCCTCGCCGAGCTGGGCACAGAGTTCATCCATTGGCACGGTGATGATCTGGCAGCTTGTACCAAAAGGGTCAGTGCCTTTTCAGTATCAGCTCTAGTTTATCAGTGTCCTCAGTTGGAAGTCACAGTCTATAAAGGACACTGGTTGAGATGCCAGGCTTAATAGTTCACATTTCTGTCTTATCTAGCAACGCGTCTGTGTGCCACCAGATGCTGCCGTGACGGACTCAAAGGGAGCACTGTAAAAACAGGGAGTCCTCTGAGTCCCAAATTAACTTTGTGCATTTGAATGAACTTCCATAAGATACATATTATAAGTGTTATACTATATCGTTATATTGTTGGTAACTTCTATGAGGTAACATTACAATGACTTTTGACCAGGAGAACATCACAAGAGTTTTTCAGATTGGTGCCCCCGCGAGGCTCTCCAAAAAGCAGCCTTTGTTACTTCAAGGCAGTTTCTGAACATGAGTGGCATCAACTACAGACCCTGATGAACCTCAAAAACTGGAGTTTTTCAGTGTGATGCCAATAAAAGGACTTTCCTCAATGCTCGAAAAACAAACCATGTTGAACAGCAGAGGCTCTGCAATAAGGCACCTGCAAGACCAAATCTATTTTAACACCTCTTATTCAGTCAAACAACCCTGCCTAAGTAACTCCTCTTGCCCAATTACTACAATGGACAAAACCACAGAGGACAACTGCTATTTTAGGCCTAGGAAGATTGATTTAGCAACACTGGGGTGTTATTATTTTCTCCTGCAGCTGGATGAAACTTTTATAAGGTAATTATGGGCTGTCGATACAAATTGAGCTGGTATGAATTAGGGACAGTAAAATTTATTTATTTCATTTTTTTTTCCTCTGGAGGACAATAGTAATGTGAAATGAGTCCACTTCAGCCCAGGCTGATCATTGAACAAGCCCAGCACTGGAACATTCACAGTGCTGACAACTTGGTCATCACTGAACAGAAACGCTTAGAGGTTTTGATTGCTTTAACTCTATATGTTATCCTGATCATCTCAACCAGTAAAACATAGAATTATACAATGGTTTGGAAGGGACCTTAAAGATCACCCAGTTCCAAGCCTCCCTGCCATGCGCAGGGACGCCTTCCCTCTAGGTCAGGTTGCTCAAAGCCCCATCCAGCCTGGCCTTGAACACCTCCAGGGATGGGGCAGCCACAACTTCTCTGCACAACCCGTGCCAGTGCCTCACCACACACAGAGTAAAAAATTTCTTCCTCATATCTAATCTAAATCTCCCCTCTTTCAACTTAAAACCATTACCTTCTCATCCTACCACTACAGTCCCTGATAAATAGCCCCTCCCCAGCTTTCCTGTAGGCTCCCTTTCAGCACTGGAAGGCTGCTAGATGGTCTCCCTGGAGCCTTCTCTTCTCTAAGGTGAACAAGCCCAACTCTCTCAGTGTGAAATATTTAAAAGAATGGCTTTTTCTTTGGTCAGGAAAAGGGGAAGACAAGGCAACACCGAGCACTGGAATAGGCTGGCCATATATGTAGCTTCCATTCGGAAGCAACGGACTGTTCAACCATCCCAGTAACCTTTTGCCAGCCCTGAGTCAAGCTGGCTCAATGCCACAGGAACTGAATCTGATGTCTCAGCTCCCCTGCCGTTGCTGTCATGATAATGGTCCCTGTACCCGCAGCCAGAAAAAGCCTTTCCTGAATGCTACTATAAATGGGTAAAAAAAAATAACATTAACTCTAACAGGAATTTCCATCATGCTTTACAAGTCTCACAGCCCTTTTTTCACCATTTCTTTTTTACCTCTTATATTCTTATTTGGCACAAAGGCAAAAGCCTGGGTTTTGTCTCTGTTTATTATTATTAATTTATCTGGAGTGGAAAAATTGCATGAGGTTAAGCAGAACGCAAGGGTTCCGCAAGGAAGCTTGTGCAACACCTACTTGACCATCCTGTACTTGGTACAGGAACCAATCCCAGTTATTTAGAAGATCAAATATTTAATCTGAATTTATGTCCAGCTACAGAAGAGGGTTGTCCTCCATTTTCATAACCTTAAATGAAAGATTTTTTCATTCAAGAAAATGACTAGGATCAGCTGAGTTGATCTTAACTGAGTGATCTCACTCAGTAATTTCTGAGCCAACACTGTAACCTCTGTCTGAACATCAGCTCTGGGCAAATATTTAATTTTGACTCATTATGTCTGATTTAATCTCTTTCAATGGTTAATGATCCTCATTCTTAAAGTTTGTGATCCAGTTAGTGATCTGAATTGGGCTAATTTCCAATTCCAAACAAAAGGTTACTCATCTACTATCTATTGAGGTAATAAAGAATCTTTACTACTGCAAAACTCACTCCTACAAGTATCTTGTAGATAACCTTTCTTTCAGGCAAGGAACGTAATTTAACCTTTCAAATAACTAACTGCAAAGTTTTTGCAAACCTCTAATTATGCAGTCCTCTTCTTTACACTTGCTTAGCATCCCTCTTTTTCAAAGCCCATTGATTACTGTTGAAAATTTTAGCCTTCAAGACACTGCCCACAAGAACTCTGAGTTTTTGATCTCACTATGCACATCTTGCTTTGCTCCTTGTAAGGACAAGTGCACTTCCTACCCTAAGAAACTAACCATACGTTTAAATTGTAGATATCACACAACAGTCTAGGTTGGAAGAAACATCTGGAGATCATTCTGTCCAACATTCAGTTCAGGTCCTCAGATGAGGTTATCCAGGGCTCTATCAAGGCAAGTCCTGAATACCTCCAGCAAGGGAGATTCCACCACTTCTCTGCATAAACTTTTCCAATGTTTAATTCTTCTCAGAGGGAAGAATTTTATTCCTATTGCCAGAGAGAAATTCCCTTAATGGAATGTGCGCCTCTTGTCCTGTTACCATGCATCTTTGTGACTACAGTAATGATGCTTTACATATTAAAAGACAGTGATTAAATACACACTGTGTTCCAAGTTAAAAGGGATTACCCAAATCTGAAAGAAATAAAAGAAAGGGAACATCAACCAGAGGAGCACACGCTTTTCTTACTGTCCTGCCTCTATAGTATATTTGTACCTGAAAATTGAGACGTGCAGAGCTAAGATTGTAGCTGAGTCAGCAGGATCTCATGAGATTTGTATCAGGTTTGCAAGAACACTGCTATTAAAAGTCATTTGTGTCATCTGGGTGCATAAATCTGTATGCATGTTTTCTTTTTTTTTCTTTTTTTTCCTAATACTACCTATTTAGGAGAAGCCTGACATTATTAGCACTGCCTTCTTCATAAATCTGAATAATAAACATTTCCTTTGACCTCGTGGAAACAGTCAAAGTCTGGAAATGCTTCTTTTCTACTGACATTTTACGTAACTTTCAATCCAAATGAGAAGTGTCATTTTTCCCACAGACTTCTACTGCCCTCTGTAGGATTATTTAAAATAAAATATTAGGAACAAAGTAGAAGAAAAAAATAAAAAGAAAGCATGTAAGCCTGTCACATTACTACATCACTTCATAAACATACCAGAGGTGGCATATTAAGTTGTTGTTTCCCATAGATTCCTTAGTCTAGGGATTTTATAGAAAGTGGATACAGATCAGGAAGTAATAAGCAAACGTTCCCATACAATGTTACCAGACTTTTGAGACTGTGAAATGAAAACTTAATACCTGAACATCAGTGAAGAGAGAGGATATAAGAGGGTGTTCAGAGTTAGTCAAAACTAACAATCATTTTGCAGAACTGCACACTGCTGTAAAACCATGGCTCTAAAGACTCTCCACTGTGTGTAGCTAAGCAACTCACTTAAAATCTACTGTATCAAAGTCTTTACTGATGTTGTATGCTTCAATGTTTAATTTTAATTTTTTGGTTCTACCTAGGACAGAGCTCTGCCTCTTCTTGCCATGGACAAAACCCAGATTTCCTTATTCTAAATTGCACACGTAAATAAAATTTTGGCCGTGTTTTATTTGTTGATCAGATTAGACAATTAGAATATGATATAATAACATGGAGGCCTAAGATAACTAGTAACTAATAATGTAAATACAGGCATAAAAATGCAAAGCTCATTTGCCTCTAAGTTCCTTATAAATGTTTTTGACTGATAGTTTAGATGAGTTCAGTAATGACTTTGGGAGGTGGCTGATGCTTTTTATGCTATAGTACACTTGTGGTGTTAAAGGATATTAAAGAATAAGAAAGTAAACCCAAGGAAAACTTACATATGGATGGACTAAATAACTGACAACTCAGAAGTGAACTAAAATATGCCAGTAGTATTAAGTGACTAGGATGACATTAAAAATCACAAGCCTGAGTGGCTCATTATTTTCCCACAATCCAAAAATGCAATTAGAATTTAATTGCATTTTTCTTAAGAAAAACCAGCCTGTAACAGCAATTACACACATTAAAATACCCTGCCTAGAATGCTACTGCATTATAAATGACTAATCACTGTGACAATAAACAAACTGTACCACAATGTGTTCCCATTTTATGACATGAGGAATGAGGGCACTGAGATTCCTATATGTTTGAAGGGATTTTCATATATATAAACTTCAGGGTTAACCACCAAAAGCAAGTTAAACTGATCATGACTCAACCTCAAAGGGGTCCACAGGACTGAACCAGGTACCTAAGTCACCCCTACTAAAGAAGAATTATATCTTCTCCACGTCTTGAAACTGGTGTCAGGCACCACTCAAAGGCTGAAAAGCAAAATACCGAAGACACGATGAAAGCTGTGGGGAAGTGAGACTCACATCTCCTTACGTGTGCTCCTTAGCCAAGAGTTTGTACACACCTCACAACAAACCTCCACGCATCCAAGAATGTCTTATTTTTATGCAACAGTGTAATAATTTTTCATGATACAAGAATCCTTTCCCCTAGATTTCTAGAAAACCAGTGGTCTCATCATTAATTGATTAATGGAATCTTTCAAAAAATCTAGGTTATTTATTTTCCAGCAGCTAGCTTTTCTTCCATGCTCCATTTATTGTCCTTTTCACTTCTGATGTATTCTGTTTCAATTAATGCACTTTCATCGCCACAAGACACAGACGATCGACTAACAAGACAACTCACATTTGGAGGGAAAGGCCACAGATTAATAAAAGCTGAAAATTACAACCTACTTTGTAAGAAATGATTCAAACATAATACACTGAAGCCTACCTTCTGTCACCAATGACCACTCGTGCCAAAACAGCCTGCCAAGACCAGGCAGATTTCCTTTTCTCCCATTTCCTTCTCCAAAAACACGCAACAGAGCTAGTGCTAGAGATGAAAACTTATCAAGACTGGCACACAACACGGTCGTGCAAGTCTCATTTCCTTAGGGAAAATAAAGGATATGGGTCAGAAAACTTGAATTGTCTTAGCACTTTGACAATAAACTTGGTCTGGCAACATGATAATTAATTTAAAATAAGCCAAAAATTTGTCAGACCAACTGCTTTTGTTTCTCATGGATGCAGACCAACTTTGTGTCATGATTATATTTTTAATTAAAGTTCAACTTACATAAACCCTCTTTTTTAAGACCATAATTTATGACTGGAAATTTCGACCAGAGCAAAATTCTGAGTATTTAATGCAAGCTATGCAGGCTGTCAACCTAAAATCCAAACTTTTTTCTTTCAGTCATCTGTAGCATTCATAAGAAGAAGATGATCTTGTATGTTTCTTCACCTACTAGTTTACCTTTCCAAAGAGATGGGTTATAATGAGGAACGAGGGTTCATAGAACTGTCTGCCTAAAGGCAGCTCGTATTTAAGTTACTCAGTTAACAAATTATTATTTCTCTGCATATGTGAGGGCTTTTTTTTCTTTCTTCTTTTTTTTATTTTTTTCTTATTTAGTAATCTTGGTAAACTGAGAAAAAAATCCAGACAGTTCAAGTTCTCTCTTCAATGCCACCTAATAGCACACCATCCATACACAGGTAGGGATCATCTAGGCAACCAGCATCCACACCAGGATGAGACACATCCCACACTCGGTCTCCCCAGTCCAGTAGTCAGGGGACATGAGCAAAGGAGGGGAATTTTGAGGAGGAGGAGACAGAGGGAGACAGGGGAGCTATCACACAGGAAAACAAGTTTTCATCATTTCTACTGCTCATGCTATAACTTGTCAGCCTGTTCTTTTAACTGAAAGCCAGATCTAATTCAGATTTAGAGGTGACTATTACACGCTGATGTTACAATTATATCATTATTGTTTACATAGTGCACCTTCTGAAATAGTAAGCATTGAATTAATAAGGCAGTATGTTGCTAATTTATTAGTATATTATGCTCATATATAATATTTTTCTAATATAATTATAATAATTATCTTATTCAGCTGTGAATAGAATTTTCTTCGTATACGAGGTCTGATCAGATTGATTCAGAATGTCTCTGGAGAACACTGAGGACCCTCAGCCATCATCACAAGATGAGGTTTTGGGCTGTAATGGCTAGATGGGTAACATTCCAAAACCTAATGACATACAGTCATAGCACAACAATTTCTAGAGCAGCAAAACCACAATTTCTTGAAAAGAAACAAGCATGAGAACCACAGGCAAGTTGAACCAGAGCAGTAATTTTCCCTCAAGCAAAACCTCATTACTGTTAACAGAAGGTATGCACGGACAACAAGGAGACTTGAGCCTAAAGGCTGCAACTGCCAAGTCATTGCAAGAAGATGGTGCTGAAATCCAGCACTGATCTGTCTTTGTTAGGGTTACAGAATTAGCCACCAGCCTATGCCAGCAATGCGACCGTAGCAGACTGGAGTGGTTTGCCCAGTTCTCACCAGCCACATCCCCAAAACTCCGTTGGTAAATGCTGCATTATAGAGCTCAGAGCTATAAATTCAAGCTAATGAATGTCAGATTATTAGCTTAGTGAATGGACACAAATTCAGTAAATGTCATTAAAAAAAGCAACTCTCAGACAGAACAAGGTACTTTCTGGTGCACTGCGACACAGTTTGACTGCAACATTTATCCTATTGTAACGCGTTCCTGCCTTCAAATGCTATGCTATAAGATTCTTGAGATGAGATTTAGATCATGTACTTTTGTAACTTACAGGCTCTTCCACACTAGTGGAGGAAAGGAAAGCAAATGGTGCTATTTATCATATAAAAACACTGACATCTTTAGTGGTCATTTTCCATTCCTGTCAAACTACTCGTGAAAACGTCTTACATTTTGATTAATTCACTTCCCCTTATCCGTGCTTGAAGCAAAATAATAATAAAAAAACCCCACGTTTCACCAGTGCCAGTTTTTCTTGAAGTTATTTTTTGTGTGTACCTTCAGGACAGCAAGTCATAACTTCAGTTGTAGTAAAAAAGGACTCTATCTTTTTCAAGAAAAGCCAGCTGGTTTTTGGACTGTAAATGTCACGTTTACAACAAATGGCTTTGACATAGTCTGGAGCTTAATGGAAAAGTCAATTTCCCCTGAACAAAGGCACATTTAAGAATAAACTGAAGATGCCAAAATCTCAGATGCTTACCTTTGTCATTGCTGCTTGTTGGTGTTGGAGGGGGAAGCCCAGGCTTTGATTTGTCGTAGTTGTTAAAGCTCTGGCTGCGTCGATTGTTGGCACTAATAGAACCACGAGCTTTGGCCTCACTGCCTGCAGTGGACACCCTCGTGGTGGGGCCTGGAAGTCTGATGAAAAAATAACAATATGATTAAATATCTTTAAAAAGTACTCTGGGAAAGAAACCTTGGAATACCATCCATAAGCTGAAAAGGATCAGTACCACAAATGTATACTTATAAGAGTCTGTTCTCTTATAAGAATAAACCAAAAAAACATCCTAGATGAAAAATATACGGCAAACCAGCTACAGTCTGAATTGTTTTGCATCAGAAAAGAAACCAAACAAAGTGAAATTAATAGTCAGTTGCCATAAATTTTGTCAAGAAGAATTAGCTGTAAGTAAATTCAATGGAGCAACACCACTGGTACAAGATTAAGACTGAGTCACTGCTGTTCATAAGTCAGATTGCTGGGCACATGAGGGCTACCCTTATTTTGGAAATAACAATGAGAGAGAAAGTGGCTGCCTTTTCCCTTGTAGGAAACACACACCACATCTCTGCTCTGAAAGCTACAAAGTCCCACAGGCAAGCCCAGTGAAATTTTTTGTGTGGTTTAAATATTTGAGACTATTTTAACAAAACAAAAAAAAAATCACACAAAGCTTAAGTCCCCTCTTATGGCAACCACGTTCTCTGGTATAAGTCTCTGATGTAAACTGGGTCAATCTCAGCCAGCATTTCCTTACCATAGCTTGTATTTACCAGATTTTGCTGTTTACCTAGAAGAAAAACGTTAGGATTCTGGAGTAAGTGGACAGGGAGGGATACTACTTTTGTGCTTTTCAAGCAAAATGGGAGATGAAAGACTTCTTTACAAAGCCCAACAGAATCAGGACAGCCACTGGCATCGCATTTCAGAACAATATGTGTGTTTGAGTCCTTCAAAGTCAAAGTTCATAGATACAGTCTCCATGTTTGCACTGTATTTTGAGTACATATTTCTACATTCCAAATAGATGAAATATGAAAATCAAAAGACTTGCTAGTTGCTCTAAATGGGCACCGAAGAGAGTTAGTAAAACAGCTCACTGCTTCGAAAAGCAAGGACATCATATTAAAGGCTACAAGGCAGAACCAGTTTGTGTCACCTACAGCAGTAATGAAAGGGACTGTTCTTTGCAGTCTTTGTATTTTCTGTATGGTAGAATCTCTTTTAAGCTTCTTTATATAAAACTCAAAAATCTAATTGTCTTAAATAACTCCTGCTAATAATAGGCTAAACCGAAGAAGTCTCAGTTGCCAGAGAAAACAGGGATGCAACCAACCACATCACCATTGTGCTTATGAGAAGGAGAGAAGCCAGGAAGGAGTCTGGCAGTGCTTCCTAAACACACTGACTTCTCCAGGAAGAAATAGGAAATATGAAAAGAACCATGAAGCAAAAGAGCAAAAACTGTCAGCAGCTGCATGCACATGCTTTCAAAGCACGAGAGAGGATAAGACATAAGGACATCACTCAAACACAAAACCAAAAATTAATTTACAAGCTCAAACCACCACAGTTCTGGCACAGCTCATCATGGTTCTGAGATTGACTTTGCTGAAGCTTTTTGGATGAGGCCCTCAATTTATTCAGCCTTTTTCAGTGCTGGGGGGTGCTAGAAAGCTGTACATATTTGTCCTCACAGTAAGCTGTAAATAAGAACACCCCAGAGATACTTCATCCACTATAGAGGAGACTACACAGGAAGAAGCAGAGCCAAACCAGGGACAAACGCTGTTGTTGAGAACTTGGAAGTCACTAAGACAAGAAAGGTCATTAGGTTTGTTTTTCTTGATAGGAAACAAACTAGATTTCTTACAAGTAGCAAGGATGTGCACGATACCTCAGTTTAAAGCTTCTACCCAGTGATTAAACATCACGAGTGCAGACCAACCAGCACAGGAAGGCTACCAGAGCCCCAGTACTGGGAGGTTTCTAGCAAGGCTTGGCAGGAGGGGAGGGATCACATTCTTGTACCCATGGGTAGGAAAAGGCTCTCCACACACACTCACAAAAGTTTTGCAAATCTGTCACATTTTAAAGTAAATAAAACTACTCAAACCATGTGACCACTCAAGAAGTGACAAGTTTTCAATTCAAGTCAGTATTGTCACTGCCAATAAAAACATACAGCGAATAAAGAGCATCTTTTGAAGAAGATATCAGTTCTCATACTTTTTTCCTTCTGCAGTTTAACTGACTGGTTTTAAGCCCCTACTTTTGGTATGAGGCCAAGGTATTTCAAGCAATGTCTGTGAAATCTAGGGGGAAAAAATTGGTTCAGGGAGACATTTCTAGAGTGAGTCATTAAAGACAAGGTACTGAGTTCTGAGAAGCCTCTCCATTACTGCACTTCAGCACCTCTTCTAGGCAAAAAGGAACTGTCAAGTCATAATTATGATCAAGAGAGAACATGAAAAGGAAATTTAGGACATTTTAACAGGGGTTATACTGCAGACTTTCATTGCTGTCAGAAAAGAAATAAGATGGGGGAAATAAATCCAAATTATACAGAAGAGCTAACAATCTATGTATTGCCAAGCTGAATAAAAATCCTAAGTAATAGTTCATGAGTTTAGCAAAAATGGCATAGTACAGTTTACCAATGTATAACTATATAAAAAATTGTAGTAAAACATTTTAATATACAATAGTAGTAGAAGTAAACATGATTAATAACCACGTTAACAACACAGCAGCCCTTATGATCACTGAGATGAGATGGTCATACGAGCTGGCATGCAAGTCATGCTGGGATTCTGGAAAAAAATAGACTGAAATCTCTATTAATCAGTTTAGGGAGACTGTATGCATTCGGCTTCAGAGATGCAGAGGGGAGCTCTGATGAGACAAACTTATACGGTGCTATTTGGGTTCACATGGTTCTCATGCTGCTCCACTTACTAAGACAAGAGCTTGATACTAGTTGTTCCAATAATGCAGATCTAAATACAACTAATTCAGATATGTGTGACAGGGATAGAACTCCCAGAACCATGTTTTGTTCTAAAAAGCAGAAGCTCATAAGGACAAGAAAACCAAATTAATTTCTTGTGGGCCAGAATGCATTCCACACCTTGATAAAAAAGAAAAAAAATAAAATCCATCTAACACTTCCAGCTGTTTGGAAAACGCCTCGTTACAAACTACATTCAACAGGAACCCTAAACATGCATCCAGAAATATTGCAAAAGGATTATTCATGCTTTGCAGAAGATGAAGAAATGCTAACCTAGAAGACTTTTTCTGACCAAGAGTGAATCGGATGATTTTGCTTTGAGATGAGTCCCTGGGAGATGCACTGTGACAGGAAAGAAAAAAAAATGGAACAGAACATTGAACAAAGAATTTTGTTTTGTTTTTAAGCCACTGAACTTAGTAACAAGTTTTAGGGAGGAAAGATTTTTATGAATTTCACAGGATAAAATTGCTTCTCGCCCAAGTATACCTTTATATCAAAACTAAAATCTGAAACGGCTTAATTTTTAGACAGTATTGAACATGTAATCCTGCATGCAACCCCCAATTTCATTACTCTTTTATTTCTCAGTCTTTTATTATATAGAATTTTCTGCAGTACCTGAGTAATTTCTTTTTTTTGTATATACTAAGAAAACATGACATTTCAAAATATCTAACCCAAAGGTCCTAAATTATGTGAAACACAGCACAATGCACACAACGGACTGAAAATATCAAATCAATATTCAAATGGTCCCATGCATCTCTGCATGTTTTTGACAGAAAAGTCACAGAAATATGTTCAAATATATCTTTGTTTTACAGTAATTATTTCCTGTACAAGTTTATACATGCTGTATTTTTCAAAAATACAAAAATATTGTTTACACACAAAATAAGCATCATTCATGAAACACATAAGCAAAACCCAAATAAGTTCTGAGTAGTCTCACTCGGGATGCTACTTTTAAACTGTTTATATCCCTCACAAAGCAGCATTTAAGCTAGCGTTCTCCTTAATATGTATTATTTTAACACAAATAAACCTTAACTTGATTTGAGATATTTTAAAAAAAGCCTTCATACTTTAGGAATTGTGCAAATATGGCTTCAGGATTTAACCTGTCCCACTTAGACCCAACTAAAACCCTCAGTCTCTTAGCAGTGGAAGGGTCAGACAGGCAGAAGGCTGTACACGCGTTCATGCTGGTACTGCCTTCATAAATTGCTTTTATTCTAACCTGGAAAGAGCACCTCCAGGATTAAAGACAAGACAAGCGACTACTCCTTCCTCTGTTTCATAGAGACATAGAATGGTTGGGTTGGAAGGGATCTTAAAGATCACCCAGTTTCAAGCCCCCTACCCATGGGCAGGGACACCTCCCATGAGATCAGGTTGCTCAGTTTCGCTGTATTGTGATCGAGGGGCACTGACAAACACCACTTTTGAAAATTCTTTTTCCTGTAAGACAGCAGCATATTATTTGTGACCAATAAACCTAGATTTGATTTTGATTGTCATCAGCTGTGTTGAGCTCTATTTCTTTAACATTGTCATAGCTCCCACTTCTTAGCAAGGGCTAAATTTCTTATAAACTGAGAACCACAGCTGGTTTTCACATGCCCAAGGTATGTATTATTCTGTAATGACAATGATGTACATGAATTGTGAGTATGAAGAAGCAAAAGGAGTACTGAGAAAGGTGTCCTTACAAAATACTGTGGTTACTTGGTCTAGCAGGTATTTTGCCCCCATTGGACTACGTATTTCCAGCACTGAGAACATATTTAAGCACATCTGTTTTGATTTCCAATGGTGTGAAGTCAATCACTACCTAGCACTGCCCTTCTAACACGCTCCTTATTGTAGAGCAGGACTAAAAAAAAGAAAGCATCTTTTGAAGACCTTCAGCAAGAAGAAAGAGAGAAGTAAACACTGAAAAAAACCTGAATGTGAAGGAAATTTCCCCACCTGGACTGCATTTCTGGTTGTGCTTTGAACTGGTGCTGTGCAGCTTGCGGGGGCTGTTGGCACGGAGTCTGGAGCGAAGCCGGCACCTGCTGCTGGGGTACCCCGACCTGGCACTGCGACGGAGGCCCTGCTTGCTGGGATACTGGAGGAGGCTGCTGGGATGGGTGGTGCTGCAGTTGCTGTTTCTGTGGCTGCTGTTGTTGTTGCTTGTATCGAGACAGACTGAAGAAAAGGCCCAAGATGGCCTTTAGATTCCCATTCCTGATTTCTGTAAGGCAAAGTCATTTTGTCAGCCACCAGTCCTTGTTGCCCTCCAACAGTACAGTGTGTCAGCCACTGCATTTTCACAACGCATCTGAACTCAGTTCCTGTAGGATATGACAGGCTTTCTGCACATCTAATCAGCATTACAGCTGATTACCAGTGAGCACCAACTACAAATAAACAACTAATTTCTCCCTGAGGTGACTGCACGATGCCTTCCATTTCTGGTACAGGCTGTGTGTTAATGACAGTTCACTTAAAAAGATAGTTTCTCTAAACTAAAGTAACCAAAACAACACACTTCTTGTTGTGGGGTTGTTAACAGCATCACACTGTAAATGATTTCTCATTCCTAAATTTGCACAAGGAGGAGAAACTACCAAATTATCACATAGTACATCATGATTTCTGGAATATCAGTCTAATTGTTGCTACTAAGAAAATCTGATGGACTCAGGCTTCGTCAGGGGAGGTTTAGGCTTGATCTTAGGAAAAAGTTCTTCACTGAAAGGATGATTGGCCATTGGAATGCGCTGCCAGGGAGGTGGTGGAGTCGCGGACCCTGGAGGTGTTTAAGGGGAGACTGGATGAGGCACTGAGTGCCATGGTTTAGATGATGGTTGGTGTTGTGTTGGGTTATAGGTTGGACTTGATGATCTCAGAGGTCCTTTCCAACCTTGTGATACTGTGATGCAAGTTTTGTGCTAGAGAATATAATTATTGGGTGAAATAACTGTATTTAAACAGAAAACTACCAGTTTGATACTATCACAAGCTGATAGAGAATGCATATCCAAGGTACCAAAAGCTACCTTAACAGTGAATGAGCAAACATTTCAATTCCTAAAAGTTATCCTGTTCTTCTATGCAATAGCAAATGCAAAAATGTAAAACCAAACAGAAATACAAATAATGTGCCAGAAGATGCAGTTAACAGCTGTATCATAATTAATATGCAAGAGCACCAAGTCAGTCTCGCAGACAATCTTAATAATGTGCCATGACATGATTATTGAGCATGTTTAACCTCCTAAATTAAAAAAGTGAATTAAAAAAGTAAATTAAAGAAGCTACATCAAACAGCTGAACTTTTGTATGCACTATATAGACCACCTGAACTATTAAAACTTACTACTGCCCTATGCTTTTAAATACCTCTACACAGACTAGTGCAAGAGGGGAAGTAAAGGACATGTGCCATGACATTGGCCAGGCACAAAAGTGAAAAGCAGAATGATAATTCCTGTTCCCAGTTCTGGCTGAAAGGTTGCTCTGACTTTGTAACAGGACCTGCTCTACCTTTTATTCCCTCTCCCAGCCACATTTCTGCTCACATTGCTCATCTTTGCTGCATAACGAGTTTCTGTTCTTAACCCCAAGCCCTCTATCCAGCAAATTTCAGGTTCATGGCTTAAAAATTTTGCTCCCCTTTCTACACCTGCTTCCAACTTTGTCTCCTTGCCTGCCTATGCCCGGATCTACCTTTTCTTCCTAAGCACTAATCTAATTTACTTTGTTCCTTAACTTTGTTTTGGCCCATGCACAGTTCTTCAGCAACTCCTACATCTTATCTACGTGGTCCCGGTTCATCAACCAGACCTAAGATATTCCTTTCCTTTCCTACTTCTTGATTAAATTTCTTTACTGATATTTTCCTCCCTGCAGTATGGCCCCTCCACCAGTGCCCTTTCCCATCACTGCCCCTGTTCCCTTATTTAAATGATTATCAATCCCAGGACCCTCGAGCAGTCATTTTCTGTCTTCCTTTGTTTTCTTAGCCAATTTTAGTCACTTCCTGGACAGTGATGTCCAATAGAATCCTGTCTGTTTCCCCTTTTCCCAGTTCATCCCTGTCACAAACCCAGCCTCCTCCCACTGCCAGCAGCATCTGCATCAAGCAGGTTCCTTCTCTCCGCTGCCTGTGTTCAGCTAGGGAGGACATGGGTAGAAGTAGACAAAAAAGTAAAACAGACACAAAAGACAGAAAAGCAGAGTAAAAAGGATCTCCTTATCTTCAGTAAAGAACTCCAATTACTCATGGGAATTGTAAGGAAAGTAGCACTTAATCAGAGGCCAAAGCATAACTAAACAGAGCCAGAGGCACTAGGAAGCTTAACTGCACAAATACCATCCAGAAGATAAAAGAAGTTACCAGGGGTCTGCATGTTTAAACTAAGCACAGCTCCACACAATTTGACTTGATTTTCATGTCAAGTGAGAGACAATTATAACAATAACCCCACCTAAAACCTGTTGCTTTGAATAGCTTCCTGTCTTCTGCTGTATTTATCAAAGAGCAACCTGCTTTTGACATTTTTCTGAGGTGACCAACAACTAATAAACAAAAGAAAAACACCTTTAATGAGTTTCAAAAGAAGCAATCGCCTTCCCTCCAGATTTTTAAGTGAAATATTTCAAGTGGGACTTTCCAAGGTAGCTCTGTTTCTCTTATCTTAAGAGGGACTGAAGTAATTCACCTGGCAATTTGCCCCTGCACTTTGTACAAAAAGAGCAATTCAGAGAGCACTTCAGCCTCATTGCACTTTGCCCATCACTGCAGTCTCAACTCCTTCCTGCTTTTAAGTCCGCTCCAGTCTATGTGTCAGATTCAATATGTGTGTTAACTTAGATGAGGACAAGCTTCTCATCCACACATTTTAAATTTGGAACCAAAAATGACTCATCTTGTATATTTGAAACAGATATTCCAGAGATTTGAGAGGAAACTGGAATTTGGTTTTCAGAGGATCCCCACAAATCTACCCCGTGGACACTTCCATACTGAAATATCTCTGTTGATGCTTGTTTCACTACAGATGGAATTTTCACCACTGTAGCTTGCCAACCTTTGTCTTCACAGTGGAAATCAAAAAAATACCCCACATGTATTCAAGGCAAAGAGATAAAGAAAAGAAAGGTCTGCTAAATAGATTACTGATTCCTCTAACACTTGTGAATGAAATTTCTATAAATCTTAACCCACTAATGATGTACAGAATACAGATCAAGGCAAACCAATATAGAAGAAAAAAATAGTCTATCACTGTTATTCAGTCAATATTGTCTGCATTTGCTTCTGTAAAGTTTATTCCATATCTGGTTCTGTAAATCATGTGGGACTAGGAAAAAAACAGACCTAGTTTGAATGGACTAGACTGGTTAGCCAACTGGCTAGCAGGGGTACAAATTAAGAATCAGTGTGCACTCCTTAGCTTGCACCTACCCTGCCAGAAAATAAGACTGTCATGTACACATATTCACCACTAAAGATACTGGTGGTGTCTATTTCTGTCACGCTGTGCTAGCAGGCTGACCACTGAGGGGTTCTGCATGCAGTCCCAGTCCACCTTTCTTGGCCCATTTAACAGGTGAGCCAAGATGGTCTGCTGAGCAGAACAAAATGTGAAAAAGACCCAGGAAAATCTGTCCACAGTGAATGATGGGAGAGGAGAGAAAGGGCCAAACTAACTACAAGCAGGCCTGGATTGAAACCAGAATGTCAAGAAGTAGACACACAATCAGTCCAGGACACATCACAAAGTACAGACTGAATCTCTGTCAGCACATGCTCTAGGCTGGTTGGCCTCTAAGCTGACTCCAAGGACCAAAAGCTACCAAAACATCTCTGGGATGAACTTTGTAGACTCTGCTGAGGAATGTGATCCGACTATGAATGATACCGGGAATTTCACAGAAAAAAGGCAGGGAAATGCAAGAAGAAACTAATTTCCACCATACACACTAGATCTGCAGGTATTTTTTTGCTAATTAAGGAGAAATTTTTTGAAGACCATACATAACTGTATTCAGTGTGGTATCATCAAAATTTGGCAGTGTAGAATCACAGAACGGTTTATTGGAAGGGATCTTAAAGATCATGCAGTTCCAAGTCCCCTGCCGTGGGCAGGGACACCTTCCACTGAATCAGGTTGCTCAAAGCCTCATCCAGCCTGGCCTTGAATGCCTCTAGAGATGGGGCATCCACAACTTCTCTGGGCAACCTGTTCCATTGCTTCACCACCCTCACAGGAGAAAAATTCTCCTTAATATGTAATCTAAATCTCCTGGCTTTAAGCTTAAAAATGTTACCCCCTCACCCTACCCCTGCACTCCCATGGTAAGTGCCCTACTCAGGTATGTTTAAAATAGCACCACGAGATATTTGAACTGCAGAAACAAGAATTCTACCTTGACACTGGAAAGGACCTGAAATGGATGAACTGCAGTAATGCAGAGCACACACACTGAAATTCAGTTGCCTACAGAAACGTCAATGTCATTTCAGAGGCAAAAGTTTAAGCTGAATTGTAGTTGTTCCAAAGTCTAGCAAGACATTTCCTTTCATCACTTTATGGTTACATGATTTACTGAGCTGATTGTTATCCAGCTAATCTGTTACCCAGAAGAGGTGCAGCTGTTATCTAGGACATCAGTTTGAGCTTCTACTGCATATTTATGTTCTCCATAACCTTCAAAATCTTGGCAGCAAGGAGATTTTGTGTGAAGGAGGGCAACTTCAGCTGGACAGCTGCAATTCCAGGAGCCTAAAACCTAGCTGGGTGCAGAAACAAGTTTAAGAGTGTGGGTATAGAGACAGCTCAAAGTGACAGACAATAAAAGACTGCAGCAAGGAAAAGAATTTTCCATCATCCTCCATGGTTTTCTTTAGTAACTACACATGGAGATTTCAGGATTTAAGCCTTTTTGGCTCCACGTTGCTGGGGAAGGAGGAAACTTGTCTTTAGCACAGTAAGATCATCACTTGTGATTGCAGATCCTGAGCATCTTCACTGCATAAATCCATAAAAAAACCAATTCCTAAGTGGCTCACACATATTAAAACTGAATTTTTTAATAGTGGGAAGATATGATATATGAAATCTCAAATGATTTCAACATTTAGGAATCATACAGATTCTGGTTTTGAATTGTTAACTTCCCTCCATACTAAATCTGCAGTATTCAAAAATATGTGTTCTCATGCAACCCAGGAGAGACTTCAATGTTTATTCTCATTTGGAAGCAATCACAACCTTCTACTTCCTCCTAGATAAGGATCTGCCAGTGAGTAAACAAAGTTATTTGCACTTAACCTAGCAAGTCTTGGCAACCTGCACAGAAACACTGGCTTGTTTGGTTACAACACTCTTCATTTTAAATGATTGTGTTCTCTCTTGCTCAGTTCCCCCTTCCTTCCTCAGCACAGTTAATATGACTAAGAAAGTGAGTTTATTATTGAAGAATTTTAAATTCATTTTATTAAAAAATGTTCCTGTCCTTCCCCTCACTAGCTGTCACTCTTTTCCTTCAGTATCAGTGGTGGAGCCAGTAAATGTTCTCAGTTGTATATTGGCAGCAAACATTACTGGTTTCTTCTTAACTTCCGTATGACTTAAAATGTTGATTCCTAGACAGAGTAAAAGAAATGAAGAAATAGAAAATCAGCAGAAGCCATGAGATAACCTATGACTCCTGCTAAATCTGCCTTGGATTTGGCAGGAGAGCAATGAGCAGGAATCATGCTGTCCCTTCTCCAGAGCGAACACCACCACACTGCCAACTCAGCACACCAAGACAGTTTTCCCATCAACTCATCTGCTATTTTCTTGGACTTTGCCTTGTATCAAGACAGGTAAATAATATGAAATTTAATATATTTTTACAGTATTTACAAATTACATCAGGATTGAAATTGGCTTTTACAAGGGACTCAGCTGCATTTTCTTTTTAACCACTTCCTGGTAAACAAACTTTCCGCTGTTAGACGTTTTAGCTCATACTTTCTTTTCTTGACATGAGAATCTTCCTGATTATAACTGATCCATCGAGGCATATGATGCAGGCAGTACTTGGTTGACCGTATTACAGCTTCCCTTTCGAGGAAAATACTTGTTATTGGTGTTCTAACTCAGATTAAGGATACACCACAGAACAAGACAGCTAACTTTCAGCCCCCTCTTCTCCTGCTAGTGGTAACAGCAGGTTAGAATAATGTGTACTAAATATCTGCTACTCTGCTTTCCACACTTACAAACCAGCCCAAACTTAGCGAACTTACTTTTAAATACACATTTTGAAGTGGCTTGTAAGACTCAGAATAGGGTGAGCAGTGGGTTTCCCTTCAAAGGCAGCAAGGAATTCTTTAAGTTATTTTCCAAATTGGTGAACTGTAATTCTAAATTGCCATTTTTAATAGTTTTTAAAAATAGCTATAATTTTATAATAATTTTATGAAAGTTTTTATATTTTTGTAATTTTAAAAAATGTAATGTACATAAGTAAAACTTGTGTACACAATTTCAACACAAAGTGGACTCACAGTGGTTGTCTGGAATACATTTCCTAAACATCATTTACCATCCATAAGGGAAAGTGTGTTTCAACTGAGACTTCAAACCATGATCATCGAGTGCAGGGTGCTGGGTTTTGGATTTGTGACTGAAACAGTGTTGATAAATAAGGTGCCAGTGTTGTGGCTCTTGCTGAGCAATCCTTGTTCAGTGTCAAGGCTTTCTTTTCCTCACACTGCCATCAGTGAGCAGGCGGGCCAGAAACTGAGAGGGGACACAGCTGGGACAGCTGACCCAAACTGACCACAGGGATATCCCATGCTGTAGAATGTCACGCTCAGTAATAGAAACTGTGGTGGGTGATGAGATGGTATTTGGGAGGTAGACATTGCTCAGAAACTGGCTGGGTATCTGTCTGCCTCTGGGACATGGTAAGTGATTGCCTTTGCATTGCTTGTTTTGGTGTTTGTGTCCTCGTTCCTTCATCCGTTAGACCAACTTTAACTTGACCCATGCGTTTTCTCACTTTTGCTCTTCCTATTCTCTCCCCCACCCTGCTAGGAGCAAGAAAACAGCCACGTGGTGCTTAGCTGCTGGTCAGGGTCAGCCTACTGCACCTACACATCCTTTCTTGCCTTCCTTGTTTGAGCTGTAGGATCCTTTCAGAGGAAGAAAGCACAGCTTCAAACATCCAGGCGATTAAGTTACTCAATCACAAGCAGACACACATGCAGGATGTGATGAAATAACCTCCTCCTCAAAACTAAGTTTGCCAACAGACTTACAGTCACCAAATCTAACTCAAAGTCTCACCTTACACACACATCCAATTATTTGTTTTGTGAAGATGTCATATATTTAAAGTTTGCTTTAGTAGCTACAGAATCCAAGTGCTCTTCCAGGGTATATAATGGAAGTGTAAGTGAAAGTTGGTGCTGAGGATGACAAATCTGTTTGATCTCTTAATAACAAAACAGTTGAAGCCAAAAGGTTCCACATATCCTGACACGTATCATACACTGGCAAAAAGGAATAGAGTATGCTGAGTCATGCTGGGCTTCAGACAAATTCAGGTGCTCTTCAAAAGCAGAGTGATTAATAAGAGGTCAGAACGTCTTTTTCTTTTTTCCTTTGGTTCAAAACATTTGGATTTTATTATTTTGTGCATTTGGAAACAAACTTAAAAAAATATCTTTCTTAAAAAAAAAAAAGCCAGATACTTCTTCAGGTTAGAGAATAACTGAGAAATAAGGAAATTAATTTATCTCTCAAAAGGCAAACAACTGCCAGCAGTTCTCTTTAAATATCCGCAAAATCTACACTCTGATCAATGTACCAATTGTAGAATGTAGCTGAGATATTTCTGATTTTTAATAGAAAGAAACAAAGTGAGTGAATTCTAATTCAGTTTCATTGATTGTTTTTACAAGTTAGCTGCGTAGAGATTAGATATGTACTTTTACCTACCTTTCATACTGAGGTGGGGAAAGAAAGAAGCAAAGGCTGTTAAAAGTTTAAATTATCCATATTAATCTTCTGCTCCATTACATGTGCTGGTCACAATCACAAAGCAGGAACTCGAGTTCCTGATTTAAAATGGAATTTTAAACAACTGATTGACTCACCTTCTGCTGACAGCCCCTGTATGTTAATCCCCTTAGCAGCCAAGAAACTCAGGCATGCATCTATGTTTTCAATCTGTTAAGGAACAAACAAGCAAGAAAAGAAACATAAAACCAAAATGCATTGCAATGATCGTTTACTTTAATCTCCCGCCACCCTTTATTGTCCTCAGCCTTTGTATAATGTAAAAAGTCCCTTTGCTCTTTATGTGGAGACCACAATACAAAACCTCCTCAGTTACTACTAAGGTCCTAAATTGATTATTAGGTGGGTCAGGACTTTGTTATTTGTATTTGCATGAAACAAGTTATTTAATACTCCAACCATGAAAGAGGATCACTACATATTTTAATAAAGGGTCAAGGATGTTATGCCAGGATTTTTAACTTACAGTAAGACCAACAAACACAACCCCAAAAATAAACACAGAGACCACATTTGCTTGAGAAGGCAAATTGCCACTTGCTCTTAAGTTGACAGCTGGCAAATTTTCCAGCCACAAAAGCAGTCGAATATAAAAACTGTAACTGGAAACCTCAGCTGGAATCCAGAAAATGGTCATTTGCGACATGCTCTGCATGTCAGAAGTGACAGGCAGCTCTGGTTGCTTGCTGTGGGGCAAATCCTGCCCTTCAGAGAGATGGTAAAATGGCATTACATTGCATGGCATTAAATGAATTTTGACCAGGTAGGATCTTCTGCACCACAAGTCTGAGTGTGAGTGCCCACAGCTGCTATATACAGACTGGACTCAAATCCCAGCTAACAAAGTGAACTCCAAAAGGGTTGGGCAAGTTAAACACTCTCTCCTGCCTCTCAACGTCACAATAGAGATCTTGTGGTAGCTTCATACCCAAGCTACCACTACAGCTCTGCTGTTAAATCCAGAGAGATTCCAGCCTCCCCCAGACTGCCGCACTTCCACATCGAAACCTACATTGAGACACCTTGAGAAGCTGCAAGGAACACTTTAGAAAATATCACGTTTCATGTGCTTTTACAGAGAAGGCTTCTGAATAAAATCACTGAGCAATTTTTGCTTTTACCATGGTAATCAGTGAGTGATAAACCAGTCTCCATATTTGAACATCTTGCAAATATTAATTTATTAATTCCCAAAAAATCATAACCAAACACTGCTTTCACTTTTATAGATAAAAAATTGACACACACCAAGACCCACACTTGTTATCACGTAACAACTTTTCTTCTCTGAAGTCTGGAGACATCAAAAGGGAATGTGAAAGATCCAGCTTCCCTGTCAGCTCCTGCCTGCCCTCAAAAACATACATGAGTTAGCAAGGGCTGTGGGACACACTAGAGCCTGAGCTCACAGCACCTGACCTGTGCTCACCGGCCTCCCTGAAGTAATAAAAAAGTACAAGGGAAGCTGCCAGAAAATCTCCAGCATGGATTGCTTGGAAGGCACATTCATTTATTGTCTATAACAATAAAAACTTTCTCTTTTATCAGGGAAAACAAAAAAAGATATTGGCATTACCTAACTGTGATTTCAACAATTATAAACACCAATATACTCAAAACTTTTATCAACCTCATTATATTTCAAGTATACCATATACTTCCAAATGCAGACAGATACCTTTCCTGTAATGTTCAGAGGCAGTGTGCAGTTCAAAGGTTCATTTATCCAGAGTTCAGTATGATACAGCAGTCAATCTCTGCCCGTTTCCTTCCTCAGTGCTCAACAACCCTTTCAAGTTTTCAACACAGTTCTTTTATTGAGGTGATTTCGGACTTTGCCGGAAAGCCAAAGTTTACCAAGAATAAACACCACACAAAAGCATCATCCATTTCTACCACCTGCACTTAACAAGTCCTCATCATTCCAACAAAATTTCCAGTCTCCCATACCTGTGGGTAGATTTCTCCTCTCCTAATAAGGAGGGTTACTTAGATTAGTGAGTAAATGGATCCATTAGAGTGGGTCCAGAGGAGGGCCATAAAAATGATCAGAGGGCTGGGGCATCTCCCGTATGAGGACAGGCCAAGAGAGTTGGGCTTGTTCAGCCTGGAGAAGGGAAGGCTCCAGGGAGTCCTCAGAGCAGACTTCCAGTAGTTAAAGGGGGCCTGAAAGAAGGCTGGGCAGGTGCTATTTATCAGGAAGTGCAGGGTCAGGATGAAGGGTAATGGTTTTAAGCTGAAAGAGGGGAGATTTAGATTAGATATTAGGAAGAAACGTTTACTGTTAGAGTGGTGAGGCACTGGCACAGGTTGCCCAGAAAAGTCATGCATGTTCCATCTCTGGAGGTATTCAAGGGCATGTTGGATGGGGCTTTGACCAACCTGATCCAGTAGAAGGTGTCCCTGCCCATGGCTGGGGCGTAAGAATTGGATGATCTTTAAGGTCCCTTCAACCCAAATAATTTCATGATTCTATGATCTCAACTCCAGATCTGCAGTTGTAGAAACTCAAAGTAGCTCTTTCACTACTCTTCCCTCATCTTTGCTCAGACTCTCCTTCAGGACACAGTACCTACAGGATTAAGATTTACTTCTGAGTAGCAAATTCCTCATCTATGCCCCCATTCTTGGTGCTACCTAGTAGTCCTTGCTGACTTCTTAATCTCGTCCTGATTGCAGAGCCAACTCAGACTCAAGGAACCCCCTTTAAAATCACTACCACCTCTTCCCTGGAACTAAGCCACAATTTTTACTGAGCATTTTAGCCACCCAATTAAGACGTATGATTCCCATTCCCAGACTGATTGATGACTCCCAGCAGATCACCAGTGCCTGAGGTGTATATCTGGAACACAGTTTGAGTGACTTGGACCTCGCTGCCTTGGACAGATGGGCTACTTTGCTGCAAATGGATTGTAATGCCTGGCAAAAGGCTGGCTTTTTGATGCTATATTGGTATAGAAAAAGAATGAGGGGGAAAAAATGGAGAGTAATATGAAATGCAGAAAAAAGACTGCAGGAAGTGGACTACCAGAACCCTATAATTTTACATAGCCTTACGCATAAATACACATGATTATTTTACATATAATTTTATAATCAAGAACTCTTAAGAATCAAACCACTATAGAAAGAGGAAAATATCCTATTTGAGTACTTAAAACGAGACACGATGAAATAAAGAGGTAACAGTGGAGGCTTGCAAAAATCAAACCTCTTGCATTCAGAAAATAAAGTGCTATGATAAGATGCTACGAGGATGCACAACACCACATATACAAGGAATTCACTAAAGACATACAACTGAAGGACAAAAAAGCATCAATGACTGTTAACATTTACGCAGTATCATCTATGATACTAACAACGCTACACGGTAGGAAGACCAGAATGGAAGCAATTAGTTGATTCTGAAAGAAAAATAGAGCCCCAAAAGGAAACCAGGAAGAAATCTGGGGAAATTCAAGAAGAAAGTGAATTGCAGACTACAGGTCTATAGTTGAACTAATTAAAACTTAATGTTGGTAGAAATTCAGATTGCTTCCCACACAATGACTGGCTTGTAGCCCACATAAAAGTGATTTGTGAGTGATTTGTGAGACCACTCAGCTCCAGTGGAAAAGGGCTCACGCTCACTTAACACCCTGGAGACTCGTAAGAGGCAAAAGCGCCAAACGTTCAACCTGGAAACTGTCTTCTACCCCCCTGAGCTGCCAAGAACAAGAACAGAGATGCTGGCATGTGCAAGGGATGCAATCATTGATTTTTCCTGTTGTAAAAAACAAAGACAAGAAAGCAACTGAAATCTTCATACGTCAAATAGCTTAAAATGTGAATACTAGTTTGTGGCCACAAGCCTGAGTGAAGAACCCAAAGTTTGGCTGAATTAGTCTAATGCATGAGAAATCACATTTGTTGTATAAAGAGAAGCATTTCCAACAGCTTAGAATTTAATGAATTCCATGTATAAAACCTCCAAGAAAGGCTTCTGTCCCTGGCCCCTGCTGTATTAACCTCAGAACTAACTATTTATAACTGGCAAATACTGTTTTATGGAGAAAGATCCCCCAGTGCGCACACGGCTGGAAATGGCAAGCTATTCTGAAATAGCAGCACGGTACATAGACCATTCAGATATGTGTACCTAGGGCAGAAACGAAGTTCCTGGATAGATCTCAGCTAAGGAAAGACCTAATGACCCTGTGTCATGCTGATTTCTGACATAAAGTATAGCTGCCTCCTTGAAACTACAATATTCAGCAGCAAACCATCACTGAGACTCTACAAGGCCCTTTCCTGCACAAGCCCACGTATTGCTTAAACCCTCTAAGCAGATATGAAAAGACATGATTTGCCAAAGGGGAGTGCATATTTTCCTTCTCACTGTGAGCTACATTTGTTTTCTGGCTGACAATTCTGATTTCTCATTTGCTTTGCCAGCAGTGTTTAATACAGCAGAAGCAAAGCAGGAATGACGGCAGTTGGATGCTCTCATTTCTCACCTACTCAAAGTGGGGAAAAGCTGTGCAAGAAGAGAAGGAAAACCAAGAACAGACACCCACAGTGATTTTCACTTGAATACATTACCAACAGTGCCCAAAACTGAGCCTTGCCTCGTTACACTTCGAGACCAGCACCATGAAATGAATTTGCAATTTTGAACTGCTGCATATAAACTGCTTCAGGTATAGGCAATTATCAAAGAGCATTATCATTCCCACACCATACACAATGGGGATTTATTCTGAAATGTCCCTAAACACCAACCGAGGATGGCTGAGCCTGAACCCGAGGGGCTGCCTGCCTCTGGGGTCTCCTCTTCCTTTTTTATAATAAGGAGATTATATGAAAAAATAAAACCTCCGTAAAATAAACTTCTTTTCAGACATAACACATCAAGAGTCACAATTCCCATCCTTATTTTCACAGAAGCAAAAGGCATGTTCCAGTCAGATACCTCAAAACCGCCTCTTAACACGAATCTCTTGGTGGCATTCGCTTCCTGGCAAGATGGGAGCATAAAGCATCATCACTAAGAAGTTTTGCATATGCAGAACTTTCAAACACCAGACCAGCAGCAGCTGCTTTGTTACACCAGTAAGACCATCAGCCTCTTGCTGGAAAGGCAGGATTAAAAGCCAGTGGTCGCACACTTTTACTGATTTCTTAAATACTTTTTCTTATAGAATCATGGAATGGTTTGGCTTCGACGTGACCTTAACAATCATCCAGTTCCAACCCCCCTGCCATGGGCAGGGACACCTCCCACTGGATCAGGTTGCTCAGAGCCTCACCCAACCTGGCCTTTTAAAGGACATCCTTGCACATCATCTTTACTCCCATCACACCTGCACATTCCTTGTTCATCCCTACCTTCTACATATACAAAACAAGCACACACAAATTTAACAGCTTCATCGAGTTCCTATGTGTGGATCAAAATACATTTAATTTCCATTCCACTATTGCTTTCCCAGGTGTATTTCTCAGATTACCTTACAGTACTTAGGCATTTCCAACAATGCTGCCCACCAGTTCCGCACAAGTTTTCGCACTTGTCATGAAACAGCAATTGCAATTTCTATTCTTGTCAGTGATAGAAGCTGAGGAGGAGTGAAAAGGAGCTAGGAAATGGACCTGACCTGTATGAGCAGAAGAGGACATACCAGGACAAAACCAAGTAGCCTCATCATGTAGCCTGTAAAGGGAAACCCATTTGTAGGCACTGCTGTTTGTTGAATGTTGACTACATCAGACAAAGACTTGATTATGGAAACTGTCTACAGGCAAAGCTGGCCATCCAACTCCGCCAAGTCAAATACACCAGGTAAACTGTAACTAGTGCTGTCCTTGTGACACACACAGGTGTTTTTCTCAAACAAAAATCAGAATTAAACTTACTATAGGTTCCTTAGAAACCATGGGAAGTTTCTCATGTCATGATGCAGGACTTCTGCTCCCAAGTTTTACAGTGATAGATGTGGCGGTTTTATGAGCTTATCCAGAAAAAACACTACTTATTGAAACCAGTGCTTTTCATTTAACTTGAGGCTCCACGTTACAGCCAGTATATTAGCTTTCAGTAAAACAGAAAAAGATTGATTTCACGTGAAAGTTTTTGAAGTTTCACAAACTCTTAGACATTGCTCCAAAAGACTTCATATACAATGTAGAAACAAGGAAAGCGCCTAAGACAAGCACTTTTCAGCAAGCTGTTTCTCAAGGCAAAATGTATTCCTTGTCTGTACTTTCAGATCAAGACTTTACGCTCAAAATTTTTATGTCAATGTGTAAGAAGAACCTTAAGATCTGAAGTCATTACACTGACAAGCCTTAAAGCCCTGGAGTTTTAGGGGAGGGAGGGTTCTCCCCTCCAATAATGTCTCATTTGCACTATTTCCTAAACCAAGGCAAAATCGCAAATTCCGTTTTCCCCAGAAGGAGACAAATACTATTTTTCTTTGTTTAAAATAAATCTTAATTAGTGATTATCCCACTCAAAACATATCTTTTTAAAAGAAAACAATACCTTGCTCCAAGCGTTTATACGCTGCTCTTGACTATTTGGATAAAAATGTCTCTCAAAATTAAGTTTCAGGATATTGACAGAACTTGGTGGGTATCTTAGTACTGAAATAACAGATGTGACATAAGAGAAAAAAAGCTAATCCAGATTCTGAAGCCAGGCTGTAACAGTTCTAGCCATGAAACTGGAGGTGTATTACCATGGGTACACTGTTGTCGCATCTACATGAAGAGTTGACCCTCTCTGCTACAACCGCATTATTTGGTTTTTTTAAAGAAAAGGACAGTTTGGGCACTAACCTAAGGCTACAGAACTAGCCAAAGCCTCATCCCTTGCATTCTCTTCTCTGTGATCCTTGGTAAAAATTTCGTGTGATTTGGGTCTTCCTCTGGAAATTATGGGACAAATATTCAATAGTCAGAACGTGCCTACATAAATAGAAATGGGGGCAGTAAGCACAAGAGAGAAAGCTGTGATTCACGATGGCCGAGATTTCTAATCACATCAAAGAGCATCTAAAGGGTGTTCTTGTATCGTGAATCATTTCATTCAATCCTGCACAACTCACAAAGCTCATCTGGTCAGGAAGAGGCAGATGCAATGGTTGTAGAAAATTTCCTAGTTCATTTTAAAATTCAGCTTTTCAGAGTTTTTGCAGGTTTATTTATTCAAAACTGAAACTTTCCTATGGAAAAAAAAGGTAAAGTTGAATTTATTTTAAAAATATCCTTGGAAATAGTACTTTTCGGATCAGCTTTTCAGGATCAGGCCTTAAAGACATTTGAATAGTTGAAGTGGAAAACCTGTACATAATTTGAATTCTTGAGACGTCCTAAATAACGATTAGTTAAGCAACAGCGAGTTCAACTTTCCAAAACAAATATCAACAGTGTATCCTGCCTCCAGAGAATCATTAATTTAGGACACAGATTAAACTCTTAGTTGCTCTCAATAGACACTTGACTAGATTTTATCACATACCATGCTAACTACACGTTATTCACACTAAATCTCTGCTTACACATAACTGAGGACAGGAACAGATGGAGAGAAACTATGGCTGTGCTCAGTACATGCATAATGAGGGGAGAGAGAGACCCATGAACCCTTCATTTCTACCTTCCTTTGCTGTTCACAGAAAACCCTTTTCTACTTGAGGCTCCCACACTCAAAGTTACTTTTATAATGCTGTGCTGTTGGGATTAAATATAAATTACTATCACTATCTAGTGAAGATGGACTTATCAGAATATTCTAGAATTTTACATAAAAGATTAATTTTGAAAGAGCATAAATGCTTAAAAGGAAGGATTGACACTAAAACCTCTCACTGGTTCTTGTACACTGTTATATTTTCCAAAATACTATTTCAAGTGTTGAAGACTGTGTCTATCGTTTGACTTTGCATCAGGAATCCCGAATTTAATAAAATTCACATAGAAATACCTGCACAGAACATTTTATCACAAACACAGCTCATAAAAATAAGTTTTGGATTAAAATTGCTCTACTCTAGTAAATGATTAATTCTAAAAATAAAATAACCTAATATCAATTTTAAGTAATGCAAGTAATTTACAGAATCTCAGTTACTGTGAGTGGGAGAACAGTACACCAGCAACTGACCTGGTTTAATTTATTCAAATACACACAACTAAAGAAGTAGCAGTGGGGCTGTGTCATGGGAAGGAGCTCTTGCAATACAGTTGTTGTCAGTTGTCTCTTTCTAAAAAAGACCCATGGGAAGGGAACTACCACGCAGCCCGTTCCCAGGCGCAGCGCACCCTCTCTGTCTTGCCTGACCCGCATACTTCTGTCTCGAGGCCGGGGGTCACAGCTTCACCTGTTCCCAACGGATTTATTCTGGTGGCCGGAGGGACACCAACACACGTGCCCCCTCCTTCCTTGCACCTGCATCCTGGATAACATCTCCTACTGAAATTCTCCTGCATAATTGCTTAGGGCAAGTAGAATAGTTGTGTTTAAATATCCAAAAATAATCCTACATAAAAAGCAAAAAAATAAAATTTACTGGATACTTACTGCCTTCACAGATTAATTAATTAAAATAGCCATTAGCACACAGAGCCTATAAGTAATGATTGGAAAGTAAATATTTATGACAAGACCCATAAATAAAAATTTATTTCTTTGGGCTGTATAAAAGCTTTGTAAAAGCTACAATCTGACCATCTTAGAGGTCTTTTATAACCTCAGTGGTTCCACGATTCTAAGAGTGACGAGATTACTGCTTTATTTACTGTAAAAAAAACCTCAAAAGACAAAGGCACCAGAAGAAACTGCCATAAAAACAGCCTTAAACCTTATATCACAAACCTGACAGAGAAAATTAAAACATCTTGTTCAATATGAAGTTTCACTGTACAGTGGGGTTTCTGTTGAGAAATGACGCACAACTCCAAAACCAGAATTAAGCTTTATAAACATGGGCTGATACCTTGTGTTATCAAACTAAGCTTTAAACCTGGGTAACTGTGATTTTGGTGCCATTTTGGAAGACTACAAAGTTTTCTTCAAAGCCAAGGTTCAGGAAAATAAATTAACTTCCCAGAAAGGAGAAGACTAATTGAATTTTTACTTCTACTTGTCCCCAAATCAACTTGACTTTTCTTCCTTCGCTAGAAAAGGCTCAGATAAAGTTAACCCCAATTAAGACCTTAATTTATCCCTGACAGACTCCACACAAGATTTAGTCTGAGCACAATTTTTGCTCCTGGTACCAAAATCAACACCAACAATCTTTTGGTGCAGTCAATATAATCTGCTGCACCTCATGTGGCCTCACCAAGAATACAGTTTCATACATTGCATATGCCCAAATGGCCACTTGTGGGAACTTAAAGACTGTCATCCATCATTTCCCATTTTTCCCTATGTATGCGAAACATAACAAAAAGGAATGTGCTGGCAGATTATTGCATAAAAGGTATATTTATGTAATAAATGCACATTAATAGGCACAGCAAACAAGAATTATTTTTCTAGACTTTGGTGGGTGAGTAAATACAGAAGTGAAAGACACTGATATCTCCACATACATATTGGGTTGGAACTAGATGATCTTTAAGGTCCCTTCCAACCCACACTATTCTATGATTCTATTAGAGGAATGACCCTGGCCCCCTCTGTTTCGCGTATTTAGTCCACATGAAGGATAGAACCATAGGTATTCAAAAAGTGAAAATTCAGTTTAACAGTGAAATAAATTAGCAAATATAATCTACGTCTGGCTTTATACTTAAGCTCCCATCTTCCAGTTTTTCCATAAAAAAGCCTACATATTAAGTCACTTTTCTGCTCTTCATCGAAACTCACACTGTTTCAGATGATGTCCAATTTCCTGCATCACTGTGTAGGGCAAATAATTGAAGCACACCCTCATGGACCACAAAGACAATCCCTTTTTGGGAATGATGGCTGTTAACAGTAATGTCTCCAAAGGCACCATATACATCCACCATGCCTTATCTCTCAATCCCACACAGAGAAAAGTTTTGGATGCCTTTCCCCCCAGAAATTGAATAAATATTTGTTCAGTGACCCTTTATCAGGCCTGTGGCAGGGAGGTACATATACTGGCCTTTCCCAAACCAGTCTAGCTCTGTTTATCATGTTATTTTCTATGTAAGGGGGTGGTGGTATGGCTTGTGGTTTTATTTAGACTGCAAGCCTTGAAACACCAAAGCCTATGATCCAACCATACCTGTCTCACTGATAACAATACACAAATGGTCAGCACAACAACGTAACAACAGTCTGGATCTCTGGGAAAAAAAAAAGAGGCAGCAAAACAAATTGTATCTAGGAGCATTATATAAGTAATTATAAAGAGAAGAAGAAGGACAAGTAACCTGGTAGATCACCTCTATAGTAAACAACTCTTGTCTACATGACAAAAGTGCTTCAAACATGACCAACAGAAACACAGGAAGCTTAGAGAAAATGCTTTAAACATTCCTAAACGCAATATTTGGCCAAGTGTCTGTGGGCAGCTGAAGGAGCTATGTGGTGTCTGCCAGTGGCCACTCTGGCAGGGCTCCAGGTGACATCTTCCCCTCCAGCTGACCTTCATCTATGAGGAAACATCCCACGGGTCAGGGCCAAAAGATACCCATTTGTTACTGTAGTAACATTAACACAGATTAAATTGCTAAACATACACTGACAGCAAGGTATGAACTCCCCAAGCAAAGCAGGGGGAAGGCTTACCAGAAGACACAAAAGTTCCCTTTCCTATATTACTGCTCAGAACAACCTCAGAGCAGGATTACTTGAAAATATAAGGCTATATTTAACTACGGGGATATGTTTTCAAAAGATCTTATGCTAGGAATTTGCAGTGGGAAAAAAAATGCTTGTGATGCTTTTGATCTTTCCAGAGGAGCTGCTCTCCTGAATTAGTAGCACATGCCCAGACAGCAGAGTCCTCCTCAGCCTTGGGGAACAGGCAGTTGATTGACAAGACTTCAGCCCCACCAACCAGGACAGGTTTGGAGGAACAGCCTTGCAGATTTATTGCAGCTAGCTATGGCAATGGTTAAACAACACCGGGCATATAAAAATGCTCAAAATGTCTAGAGGAGCAGGTTACAGTAGATATTGTCTCTTGAAGAGCTAAGATAGAACTATTTTTCGTGAGAAAAATACAAACAACTAACATTATTTAAATTCTTCATTTTTGCCTTTTTTTTCACAGCAGTTATTTTTAGTTATTTGTACAAAACACATCAGCTCACCCACCTGGTGGATATTACATCCACATATTTAGCACCTCAGGTGACACAGATGGTTTCAGCTCATATTATTCCTGCCAGCCAATTCACTGAGGTGTACTCAGCTATATCCTTTAAGTATGGGCCACATCACACCAGCACTCACATTTATTATTTCAATTCATTGAAGTGTTCTTTGGAAAAAGAAATATGCATAGCATGTGCCATACATCCAAACAGTAATGAAGATTTCAACATCTCATACTCTTTTCTCCAGTGAAAAAAAAAAGAAGACTCACGGAGCCAACAAGGGTCCAAGGGGACATCCAACTCTAACAACTGAATTAAAACTGCCAGTGTTGCTCACCTCAAATCAAGGGTCCCTGCCAGGCCGGAGAATTTCCACACAAGCTGTCATTTGAGTTTGGGTGCCCCGTACATTACAGAACAGCTTATTTTCAAAATATAAGGAATCAGTCAAATATTAAAAGAGTAGTCAAATTGCCATCACTGGTATAAGGCTTCCTTGCAAATGAAGTTTTCATATAAAAAGCACTGTCTCCTCAACTTTCACAAAGCCCTTGGGAAGAAACACAGACTTCGGCCCACGTTCCAGTAAAACATATTTGCAAGACAAACAGTAGTAGGAAGACTGAACAGTATTATTTTACTAGTACAGACTGATACCTGCATTAGAAAGGAGTGATTCTTGAAAAACTTCTGGTCAACATACATACAAAACCATAGTACCTCCTCTTCACTATTTGATGCCATAGATACTTACATACACAAAGTGATCAACCTTGAAAAAAATAAAACCCAACCACAAGCCCCCACAAGAACCCCAGTTATTTCCTCCTCTGTTTATAAGAGGGAACCATAGCGGTTAAACCCATGTTGCTTTCTGTTCCTCCAAATTCTTGTCTTCAGTGTCCCACAGCTTCCTCCTGCTCAGCATGGGAAGGTGAAAGAGTCTGAGGTATCCACCTACAGATCCACCCACCCTTTTCCCTTCAGCACTGACAGCATTGCCACTGCTCCACTCCTTCAGGCTTCAGTAACAAGGGCAACACAATATGTCTCAGACTTTCACACCTAACGTTCTTTTTAGACTATCCTAATCCGTGATTATCTTGTTTTTATTTTGAACCTTGGAAAAAATAAATGTATTTTCTCATGAGTCTCTTTTTGTGCTTTTGTCTGAGAGATGTGTCTTATCTATTTCCACTGCCACATTCAGTATTACTTACTTTTACATTGAAGGTGGGAAAACTCTTCTGCTTCTCCTATAAGACACATTGCTGCTGCTTCTTCTTCCCCTTCCATCCTCAGCTGTGTTTCAGCCATCATTTGTGTCTGCCAACAGATCCCCTCACAGGCTAATATCTCCTCTTTTCTTTGGCTTCAAATCCATGTTTTGAAAACATGGGCTTTACTTTTCTTTACGCTGCTTCCTCCCCAGACACCGCTATTGTACCTGATATGGATCTTTTCTTTCCTTCACCTTACTCCCCACATTAATGCTTTGACCTTCCAAACATTGCCTTTCCCTCATATCATATGATCTTTACCATTATCTCATCCATCAAGATTTATTACTTGCATGTAATAGGTAATGCAACAACCTCCCTTATTCTCCCTCCTTGTTGTGCTATGCAAAAAGGATATATTAGTATACAAGAAAAATAAAATGCTCAGCTGTTGCACTGGGCTAAAACATTGCTATGAAACTTCCTTCAAAACCTGTGAACATTTTAAGAACATGTTTCCTCACAGACCCTACAGAACAAGATTTCTACTGGCTGCCATTACAGCCAGATGTGATATCTTCGTATAACAACTCACTCATGTCCTCTATGTTTTTTTGGTTTATCATTTTCCAAATATAAGTGCTATAAACACAATAGGAAACATTCAGCACTCACAAAGACATCTAGAACAATAAGAATAATCTTACTGGGAAGGGATCAAACAGTACCTCCTATACAGTCCAGATTCTGCAGGCTGCCCAATGTTAAACTCTAATATCATCCCCAAAACAAGAAGAATGGAAGGCAAAGAAGACAAGGAAAGCAAGAGGTCCCTGTTTTTCTGTAACCAAAAAATATTGACAGAGACAGCCCCACTCAGGCTTATTGACCTCAGTCTTTTTTCACCCTCCTTCGTGCAGTTATCAAGAACCATGCCAATATTTTCTTGTGCTTCATTCTAAAAACCCAAATGCAGTTGTGGTGACGGTCTACAAATCTTAGTCCCAGTCTATGGTCCATACTAATACAACCATAGGATTTTCCGTCCACCAGCTGGAAGTAATCATCACAATTACAGGCTTTTGTTTAGAGGAATATCTACAGTACAAAAACATAGAGGTTTGAAAAAAAACCCAACCCTGAAACAGGTCTTATGCAAGAAGACACGATATAGAATAGTCTAAAACAGATGATATATGAGCCAGTCAACTTTTATCTGGAGCAAAGGAAGACAGGGCTACTCCCCACAGCAGAGAAACCCAGACAGGATGATGAGGGGGGTAGGTTCTCACCTAGGTGATTTTTCATGGAGCCAGTGGGGGTCCTTGTCATGTCATTTCTGGCACTGGGACTAGGTTGATAAGCACTGATTGTCCCAAATGGTTCTGCAATACACAACTTAATTTGACAAGGCTTATTAGCACTGGCTTTGAGCCTGACAGACCCAAGCTGTCTCTAATACTCAGTCTGGGCAAATTTTTACGATACTTTCGAACACTCTAGCAATGGGAACAACAATGCAAAGAGACCTGATCTGGCTCTGTCCTGAGCTCTCTGAGGTTTGGCAGGCTTTACTGCCTTAGGACTGTGCCACATGGAAGCAAATACACTTGTTTTCACACCCCCTTTAATGGGCTTGAAAGGCACAGATTTGGTCTAAGCTGATACATCTGGCTGGATGCAAGCTGGCTCTTCAAAATTTAGCTCACGTGTCTCTGGTCATGGCATCATGAGTCTACAAACAAGATAATTGCCAGAAGGGGAATGATGATGGTTTCCCTCTAAACTCTATTTTATTTCTTTTTAAGCAGCAAAGTTAAATCTTCATTTATGGTGGGGTTCTTTTACTCATATGTGAAGTCCACCTTACAGACACTACAAACTAGATAAAGACACTTGCAACTGAAAGAGTCACTTGAAAAAGTAAACTAGCCATCACCTGGCTGAGTGTTTAAACTGACTGCACTGTGCCAACTCTCTGAGCCAGAAGTATCAGACACAAACACCAGTGCCCACACTCTGGAGAATGGCTGTAAGCAGTATTAAGAGGAAAGTACATTGAAATACAAAGGATTAAGACTGCTGTATCCAAACAAACACTATAATGTATGCAATTCTCCTAGAATGCAGGAGACCTGCAAGAGAATTGTCCCCTCAAACACTGCAATCAATTGCACAAACACCACCTCTGTGAAGATGCTTATGTTCACACCTTAGTATCTTTACCCTAAGATGATGGAGGGCTCTGTAAGCATGCAGGCTTAATAAAAGCAAGCCATAAGCATAATCCTTATTTCTTATATGAGGAAAACTGCTGGGGATGGCCAGCTATGATTGACGCACCACATCTCATGAGAGGGGGACACAGTTCCACTCACTCCATCCCTTCTGAGTGAGCAACCTGAATAACATCAGAGGAGGCAGCACAGGGCAAACACATTTTTCCAGCACTCTTCACAACTCCTGACCCAGCACATGCCCTCTGCGTGCCTCTGCTTATAACCAGAACTGACTTCTGTAAGTAAACCACAGCATGCACCCAACTATCCAACGGAACAAGGCTGTTCCTTCGTTGAGAATAATGACTTAAAATGACTTCTGGGTACAAAGTCCTGGAATTTGTTATAGACTCCAGTCCTGAATGAACTTCGGTTCTTAGCATGCACTTGTGGAACATTAAATTACAGTAATTGTCAAAATTTCCTCCATTACTTATATTCTAGACAGCTGTTGTGGCTCAGCAAGAAGAGCAACCAACTTCTTCAAAGCAGTGAGAAGTAGTAATAATAAATCTTCTAGATTGTTTTCTTTTTATGAAGCACTTGCTCCATGGGTTTAAGCAAGACTGACAGCTTACAAGAAAAAAAAAGTCCATACAGAAGAGTAGAATGCAGTGTGGTTTCTGACTTAAGATGGCAAACTCTCATCAAATCGTTAATCTTTGGTTTAACTACATGATGGTTGTGCTCAAGGTGCAGTCATTTGGGAACAGAGTCACAGAAATGAAAAACATTCAAGTGGCTTCAGACATAGAACAGGTATTCATGTACCCCAAAGTGAGTATTAACAATGCAAAGGGGAGATTTTAGAATTTATATCGTAAAATGAGTTTTTTCTCAAGATACATAAGGAAATAATCTTCTTTAAAATACCGTAAATTTTAAGTGATCCTCTCCTAAGATGCATTTTAAAAACCAGTTTCTTATTATTTGCATTCTCAGTAAATTTCTGCATATAACCTTAGCTTTACCAATGCTTGTAGCAGACATACTCTTGCTTTTAATTATCCTGCACTCACGTTTGGATCTTTGGTTTTAAGAATTATATACAAGCAAGATAAAAAACAACTTCTTTTACACTTTAAAGCTTATCAGTCAAAACCAAGTTGTGTAAATAAAGTAATTTGAAATTTTTGCTCATTTATTTTGTTTCTTTTCAAAGGATACAGGAACTCTTAATCCAACTTTAAAACAAATATCTAATTCTGCTTTTTCAATACTACTTTTTATCTAAAGTATTTTTATACATTCCTGTTTAACTATGTGATATTAGAAAATATCAATGTAAAAATAATATTGATTGTAAGTAAGTGATAAATGATAAGGCCTTATTCAAACACTGTAAAGTACAATGGGGCAAGAGCTGTAATACTCAAGTTCTTCAGATGGTACCTTTGGTCTCACTACTGTGAAAAAGTTATTAAAAACTGTTATTAAATGCCTCTGATGCTGAAGTCACACACTCTCACTCGATACTTGACCATGTACACACAAACAACAGACCACTTTACTACTTACCATTTGAGATCTATTTTTTGGGCAGCCATTGATGTCTTCAATCTTTTCATTTGCTGAAAAGCAAAAAAAATAATAAGAGGATATAAAGCAAAAACAGTATACCAAGGAATTTTATTCCAATTATTTCCAGAGCACTTGCTGCTAGGTAAATAAAGCAGTTTCAGATTGTAGTTGTCCAGTCAAAGAGAATGTGTGAAACACTGAGACCATCAAAAAAAAAGCAGCTGGAGTTTCCTAGTGGGCTGTGCCTCCAGGGACAGCTGGGGTCAGAAAACAACTGGTCTGACATCTTGTATAGTGACGGGTAAGTCCTTTAAACTTCTAAAAGGATTTAAACTCTGGAAACCGAATCACTGCTGGGCGGAAAAGTGAACACTACCTATGTATAGAAGTCTGCATGTCAATTGATTTACTCGTAGAGTGAATATAGATTTTAAATCTAGAAGGGAAATTCATGCTCAATAAGTTTCTTTTTTTTAATTATGTTATTTTTTTTTTCAAAGCACAAACCACAAGATGACTTTTCAAGCTTCTTCTCCATGGCTTACAGGCAACACAACTTGCAGAAAAAGATACAGTTTCAATCTCTAAAGTCCCAAGTGAAATAATTAAGTTGTTGCAGTGGTTAAATGTTTGCCTTAGAGTCACAGTTTGCTCAGTTTCACGTTTCAGTCTTGGACCCTGAAATGTTTTTTTTGTGTGTGTTAGACTGAAGAACCAGCTACAATCAAAGTTTGGTTTCCTACAGGTTTTTTTCACTGTTATAAAGGTAGCCATTCACATCCCATTTGATGAATCAAATAGATTTGCCTCCCATCAATTCCTATATTAAAAGCTGTATTTTTTACCACTCTCACACTCTCAGAACATGACTCAGAACTCCATCTCATTTCAGGCCGTTCCTCAGTTCAGCGTATCAAATTTGGCATGATATCCCAACAACAGTCATAACAGTGCCAAAGATTAACATATATTCACTCTTTTCTGGTATTCCTATGTTTACACATCAGCTCACTTTTATACCACAGTAATGTATTTAAGAATTGATGCTAATATGGAAAAGATTGCAGCTAAACCCCCTGTACTCTTCCCAGAGAGGCCCATCAGCCTCTACACCCAACTAGCACATATTTCTTTCTAGAGCAGTGATCTCAGATTTGATCATACAGAAACCATCTTTTATCTACTTATTTTCCTTTAAAAAAGGAGTAGCTTTTTCCCCCCAGTCCTCTAGAAATTCAAAAAAGTTATGCAATGCACTTAAAATCAATGTTAGCAAACCATAAAGCTTATTACCTGGCTCTTTTTAAGCTCTTCAACTGCCAAAACTCACCTACTCGAAAGTGCCTAAAGCGTTAGTAACTTGTTTCCAAGATTCTGCATCTGACTTTTTCTGGGTCTTTTTTACTATGCAAATATAGAACTAAAATATTTGCTCAACACTCCTACACTTTGTGGGTATTGCTACGCATTCACACACTGGGAGTACAAGCTTGGTTCTAGCTGTACACTGAAGGTTAACCCCATAAACCCTTTAAACTAACAAACACACTCTTCTGTAACATGGGAAAATTAATGGCAAATAAGTGTGGAAGCCACCTTAAATTTTTCTGCCAGGAGAAATTTATACCCCACACACCAACTTTTTGGGATGTTACCTCTTCATCCCCCTCCCCTTTTATATTGTGGTTATATTACCATTCTCACGTAGAAATCATTTATTTTGTCATCATACCTTTCTATCAGCTCGCAAGATGTCATCAGCTATCCTTGCAATCTTCTGATAACTGATTTGTAGCTTCTTTATTTCATTACTATCAATTTCTTACATTTTCTTGTGCTCTACTTTTTTATTTTGGAGTTGGGTTTATTTAACAGATGTTTATACTGCCTCTCAAAAGCTATGCAAAACCAAGGCAAACTTCCATCCCACTTGTGAATCTGCAGTTTTTTGTCCACCAACTGATGATTTTTCAACACTTCCCAATCACTCATCACTTCCTTTTTTGCTGTTGGGCCTTCAGGAGGTAGATGACCAAAAGTAGCTGTTGAGAATCAGAAGAGCAACAACAACTAGAGTTCTTGCTCCAACTTACCTGGTCCATTAGGTGCTATATCTGCTTAGCCCAGACAATCACCTTTCCCTGGCCAGGTTTATGCCCTACTTTTTCACCTTCTAATGCACTCCCAACTCACCTATGGCTCTTGGTTACTCCTTTCACTAGATTAATGCAATCGTCATCCCGTCCCTGCTGGTACAAGTTCTAAGAAAAGCAGGTAGAATAGACAGCAACCAGAAAAGCTGGTGGTGGGGCAAACTGGCAAGTGGGTTGAACTTTCACTCACACCTCTCTGTTGAACCCTCAGAGAGACAACCCAGGCTGAGGACAGGTACCAAAGCAGTTGACAGGCACTTTGCAAAGCAGTTGACAGGCACTTTGCAGAAATCTAATTCACTAGGAAGTGATTTGGAACAGGCTGCCCAGGGGGGTGGTTGAGTTGTCATCCTTGGAGGTGTTTAAAAGATGTGTGGATGACTTTCTCAGGGACATGGTTTACCAGTGGACAGGTACGTTTGGACTCAATGATCTCAGAGGTCTTTTCCAACCAGATGATTCTATGATTTTGATGTTCACATTCCTTGGCCATAAACTGGACCCTGACTTTGATCCTTCCACCTAGCTTCAAGGACCAGTGCTTGCAGCAGATACGAGGTAAGTTGCCTACCTTTGGAGACAATTGGAAAGAGAGAGACAGGAGTGAATGAGACAACAACGTGGTGTGCCCACAGGCAGCGTGATGGTACAGTTCACAGCACAAGTCACTGAATACCAGGGGATCTCGGAAACGTGTCCAATTTCACAGCTGCACTGAGATAAACTTTTCACTTCTGGCTGAGATAAACGGGCAACTCACAGCCACTGGCTCTGCTTGCCCACCAGTTAGCCTAAGCTGGAAGTCACAGGCAATAATAAAAGGATTTCAATTCTATCTCAGTCTTCAGCAAGACATAAATTCACAACCACAAATGTGAAATGCAGAGGATTTTTCCCACACTGATTGCAAGTTCGAAGACCTTCCCCCATCACCATTTCCCCTATGAATACAGTGAATTTGGTTCAAATGCTTTAATGTGTTTGAAAAATTTCCAATTTATGCACAAATTGAGGGGTGTTCCAAGGCAGACAAAAGAAATCAGCTATGTTCTATAATGAAAGTAGCACTGAGTGACCTTGTGCTTTCATTAGCTGGATCCAAATCAAAGGGTGGAAAAATAGTACCAAAAAGAATATTCGGGTCTATGTATTTTGACAGGAGGCATAGGATGAAACTGCAAGACAAAATCATATGAAAACACGAGTGAAAAGGAAACTCTAGCATCAAAATTTGCAAAGAATTCTTTAAATTTATCAGCCAGTCAGCTGCCAGTGTCCCATTTCTATAGGTACAGGCACGCAATCTTGGTGAAAAAACCCTTCAGCAAATCACATTCCATTTAGTACCCGAGAAACTATAATCAGAACAAATCAAAAGTGTTTCAATAAGAACAGAACTGTCTATGTATGGATGGTCAAACAATCCATACAAAAAAAAAATAGTCCATGCACTTCATAATAATGAATTAAGCCTTCTGTTACAACCTTAGCAGCTATTCTGCATTAGTCAGTATTTCAGGCATACCCTTGGCCATTAGATTAGATGAATGTAGCTCAATATAATTCCTACACCTGCAGCTGTTAACTAAACAGTCACGCAAAGACTAGTAAAATGAACCTTTTTAACTGTCTCACCCAAAATATGACAGGAGTTATCACTAAAAAGTACTGCTAGGCTTGATCTCAAGATTCGGGTTTGAAATACAAATTTGCAACCTTTCCCTGAAAATGTAACAGTGCAATTTTCATGACAGCAGACAAAAGCTATACTGAGATAAGTCACAGTATGAATTCAGACTGGAATAGTTATCTGGAATAATCACAAATGACTTGAGATCAGAGCAAAGATTATACTGCCTAAGTCAGAGCTATTAATTTCCATCAGAACACAAGTTATGCAGAATACTTAGATACACCTCTAAAACAGGCTAACTCAGCCTATTCAAAGCATCTACACCAAACAACGTGCCCATTACCTCTTACCCTTGCTGACTGCCCAGCACAATATTGATGTGCACATTTTACTCCTTACTGAGACTATTTTTCTTTAGCTGAGTAAGTATTTAACACTCACGAAATGTCTGCTTCTCTATAAAGCCACGGCTTTTGTATCTGATCTGACTTCGGCTGTAGTCGATCAATTAAAATATTCTACAAAATATTGTTGACATCAGTAGGAAAAGTCCTAAGAGACTGAGTTAAAGTTTAATTTTAGCATTGATTCTAAGTCTTGAAAACTGAAAGGTCTCACAGGCAATCAACTGACAATTGGATATATTACCAATTTCAGAGTATGCACAGACCCAGCGTATCTGCATTCATGCATTTAAATATAGCTGTTATGTTTATATGGCTTTACTAAGGCATATATTACTTAGGTATTCTTTTACAGACTCATAAATTTTGAACTGAAATAAACTAGATTGCTATGAATGCATTTTAATTGACTTATAAATAGAAAAAAACCTCTCATCAAATAATTCTACTGTATTATCACCAGTAATTTTGAAGTCTGAAAATCATATCCTAAAAGTTAAACATTGTAAAGTCTGGTTTCATGTCTTTTCATGTTAGAATAATAAGTTAAAAAACTACCTAGTTCTTACTAATGTTAACATTTTCTTTTCCTAAATATAAGCTATTTCACTGAAGAAATGTAAGCAGAAAGGATTGTGATCACTGTCTCTGTATAACCATTAAATGTTATGAAGCCTTAATTTAAAAAAAATCCATTTATTCTTTTTCTAGTTTCAGATATTAAGCAGTATTTCAAGATGGAGCATCTGTGACATAATCCTCAGATGGTGAACATGAGAAAAGTTATATCACTAATATTTAAACCTGAATCAATGCTGATGACTTTGGATAATCTCCAGATACACCAGGCACATGACAAAAAGGAGCAGAGATCTTGATGGCTGCTTTTACACACAGCACACCATAATATAAAACCTCTCCTACACTGCATATAAAGGCTTCCTTAGCATGCACTCATTTGTCAGGAAAAAAGCTTGGGTTTTCTAGGCTACAGTTAAAGCTTCTTCTAGGTGTGAAAGTTCTCACTATCTCTGTGACAATGAGAAGCAGCATGCCCAAGGCCACACACAGCAGATACAAATGACTTTTTCTTCCCTGTTAATTTGGACTATTCAACTGAGAATGTTTAAATATGAACTTTCTTTCACATGGAAAACATTCCCTGAAAATAAAATCCTCCACCTCGTACTTCAAATTTTGGAAGCTTGCAGACCTTATATTAAATATTAGCCAAATGGCAGATCTATCAATAGTTAAAAAAAACCCACAAAGGTGAAGCAAAATACAGTAAACACTCTGCGTATTTTAGAGAGAGCAATTTGAATTTCACAAAAGTTTTCACAAGTGAAAACCAACTATACTTAAATACTTGGTAAAACCAAGCTTACATTCTGACAGTGCTGTTTTTTACATGAAAGGAATCAACACCTCACTGTTCCTTGGTTAAGTTTTCCCCTTATTTAACACACATAAGGAAATGAAGTACTGCTCATAGTAAATATCTGTCAATATCCAACCAAAGGTGGATCTGTAGAATGCTACTGAGATATGATGTTGCTCTACAACACAGAATCAAAATAATTTTGGAGAGTTATTCCAGTGCAGCTCTGGTGGAGTCTTTGGAACTATGCCTCAAAATTTCATCTGAGAAAAAGGGCTTGCACATTTCTACTTTAAATCGAGGATCTAGCTCGTTTACAGCTTCCCAAACACATATAAATATGCATGCACTGATGTCTTGTTACTTCATTGCTGTCATCTTAATTTGCATCTCAAATATGTCAGTTTGCTTCCAACAATAGTTGTCCTAATTCCCATTAGCAGGCTTTCCGATTCCATCCATCTCCATTGGCCCATGCATGTGTCTTGTGGCACCCCAAGTACCAGATGGATGAGCCTGTGAAGGAACTAATGAAGGATCCAAGGGAAGTGAAGAGGGAAAATATGTAGTTTTACACAGACCAATTGATAAAATTGTTTAGAACCTTCATTATCTATGAATATTGGTGCAAACTGAGGGAACTAACAGCTTTGTAGAACCGAGCTTGTATTTGAGATTTGTCCCAATGATAGATGATTTTCCTCACCTGAAAACTCATTATGAATGATTTATTTTTTCTGCCACAAAAATTATAGTCTTTCTCCCTTCTCAGCTGCATAGATGGATTTTCTAAATGCAACTGAAAGCAGGAGGTTCAACACAGCAGGCCAGTATCACTGTGAATTACATTCAGACCAATCCCCAAAAGGTATCAGAAACAGAGACAGTGAATGCTAACAACATTCTAGCAGAAAAAAGAATCCCTTGCAAGTTGCTTATTTAACATTCACCTGTGTGGAGTGATACTCCATGTCAGGAGATATTATCAGCAACATCAAACATTTTTCCACTATGTTTTAACACTAAGCCTTATTGAATAAATTTGCAAAGTCTCTGAAGGAAAATGACCTACATAATTCCATGCAGTTTGATGGCTTTACCCCTGTGTCTACGTAGAAGGTAAAGACAGTGAATTTCTGAGCGAGTCAGTGGATACCTGGACAAAAAGAGAAAGTTACTCACCTACAACCTGGATTATCTCAGCTAACAATACTCCATCAGTCACATCTTGCTGTAGATCCTTGATCAATCTCTTGTGACCAGATTTTGCTAGATAGTGATTAGCCCAATCCGTATAAATCTATTAGGAGAAAGATAAACAAAAAAGAAGTTAGTCATAACATCACCTTCAAAATGAGAGTTCTTTGTTTCTCTCAGTAGCTGAGGCTGATTTAAGATCACTGCTTTCTTTGCTCTTTGAAATAAGTCAACATTATTAAAATTCAAGGCATTGTGCAGAACAAGTATTCAGCTTATGCTAGGACGGCTTTTCCTGTTCAGAAATCTGACATCAAAGCTCCCAGAATACCATAGCAAACTCCTGAACACGCTACAGTTTGGATGGATCATCAGGTGGTCAACCAAATGTCCCACAACAGCAACAAGTGTGAAAAAGAGATTTCCATTTCCACCCAAGTATTTTTTGTTATTTTCCTTTGATATTCCTTCTTTATACCTGCTATTGAGACATTTTATAAAGACTCTTTTCCAAGAACCACTTCTGGTAGATATTAGCCACATAGCAATTTCTTTGTGAGGAAACTCCTTTGTTCTATTACCCAACAAGTGTTTGAAGGTTTCAAAAATCTACTGATTCTGATATATTTCATCTCACAGGCTAAATAGGCCTATTAAACTGATTTTAATCTCTCATGCAAACTTCTAATTATCTGAACACTAAGCAAACTGGTCAAAATCTCTCTTTAATTTACATTAAGTCCTGCTCACCACATCCTCACACAACTTATCCAAAATCACCAGAAATCTTATAAAATCTTTTCATTTTAGGTTTTCAAAAGGAAGGAAAAAGACTGTATTGGGAATTTATGCTTATGAAATAAATAAATTTCTTGTCCTTTTTATAGGTCAAAATTTAAGGGAAGACTTTATGATATGCACTATTTATATTCGAAAGAAATAAAGTAAAACAAACTAAATATGAGGATTTTACCTTTCAAATACTCAGACAAACATTAAGGTTCACCCCTGCTCTCAAGAGCATTTAGCATATTTGAAACACATTCATCCCAGTTAGCCTATAGTAAGAGGCAGTAGATTCCATGTACTTTCTAGAGCATGACCCATGCCAATCCTCCACAACCCCTATAAACCACCATGCACTGAGAAGGCTGTTTGTTGTTTAAATTAAAGCACTGTGCTGGTGACAAATGTCTCACACAAATGGGTGAATCACTAACTTGCAATGTCTGCACAAGTGTTCGGTCTCCAGAAGCCCCGGGAAAGCTCTCCCTGTGCAGTAACCAGGAGTTTTCCTTCACAGCTATGGAAGGATGGAAAGAAAAAGAGGACAAGGAGAGGGGCCCTAGCCCTCAGGGCTGTGATCACTGGGTTATGAAGACTCCTATCCCCATCCTTAAGGAAGTAGATGGCCACTATGAACTGGATTCTGCCTGCTGGCAAAACATTGTTGAAGCAAAACATGGTTTTAAAGCCATTCCCCCTCCACCACCCTACTCCCGAGCCATGCAGCCCCCCAGATCATTTTATATCAACGTGAGTTTCTTAAATTACTGATTTAACATCACAGAGTATAGCCATGGCTACTGATTTCTGAAGCGTCTTCAGCATGGCATTGAAAATGCAAGACTTATCTCATTCTCCTTTATGGGAGTCAAAAGGCCACTGCCAAGTCTAAGAGTCAAGTATTTGCCACATGGGATGGAGGAACCTGGAAATAATACAGGGATTCTAAATTCACGCTCCTCTTGCACTCGCTGATTTAATGTTAATATGATAAAATGAAGAACAGATACTTTGACTATAGTTATTTTGGTTATAAAGTCTTCATTTGTATTTTTTCAAAACCCGTCAAACTCTGCTGGTAGCAACAATGAACAAATCACTAAATCCGTATTTTCCATAATTAATCCCTACTTTCATCTTCAGAGCAGTGGGATGTGCATTTCCTACACCAACAACATCACAGACTTGAACAGAAAAACAGGCTGGAACATTGCTGCTTAAAAAACCCCACAGAGTTGAAAAACATCTCAATGAAAAACAGCTCAATGAAACCAACACTGAGTACACGAGTGACTTCCCCAGTTGACTGAAAAAAGAAAAGGGGAAAACACCTCCATGCTTTGTACAAACCAGACATTGTGTTCCTTACTCCTTTTACAAGAAACTATTTTCCATAACAGGAAGATATTTTTATGCTTTGAGGAACCAGAATTGACTTCACTACCTTGCAGCCACACAGTTCCAGGTTGCTTATCTGCAAGCAAAGGCGTATAAGGGACCAGGCTGACAGCTACTTTGCAAGCTCAAGGGTCTGCACCCCCACCCTTAACTGTTACAGGGGTTTAGCTAAAATCAACTTAAACGCCTTAACTACATTTCTTTTCACGGGAGGACTGGGATGATTGCCCTAGTTCATCACAGAAGGACTTTCAGCAAATATAAGATTATACTTTGATGCATCAGTTCCAGCCTGGCTCATTTCCACGATGCTGATCATCAACAAATGCTGGGGTTAAGAGAGCACAGGAACAGAGAACAGGCAGAGCAGACTCCTCCTGGCAGAGCCTGAAATTACACCATCAGCAAGACCTTGAGAGATAGCTAGGATTGATTTTTAAGTCAAATAACAGCGTGAGAATGCATGGCTGGTATTGCAAAACTGCTATTTCAATAGCTGCTTCCAAACACACTCAGTCCTGCTGTATTCAGGATCATTGGATCTTCTATTCATATGCTGTAAATAAACAGAGCTGCATCAAAGCTCCTGTCCAACCCCCCCCCCAGTAAAGGAGACAACTTGAAACACCCCCAAATACCCATGGTCTGATTCATTGTCTCCCATAATACATAAAGAATCTTCATCTGTTGGTAAATTATTCTTGTAACCCCATTTTGTGTGCCAAGGTTAGTGTCTGTGTTTGGTATCGGAACTCTAAGCAGAGTTTTTATGTTTATTATAAAATATTCCACTAAATGCATCAATAACATGTACCAGGATGGAGAAAATGGTTCGCTTGGGGATATTTAAGGATGTGTGATATTATTTCATTCAACCAGTTGATTAGGAAGGCCTTTTGCAGGAAAATATGGATATAATAAACCCGTGCTTCTCTTAAAAACTATGTTATACCATTTTATTTTGCAATATGCATAACATGCAAAATTTTTTTAATTGACTGGTCTATATATTTCCAAGCTCTGAAGCATTCTTATGGATATAGTATTACTCAGGCTTATTGTAGTAGCTCTTCATGGTCACCACTCACTTTTATCGCATATATTACACTAATTATGGAAACTTTCCAGGATGTTTTCAAAACCTGTTTGCTGCAAGTCTTTGTAATGAACAACACAAATCCGATTCCTAATGTTTCTTTTCCTTTTCCATACAAACAAGTGACAAAATAAACATGTACAATGGTTGCTATTTCTAGACACATGCAAAATGTTTCAAAGCACATAGTGTTTTCTAGTGTTCAAAACCAGGTAAGTAACTGGGAAAACAATAACAAAAGAACTAGGAAAACACTATTGAGAAACTTTCCATTCACGTATGCCTATCTCTGCAGATGAATTTTGAGTGTTCCTCAGGCATTTTCAGCAAATGAGTTAAAAAGTCACACATTTGAATATTCACAATAAAATCGCCTGAAGAGTCACTTAACTAAAATCCACAAAATCTTGTGATATGAAATATCTGACCCACTACAACCAAACATATATATATAATATCTATGCCAGCGTGGGCTTTTCAGTGATTTCCCACAGTAAAAAAATCATTGGAGACAGCTTCATTATTTTCATCAGCAAACTGAAGCTAACAACATGATCTGGGCGTTATCACCATAAGCAGGTCTTTGTGCCTGAGACCACTTAGTTTAATGTTTAACCCAGATCTAAGTTCTGGCTTTTGTTAAAGGTGGACTCAGCTGATTGGTAAATTTACTTTCTCTTTCATCTATGATATTAGGAAGCTAATTACGTGGGAAAAAAATAAAGAAAAAGAGGAAAGATTATTTTATTTCTCCTCGCCTCCTCCAATGATCGAGTTTGAATTAAGAGTGTTACAAGAAAAATCTGATTCCATCAGGCTTGAATTAAGGGCATTACAGGTAAATATTCATTTTAGAAATATTCATTACAGTATGAGTCACAGCTTAAACATTACTGCACAAAGTAGGAAGGTTTTGAGCAAAACCCCTAAACTCTAAATTTTGAAAACTGCCTGTAAAGAAAAAGACTTGAAGATCAGGAAGTCTTCAATCAGCAAGAACACTGTAATTTGAAATTCAGTGGGGCTTCTCCCCCTTGCCCTTTCCTTAGCGTTACATCTGTTTGTTTAAAGCATGTTGCAGATGAAAGAGAAACCTTGCTTTCCAGCTAGGAGACCTCTGCACCTTCTTGTCGCATCAAGTCTGGAGTCTGCACTAGGAGACCACATCCTTCACACCCAGAGCACACCACAGACCACTTGCACCATACTGGAATACTGAATCAGCAAAAAAAGCACCTTTCAAAGAAGAAATTGTTTCTTTGTACCATGCAGGTACCACCAAGCACTTAGAGAGGGTTGGGGAATGTACCAGTAGAAGCAATTCACATAGTCTTTTTAACCTTGGAAAAATCAACCAAAAAAACCAAGATAAATCAGAACTTTCCTAGCTAGACATAACAGTCTGAAGTTGGCATCTCAAACTACAATATTTCTTTCTCCAGGTACCCTTTTGGAGGCAACAGGATGATACCTGGGTGCTGAGACACGTTGATGCGCAGATTATCTTGATCTGCTGACACATGGGGCCAAGCACAGCATCTGTAGGACTATATTCCTCTGCTCCCACAGTCAGTCAAACCCAGGAAACTGAGCATGAAGTCATGAAAGCAATGAATCCAAGAGGACCCTTTAGAGATCATAAAGGAGATCCAGTATATCTATGGAGCTACAATTAGATTTAAGGTGTCAAGTATTATCATGTACTCCACGGTATCCTTTAAATGGCATTCAGTCCCAAATGGGAATGTAAGAAGTATGCATACTGATTTTTGCCTCCCCTTTGCTATTACAAAATATGCTCACTATGGAAAGGAAAGGGTTCACACAAAATTACCTGAAAGGAATTTCCCCCTTTTATGCAAGTAAGTAGAAAATATGCCTGAACCTCTTCTTTGTTACTCATTTCCACAAAAAAAATCTAGTTATAATAAATGCCCGAGTACATTTTCAAACGTTCCATTCCTTCCCTCACCATGTCAGTTCCTAACTAATCAAACTGACTGTTTTCTTCTGATAATTATCACGAATCAGGTTCTCGTGAATCTGGGAACAGCTGAAGAGTATCTTTTTGACATCATGTAGCATAATTAGAGCAGAGCAAGGCTTTTTTCATTATTGAAAGCCAAGGTTAGTCACACGGATGAACTCCGTCAGAATACCCATTACAATACAATGCCTGTGTTGCTGCTTCCCAAACCATGCTGCCTACTGGAATTCCCAGGAAAAAAAACCCTCTCAAAACCTAAAAATAGACACACATTGAGATGATCCTAGTGGGAACGCCTGCAGTTGTAAAAATGCTATATGAGGTAGGAAAGCCCATCAAACACTCACTGCTGCTCAGTGTAATGGGTTTCACACATGCAGAGTCGTGAAATCACAATTTCTGGCTGGTAACTTGAATTGTAGTCTCATGCTGATCCAAGCTATGCTCCAATACAATGATCTTATTAATAGATATCACACTGCAAAACCCAGAGGTAAATAGCTAAAGCCAAAGGCTTAGCTGGAAAACTCATGTCTCAGAAGCATCTCTAGCTTCAAGGGAGCACCCTGAGGATAACAGCTATGTTGAAGGCACATAGAGATTATGGCACTGACAATAATGTGGTTGATAATTTGCTGAGTTACAGCTAGAAGAGCATGGTAACAAAACAAAAATGAAGTTTAACAGTGACAGAGATTTATCAGAGATTTATTTATCAGAGATTCCTTACCATTTGTGGCCTTACTTGCCCCCCTGCACTTCCTAAATCCTGTAGGAAGTCTGTATCTACATCTGCACCATCAGAGAAATCCCACTAAAAGGACAGTAGTGACTCTTCTACAATGAGTAAAGCTTTGTGCTGCTATCCAAAAGACTCTTTGTTTGGGTTTTTCCCCAATGTAAGTTCTTGCAAGAGGAAGAAAAAAAACCAAAAAGCTGCTGAAAAAGCAGGTCCAGAACAGCATACAATGTGTGCCACGTTTCTTCATATTAAATAAAATGTAACAGTGGGCTTTGAGGAAAGAGCTCTGTCTGCTCCTTTTCTTTAAGGATACTGCTAAAAGTATGTTAAGAGTAGAATATGAAGGAAAAATAAAAATATGCTGTTCTTAGGCATGGCCATAATCCCCGAGCGATCACCAGCTCAGAGGGAGACAGGGACATACGAGGTAGGCAGCGAATGGTTAAGTCAGTGCAGACACGTCAGCCTTAGACTGCATCTGTCTCCTCTCTGCTCAGAGATACTGGAAGACCCCTGAAAGTCAGGATGGGAGCCTGAGGACTTGTTTACCCCACCGTACAGAACCTCGGCATCACTACTAAAATAAAGGGAGAGAACCACCAGAAACTCCAAGTGAGGTGCATGATGGGCTGGATTGCAGGTGGACTCCTCCTGGTAGGCAGGTAAGACAGTAAATTACCTTCCTGAAAGGAATGGGCACCTTTGCAAACCCCTAAAAATAATTGTCACTACTAATTAGTACCAGCAAAACATCTAAAGTGCTGGAACTTTCCAAGTATCCTGAGCAATTGGGAATTCAGCTGTAACTGAGGTCTTGGTTCCCATTTCTCTGGGAAGACAGAGGTAACTCTGTTTAACTCCATTTAGTAAATAATTAAAAAAGCAAACTGATTTGCTCTACTTACATGTGCAAGTGTTTGTTGGAACAGCTTTAAATTATTAGTTAGTGGGAGGTATTCCACTTAATATTACATTTCACTGGACACTTATGTACGTTAACTACCCTTTGGAAGTTACATAAAGAAATGAGTGATTTTAACAAACACCACGGACTATTTATTTCTTTCTCTTTAAATCCTTATTCCCGACTGGGGAGAGCTATTCTCATGCATATGACTACTCCTCCAAAGCAATGAGCTGACTCAGGGCACATACAGCCAAGCATGTGTGTCAATTTTAGCTTGCAAGCCTTTCCAGTAATAGAGATTCAGTTTGTCCACACTTCAGGGCAGGCATCACTGCTTCTGAATCTGTGTAAAGCAAATCTTTGGTGGATGCTAAAGAAGTAATATGCTTTAAATTGCCAAGCTGGCACCCTTTTAATCCTTACTTTACTGGATATTTTACTATATTTAATATAAAAGAGGAGTAAAGAGATTTTCTTTTTTTCCCCCCCAATTGCACAGTTTCTGAACCCTGTTACTGACAGGCACTGCCTGTACAGAGAGGTTAATATTTCATACCAAAGCAACACTTTCCTATGCACCAGCTAGAAGATGAAGCAAGGCCAGCAATTGTGCTGGTATCCAGCAAGCTCTGCTCTCAAAGCTCCCATTATACATGCTTGCCATACACAGATCTCCTTCAAGCTGGAGCCACACATTAAGCCAAGCAGGTGGCCACTCTCTTATTCCTGCTTACAAAACATCTTAAGTCCTGAATAGAAATGAGATTACATTCACACCTGCATCAATTCCTTTGCATACCCAAAAGTGCAACAAAGTTTAGTTTGCTGAGCTGATCAGCAAAACCCATTCCAAGTCATATTTGGCCACAGCGAATCAACTGATTTGATCTCATGCCAACAAAATACCATTAACCCCAGAGAATAAGAGAAACAAATGAACTATTTTTTCAGCACTTTCAAAAAAGTCACCTAAATCACACACCAAATTATTTTCAAATATCACAGTTCTCATACATGAAATACACCCAGTTATATCACACATGAACAGAAACAGAAAAGTGCTTATCTGAAAAGGTGACACACTTCTACTCCAAAGAGAAACGACAGAAAATCTTAAAAAGCTGCAAGCTGCAGAAGAATGAGGGGAAAAACCCCAAATCACTTCTGAGGCTGAAGCTGGTGATTGTTCAACAGCCCCGCTGCCGTTACCGAGGAGCCAAGAGCTGCTTCCTTACTGTTTTATAATGGTCACAGGAAAATTTACTTCTCCCACGAGCAGGAACCTGAAAGTTGGTACTACTTATTGGCATATTTAACATGAACAGTTTGAGTCCAGCTTGCTCTTCCTTCTCGAGGGGTCTACAGTTAAATGATGATATATCCGCTAGCACGTGAAGCCTGGGCAGTTAATTTTAGCTGAAGTCACTCATGCACAGCGCTCAGATTTCTTACACTGTCACATTTTACAACTCCCATCTCTCCTGCAGCTCTTCCTTCACTCTCCACTGCTCCCTGCCTCTGACACAGAGGTTCAATGTTTGACATCAATTGCAAACAGGATCAATATATTTTATATATACGTTCAAATAATGAAACTAATTGTAGCAAGTTTGGCAGGTCATTTGTGTTAGACACTGTAGGCATTCATAGAATCATTGAATGGTTTGGGTTGGAAGGAACCTTAAAGATCACTCTGTTCAACCTCCCAAGCCATGGGCAGGGACACCTTCCACTGGATCATGTTGCTCAAAGCCCCATCCAACCTGGTCTTGAACACCTCCAAGGATGGGGCATCCACAGCTTTTCTGGGCAACCTGTGCCAGTGCCTCACCGCCCTCACAATAAAAAATTTCTTCTTAATAACTAATCTAAATCTCCCTCCTTTGAGCTTAAAAAGACAATTCAGCATCAGGAGGCTTTTAGCATTAAAAAAATCCTTGCCATTTTTTGTTTGTTGTTTTGTTGGTTTTGGTTTGGTTTTTTTTTTTACACAATCAGAAGATTTTCTACCCACTATAGAGACAATCTTATGCTCTGAACAAAAATTTTATGCTCTGAACAGAACTCCAAAATTTTTCATGCCACCCCTATATTTTTAACGGGCCAAGCAAAAATCCTGATATATCCTTTTCAAAATTTGGAGCATTCACAGTATTGACCAAAGGTCTGAAGGTTGTATCTATCACAACTGCAAGGTGATGCTGTACTGCCTACGATCCCGAGCGAGGCCTGGTGCAGACAGCAAGGTCTGCCCGTCCTCTGGCAGGACCCCACCATACACAAGTCATCCCAAATCCCACAGTCTGACTGCATGGCTGATGTTCCTTAAAAAATACAGAGAACTGGTCCTTGTAAGGTGTTTTACTTGGGTTCTCTTATACTAAAAAACCTAACGTTGCTGATGCTGAGAAAGTGAGAGGCAGTGACTGCTTCACCTCCCTTCTTGCCAAGCTGCAGGACAGATGTCTGATATTTTCACTGTTTCTTTTTCAAAAGGCACACTTCTACCAGAGCAAACCTACATTGGTCTTTTAACTGCTCCGTGAAAAGTAAATAACTTGGTAGCCACGCTGTCTCCAGATCAGCTCCCTCCCCAGAAAGCTCACTCACCATCAGCAGAGGTGTGTGTTTATTTTTGAGGAGGTGGGGGACGAACAGTGCTTTGATGTTGTTTGAAGAGAATGCAATATTCTGTGACTATCCCAGTCATGAAGAGGCTGCTTTACCTACACAGCACTAAGTGCTGTGCCCCTGGTGTGCCCAGGAGCACCTGACTGTGTGAAAAGCAACCACTCTTCTAATGCAGAAACAGGCACTGGATTGAGTGTGAGAAGGGGGGAGGTTTGCACATGTTCCCCTCTAAAACCCTGACCATTGAAGAAGGGAGAGATCTAACTTCAGGCAGCTACAGTCTTAAATATAACTTCATGCTATGAGCATCCAATACTGCAATACTGAACATGCTCCGTTCCCAAACCCGATGTAATTTTGGCACACATGGCCTGTGACAGCAATTAAGTCTTCTAAAGTTTTCCAATGAAGACAGAGTAATTTTCTCTATTTGGAAAAGGTGTGACAGATTGTTCCAAACAGCTGCCTTAATATCATTGGTATTTTTCACCTGGGGTCACAAATCTACATGGCTTCAGTATCATCTCCTCTGGGCAGAGTGCCACAGCCACATGCATGATCAAAATGGACAAACTAACACTGTATTTGACTCTGAGAAAGAAAGGGTAAAGAAAAGACTCAAATATATAGTAATAATCTGAAGAGAGATGGCAATGACATTTGATTTGCCATGTACCATCTTAAGCACAAACTCATTCCTCTATTCCATCTTCTCTTGGTTGCTTAGAAGACTAATTCACCAAAACAACCTTCACAGTTGTGAAACAACTCCAGATGAAAGTAAGATTGATCTCAAAGGCACATGACTCTAAACCACTTCAGCTCCTAGTGATGTGTGAAGATGAAAATTATCTAAACTAAAAAGTGAGGCCAGAAACATTGCAAAGGTTTTTCTTAATTTTTAAGAAAACGAGTTTGCTGTGGGGATTTGGGAATTACAGGAATTGGCCTTTGTCTCAACCAAGAGACCAGATCCTGGCCCTCTTTTGGGTCCGCTTAGTGCTTGATTGAAAAACCTGAGTCTTCAAAACTAGGGGTTGGGTAGGTTCAGTCCATACCAACACTCTGCAAACTATTCTCCACTTCTGTGAACAGGATATCTAATGGCATTCAAAAAAAAATAATCTGCACTGCCTTTCTTACTCTATAAAGTGTTATTTAGTTCCAGTGTCCAAGATTTTTCACAAATGGCAATGCTTCTGAAGTTGCCAAAAACTATCAAGAGGTAGTGCTCTCTAAACCCTGGAGGACACTAAGAAAGACGTAAACAAGACATGGAGGAAAAAAAATCAGTGCAACTGAGTTATGAAGGTCAACAACCCATTCATCATCTGCCAAGTAAGATTAATGCAAAACCTGGAGATAAAAGCGCCAAAAGAAGGAGGAAACAGGACACAAACTTGAGGAAGCACTTGACCAAACACTTGCTTCAAGCATTACTCAAGTTTCAATTACTTAGCACAAGTCTTAACTCTTCTCAACATGAATGCTGTACTGAAGTTTCTCATTGGAGAATGACATATTAATTCCATTATTTCTAAATATTATTAATGGTAAGCATAAGAATGACAATGGGCCGTTCTAAAAAGTTTTTGTATATTCTACCCATGCTTCTATTTCTGATGCTCTTGTAATGTTGCTCCTGCTCTTGGGCACTGTCAGAAGTGGGACAGTTGGCTAGACAAACCTTAGGTGTGACCTACTTTTGAAAGACCTATTTTTATTTTAAGCTGCATTTTTAAGATAGTGAAAAATACTTTGTGACAGCTAAGCTTGAATTTGCGTGGCAAAGACTCAATCCCAAAGACACACAAAAATCCAAGAACTCAAGAGAATTCAGCATCCCAATTAGAGCTCAACTTCCATGCAGCCATCAAAATAAACAACCAAATTTTAAGAAAACCTCAGATACCTTTTGAAACCTAAAAAAAGTGCTCAATTTCCAGCATTTTTAAAATCTGACCCTCACCTTTCAATAGGAAAGAAGCAATATATATACATATATGTTTACACCAACACTGATGGGGTACAGAGTCCACACAGGTGTCCAGCCCTAAACATTTTGCTAATGAAATCTTGAGATAAAATTCTTGCATTTAAAAATACTGACAACCTTTTATCCATAGGTGGCAGCATTTCTGTTTTGTTATGTCACTTACTATATTGCTACACATCCTAAAAAACAGGCTACACCAGAAAGCTTTCAGCGTACCCAGGGATCACCGGAGTTTTGCCATATTTTACACAAAGGAATAAGGTGGTCTTTGTACATTGCTCCTGCTAAGCAGTTACCAAATCATACAAGTTGGTTGAAATAAAAAAATAAAGTGCTGAATTAATTTCCACAAACATAACAAACCTAATCTAATCATCTTGCAGTTGGCCATCTGTTTTTCACCGAATCGCATCTAACTGAATCTTTTACTGACTGATAACTTTCTAAATTGAATTGTCTATGCTGAGCCTGCTTTCAGCTTAGTTCCTCCTGCTTCCATTTAAAGGGTTTGGAGTGCTTTCTATGCAGTGATCTAATATGTCAATTATATAGTTAGAAGACAATTGGTAAGGATTGAAGCTGTGCATTTGGCACCAGATCCAACTCAAACGTGCAGAGTAGGGCAGAATCCCTATCCACAATGCAGATTAAGGGAACATAGGAAGAAGAAGCACTAAAACAGAGAGGTTGCAGTGAAAAGTCCCTAGTTCCCCTTTCTCCACTATAGTCTGTGCCATAAACCCAGACCTTTTCAGTCAAATCTATTTGTATACTTACGAAGAATTTAAGAAATAATGCTCCTAACAGAAAGAGCTAATCTCTAAGTAATTAGAGTTTATGACTATATAAAAGGATGATTATTGTTACTCCTAAAGGCTGTATACAGACCTGCTGGGCAAGACTCCAGTCACCAATTCACTGTCTTGGGGATCAAGAATGATTCTAAGAGGAAAATTCTGCTTCTTCATTCCCTGCTGACCTTAGGCATTACTGGGGAAGGAGGGAGGGGGGAGGCTTGTCTCCATCCAAGCCAGCCAGCACGGGCACTGCTGGAGGCAGGATGCTAGATTCGGAGACTCAGCAGACCATCAGCCTGATCTGTGATGGCAAACCCTATGCTCCTAATTAGAGGGGTTCACTGACATGACAGCAGCCTATGCTTTCATCGATCAGGCGATTAAAATCAATGCTGTAGGGTTTCACGAAAATTTTGGACACTGAACTCCTGACAGCCTTCTATACAAACAAAAAAGAAATAATCCAGTAGAGTAAAATTCATAGCAGGCTAGTGATTAATAATGTAAAACAATTTTTTATGGCTGATCTAGAAATGAAAGTACAATTCCCACAAGTGCAGGAGCCTCCTTGCACAGCTAGCGGCCACTTTGAGGCCTCTGCACCATCCTGAACAAAAAAAAAATCACTCAAGCAAAGGAAATAATCTTTGCACTGCTCCTGAAGCTTTATTCAGAAATATCTATAGAACAGGTCTTTTAATAGTACTGTGAGGAGGCAGATCAATTGTACATTTCATCTATTCCTAGCACAAAGGATTTTAACATAATGGGAATTGCCAAGTTTTGAACACCATGACCTCTCAGGCTAAGAGTTTATTATTTTAGTTCCTCATCATCTCTGTTGATACATACCTGTTCCGAATGTGGATGGCTGAAATAGTTCCATTATTATTAGCACTCTTTTAACAATTATATGGCAGCAAGGAGCTTGATCAAAAGACCTGCAAGCTCTGGAGAATTCAGGAAGCACAATGCAGTGACAACAGGCAATGCTCACAGGGGCCTCCATCACTCAAATTCCTAGGTAATTTATGCACACCTACATAATCCCTTTCTCTGTGTGAGATCCTGCATTTAGTTTCACATGTTCATGTTTTGGATTGAACACCTACACTAAGGAAAGCATTACTCTAGCAAACCCATGTTCTTAAAATTAGCTGGGCAACAGGTTTAATGAGAACAAAAATAATATGGAATTATAAACCCCCGTAACTAACCCACTGTGGTCATTTTACTGTGTTCCATACCTATTCAACATTTGACTTTGGTTTTTAATTTTAAAAACTTTGTAAACTCATAGTTTTCCTTCAGATGAGGACATTCACTTTGATCCATGCTATAGATGTGGCCAAATGTTCACACAGGGGCAGGTGAAAGCACATCTCTGTATGAAACTGAATATGGTTTAATGGAACATCAGATAAGAACACTGGCTTAGCTGTAGATAAAATCAGAGCAATTTACTGGTAATCATTTGGGAGGACATAGAAACAAGGCTTATGGACATCAGTAAAATCAGTTATTCTTTTTTGCCTGGAGCAAGGGTTGGAGAACAAAGAGCATGCTACTAGTTTAAAAAAAGAAGGACAAAAAGAAGGCCATATTCATAAATATATCCTAAAATCTTAATTCAGAAATTAACTGCAGAAAAAACAACAGCAGGGGGGTGTGAGGGATTTCTATTTTCCTGCTCAGACACAACTAATATTTACAGCATTACTTTCGCCAGTTCTCAGTCAACTACAGCTCAATCTGCATAACTTTAAAGCTTTAGAAATAGGGCTAAAAAAGAGCAAGAGTTGCAATAGCTATTGTAGCACAATGCTGAGGTTTTAGGTTACAGGCCACTTTTTTCTAAAACACGGGCTAAAAGCATTGCCTAAAATGTGGAATTGTAGCAAATTAATTAAAGCACAGGCAGATGGTTGGGTTGTGAATTAAATCTAAAATTACTGTTAAAAGAAATACGCAGCTTGCTCAGTGGGGGGTTTGGGGGGTGTTCTGTTTTGTTTTAAAACAGTGGTGATTCTACCACAGAACTCCCTTGTACAATCATTTTTGGAGGGTTGTTTTTTTATTTTTAACACCTTTGGCAACACTTTTGTTCCAAGGCCCTTTTGTCCAATCTCTTAACCACTAGGATGCTATGGATGATCCATTTTTGTCTCTACAAATAACCTCATAGATCTCTCTTGCAGGTTTTCTCCTGAGCCAGTGCTGTTGGATTCCTGAAGAGCAAGACTGCTCAGCATCAGGCTTTCATTCATGGTTGCATTTAGCACTATAACACGTACGGCAGGCTCGGCAAAATGACAAATACATTTAAAAAAATGTAACCTGATGACACCTTGTGCAAATCGAATCAGGCAACTGACAATTAGTGCGTGGTTCTGGGCCAGCTCCATTGCAGCTCAGCCACAGACATCAGTTTAAGGACCTCACGGAGGTGAGTGACATTTATAAGCATTAAAGGAGCACATGCTTGTTCCTATCAGAGCAATTTTGACACAAAGACCAATAAAGAACAAAAATCCCACTGAACTGTATAAGAGCTGACAAAAGCAGCAATTGCTCTGCTCCACAGGGCGAGTTTATATTTAGAGCAGGAGTTGGGAAAAACGGATCCTTACAGAAATGAATGCCAGTTCATCCACTCTGGCCACAGTGCTATCTAGGAGACCCAAAGATTCCAGGAGAAACTGTAAGTTATGACAGCACAATCTCATGTTTAAAAAGAAGCATCTAAATTCACTAGTATTCTCGCTGTTTTTTTGACATAAAGTCTTGAAAAAAACAATTAGCCAAATTATTTTTTAACTAAAGTTCCATTCTAAGGAATTCTCTGCTTCAACCTTCAGACAATAAAGTGACCATGGCTGTGGAAAAAAAATAAATCAGATTTCATTAAGAAAGTATCTCAAAACACATCAACACATTGTAGGATATAAAGCAGCAAATCAACACAGGTTGTATATTAAGTGCTCCCAAAATTTCATGAAACCACTAACCTTTCAGTTTTGTGCCACAACAGCAGGAGCAGCAGAAGCACAACTTCATGCTCATACTCTGGTGAAACTGTTTGTCTTCTACAGGTTGACTAGGAAAATTAGCCTTTGCCATCCCAATTTAAAAGGTACACTAAATAGCTTATTTACAGGGATGATGACTGTGCCAGATACTACCTTCAAAGGCCTATTTTTCTGCACTTAAAACTACCTTAGGCAGTAACTGCTAAGAATTGCCATTACTTTAAAATCAAGCAATCTTAGATGTTGAGATTGTAGCCAGAAAATGAACAAACAAACAAACAAACGAAGATTGTATGCGGTATCAAAAATGGCACAGAATAATGATGATGCTTGGTACCCTAAATTGGACTTAACCTGTCTCATTAGGTAGAAAAAAACCAAGCCACAGTCAGAAAGAGAAGCTGTTAATACCTGCCTGTTGTATAAGGGGTAAAATCTGTACAGTTTTCTATTCTTATTGTCCAGTGTTTTGCAGACCAGTAATGAAGAAAATAAGCTCTTATCAATAAAATTCTGAATTAAACTTTTACATATGATAGAACTGCATTTAGTACATTTCTTTCTGTACTGTTGCATTATTGATTGTTCTTTTTTTAGTATAACTAGTAGTAAATAGCACATTTAAAGTATTCTGGCAAACTAAGTTAGGTTTTGTAGTGTTTTTGACACTCAAGCCCTTCAGTATGATCCTTTACGCTTTATGAACTATGATGTGACAATGCTTGGGTAAGGGATAAAGATAAAGGAGTGCTTTGCAAATGCTTCAGCGACACCTGCTTCACGCTGCTGACATTTTGTTTTCCCAACTCTCTGCAGATGCTTTGCTCAAAAAGCAAATAACCCAAAGATCAGATTAACAGACTGATATCTCCATGGGCGCAGCTAAGACTGGCAGACCTCATAAAAGTACTTACTAGCCCTGGGACCAGCCTCCACCCCCACAAAAGGATTAAACACAATTAGCATCCGTTGTGTCTAATGAGTAAAGCAGATGTCTAACAAAGTAATAAACCTATAATTTTTACATAAGGTTAAAAATAACCCTCTACTTTCCAATATTTAGCAAATGATCGACGGGCCCCAAACGTGTTGCATACTGCTTTATGCTATTTTGAGACTCCCTTATTCTCTCATCAGTCAATTCACTGGCAATCACTTGTCATCAAAAGAAAAAAACACCACGACAAAAAAGCTTGTTGGGCAAATGTCAGAGAACATTAAATTAACCAGTCTAAGATCAGCAATGAACAGCTGACACCAAAGTGAACCCAACACATGGCCCCATTCACATTATTGTTAAAAACGTAGCCAATCCTCCCATCACTCTACCTTCAAAATGTCATTAAAGGCCCTTTATTTCATTAAAAAAAAAATTGCTTAAGAATGGATAGTAAGCCTAAGTATCACCATAAAATACAAGCTATTGCTTTTACACAGTTTGTATTCAAGGTACTGTTTTCTCTCTAGAACAAACTAAATAAGCATTTTCTCTTTAGCTCAAAGTGATCCTGAATATATTTCTACGCACCTCTTTTTGTGTACAAAATGTAGAATCTCACAGGAGGGCTGTAATGAACTTTCTGCCTGCTTTGTGGAGTTGGATTGGATCCCTCAATGAGGAGATAAGTTATGTGTACAGTGGTACAGTGTTATCCCCTCATTAATTACGTTCTTAGAATTATAAAATTATTAAGTTTGGAAAAGACCTCCAAGATCATCAAGTCCAACCTACAGCCCAATACCATCTCTGAGTCTTCAAAACAGGCTATGAAACAAAGACTAAAGGTACCGTCTTAAACAGATTTTCTAATGTTGAAGTGACCACTGTTCCTCACCCAAAGAGCTACAGCTCAAAAATCACTGAGTGGCTGAGAGCCACAGCACACACATCACAGACCTTGGAGAACCCAAGGGAAGATATGATCTCAAGGAGCAAGATAACAACCACCCTCAAAGCTCCCACCATTCTCATATGAAAATTAGCTGGGCTTAGCCGTACAGGTGGTTCCCAAAATGACTCAGAGATTGACAGCACCTGTACACTTGCTTCTCCCAAAACAAAGATTTCAGATCATCCCAGTGATGTCTGTGTCAACATACTCCTTCCCCAAGAGCTCATGCTTTCTTCAGCCTTGTGGTGGAAACCTTAATGTGGACCTCAGTTGAAACGGGATTTGGACCAGCAACTGATGACTCCAGAGCAGAAAACCCAAGTACCATGCAATATAAATGCATTAAAGAAAGCAAGAAGCCTGATGACTTTCTCTTCTGGCACTGAAGGCCATTCCATGCTGCTGCTGTTAATCAGTTAATGACAGGTTATCTGGGGACAAAGAGATATAGTTGCATGCTGATGTGGGGGGCAGGGTACCTAATTACATACACTCATTCTCTCTCAACAAAGGAAAAAGCCACCCAGGCAATATTTCCAATATTTTAAACACAGGTTAGTGAAATTACAGGAAAAAGAAAACCCATCTGCCTGCGACTACGCAGGTGTATTTCCTCCTCTTATTTCTTGAAAATAAAGTTTTCAGCCCTGAGTAAATCTCTACATCTCTATGCCTGCCACCCCTCCCACACCTTGCAGATCTTATTTAGGTAATACTTCTTAGACATATTTATACTACAAGCCTCCAGAACAAGGGCTACCACTTTATGTTTCAGTATCCTCGTGCAACACGGTTGCAGTCTCAGTAAATGAATCCAGGTGATCTCAAGATTTAAATAATATTTTTCAAAAAGGCCAGAAATTTGCCTCCTAAATCCACGCTTAGTCATGAAAATAAAACGCTTTTAGAGAAGGCCAGAACAGATTAATTCCCCAGACATCTCATCTTTTGAAATCCTGGCATCCTATATTGTGCATCCTCTCCTAATGTAAATTTTCCACTAGAAAATATTTCCAGCTTCTAAATTCTAAACCACACACCATAGATCTCAGAAGAACAAGGCAGCACCTGCCTGGTTTTGGAAGCTTCCGCCAAATGCAAGCCAGAATTTGAATGATTCTTTGAAAAAGCTGATCTTTTCATATACCTTGTATTGAATCCAGTGGCAGTCTAATTCTGAGCCCAGATTACTTATGTGTATTCTGATCCTTTAAAAAAAAAGCACAGAGCAGAAAACAAAGTTGCTTTATAATGCCCAGCTATTTCACAGATGACTGTCAAACACATTACAATGTAGGCATGATGCTAAAACAATGATATCACCCAGCTAATTGAAATAGGATACCCAAGAGTGCTCTTGAAGTTCTGTAGTACTTCCTTTAAAAACATACTGATAAAAAAAGATACACAACTACTTCTTAGTTTAGAAGCTTCTTTGAAGTACAATGCCTTTCCACAACAAAATCATCTTCCCTACTTCACTTTCACAGCAATTACCCTGAAGAAATATTTAATAGAAGTTACATAGAGTCATTTTCCTTGGACAACAAGATTAGGATCATTATAATAAAATCTAGGAACCGGAGAGCTAATCCATAAGGAGTTTATGTTTGTCAAATAAAACTGCACATTTCAAAATGACAACGCAGATCCGTTATGACAATAAAGAAGATTATCGAAAGGGAATGGTGACTATTTGCAGTAAGACTTTTCAGACAGACTGGCAGAATGGGAAGCATCTGAGCAGTCACAACCTCACCATAATGACCTTAATCACAAACCATCTGCTAATAAAAAAAATGCAAGTACTGCTTGGCTGAGAGACTGAATGCTTACTCAGATGTAAAATTCTTATGAAAATTTAGACATATTAAAGACCTTGGACAATGCCCCAGTAAGCAGTCACCTGAAAACACTTGTACAGTTCTTTCTTGTCACCTGTGTCCAAGTAGAAGGAATTAGAAGTGGTACAGAAAAGGACATGGGAAATTAAGAAACTGTCTCGCAAAAGAGAACTCTGAGAACCTGGTTTAGTTAAACTTCCTAGGCAAACAACATCTTAACCTGTGAACATTAGGGAAGAGGAGCAAAACAGCCAACACGGTGGCAAAACCCCCCAAATGCATGTGAATAGGGTACACATATGTCAAAGCAGAGGAAGCTAGAGGAAGATTTGGGGGCAGCCTTTCACAGAGAGCAGGTGAATGCAAGCCAATTACTTTCAAGATTTTATATCCATGAACATGGTGATATCCTTATGCTAATGAGCACACTGTAACAGTTAAGCCTGATATTGATAAAAAACCCACTTCTATCTCACATGCTAGTAAATATCCACCACCTGCATCTATTCCCTCTGTGCTCTGCTATAAAGAAGAGTTAGCACAAAACCACGTGCCACTAGGAGTCAAAGAAATAATCTAATAAGGTTTTTAGAATATTTGATAGAATTTTTCATCTTCCCTCAGTGTCCTGTGACGGACAGATATAATGAAGTTGCACTCACAACCAGAACAGAAATGGTTTTTGAAGGGCAGCCTACCTCAAATCCCTTTCCAGTCTGTTTATGGCCCTAATCACAGAACAGAATTCAATGAGGCTCAAATCTCTGCACCTGAATTCTAAATTAACACAGAAAGTCTTAAACAAGCATCATACATTAGATTTGTATTTCTGAAGTTCCTTATATAAGAAGTACTTTTTTTAATGATACCTGTGGTGAAACGTGACATGTACAGCTTGTAATAAAAGAGTTGGTATGTATTTACATTGAGATATAAGCAACTGAATATGCATGTTAAAGCATTTACATGTTATTGAAATTGTTTTCTAGTTTCTTTGATTTTTGTAATGATGTCAACTCCTCATTTACGAGAACTCTGCTTAGTACAACTTTAGATATTTAACTTTTACATAATATTTCCATATCTCTGTATTGTACAGAACAAATACACACTGTGGTGAATGGCTCTGGCCAGCAGCTGAGCACATGGCTTGCTATGAAGAAAGTTAACTCCATCCCAGCCAGTCCCAGTACACACACACACAATGCCATTACCAAAACCAGAGCTCCTGGAGTTAAACAGGAACATAGCCTGGAAATGTACCTGTATCTAGCAACTCAATTATGTGATATAACTGCTGTGATGAATTGATCACAGTCTCCCCAGAAGGTACACTGATGTTTACCTCTTTGGAAGACACCTGTTTCAGTACCTGCCCATGTTGATTAGAAACACTCTGCTGTGTTCTGACACCTTTACAAAGAATACTCATACGCCCACATTGTTTTCCTGGTTATGAGTGTCAAGGCAACAGACTTTTCTTTCTCTTGGTGAACCCAACAGCCCTTGTTTCCTCTGAACCGGTCTTTCATAAATGACACTGCAACTGCATATAATTTCTGTACAAAGTTTCTCCTGCATCCTGACAGTTTTGCCACGTTCATAATTCCTTATCTCTATTAAAAGTACGTTTCCTGTTACCCCGTAGGAACAACTTGGCCTTTTTCACAGGCTTGCGATGCTGCAGTTCACAGCCACGTTACCACCTCTTGACTAATCCTACTCATGAAAAAGATGCACATGTCCTTTTAACATGCTGTGTGCTCCCGGGCTTCTGTGTCAAATGAACATTTCTTTCATTGGGATTAAACAGAAGAGTCGGAAACACACAATCATATGCAATAGTATCTTTCAGAAATATCCTAACCTCTGATCTGCAGTTTGCTATTTATTTTAGTCTTTGTAGAGTGCCAGTGACTAAGCCCTCAATCTAAACATCTATCAACTGGCTGAGGCTCCAAACTTTTCGGCTTGGAAAAGTGCTGTAAGAGGCTGTGATCCGGTTCCAACATCAAGTCAATTATCGGCTGCAAGATAATGCTATGACAATTCAAATAAACTGCTTATAAGTCACTAATATAGATGGCAAAAAGCTTAGTGAACTGCAGTGATTCTTTCCCTTACTTAATGAAAAGTACAGCCAAGTCAGCTAGCAAAAACAGGTCTATCAAACCATAACTTTTCAAACCTCTTATCTTCCCAGTCAATTCTTCTGTTGCAGTTTTTAAGTTAAGCACTTGAAAATCTCTTCCAGAATGAAGTGTTTCTTCCAAATAACTATGTTTTCTTTGCTGTTTGCTACACATTAGTCCAGAAGGCACATTGAGATAAGAGCATTAAAGGGAAACACGTAATAGAAAGGAAAGCCACGAGTAAATGAGGACAGAAATTTTACACAGAGATAAATCTTTTAACACTCTCTTCACAGGGAAAATTCTGACTTAAAATCACAATTTTACAAGAACAATTTTTTTTTAATGAGAACATTTTTTTAAATACAATGGTTTGCCCAACATATGATCCACTTCAGCAAGACTCAGGTACTGGTTTAGTTGGCACCATTCACACCTGGTACACATTTGGAGTGGTGCTGAGCTACATTGTAGGAAAAAGAGGCATCATTCCTTTCTACCCAGCCCTTGCAGAGCATCGTTTTCCACCAGCCACAAGACTATGGAATGAAGACAGAGCCCAACTCCTTCCTGCACCTCCAGACCCTCAGTAGTGATCTCGGCAGGAACAAGTCTCCCACTCCCTGCAGCTCAGGGTCTTTTATGGTGCAAAGGCAAGGATGGGAAAACCTCCCTCTCGCCCAGCCCTCGCGCTTGAGCAAATGCAAGTGCAAACAGTCCTCACACCACCATCTCAACAATAAGGACGAGTTTCTGGCTGGATGTACACTAAGGCACATCCCCACCCATAGTCTGTTTGCTGCTATGAAAATGAGCATCTGGTCCTATTCATGAGTTACAGGTGTCTATATATAAAGCTTTTATGTGAGGACACGCACATTTCTTGTTTCCTTGTTATTCTGCATGTTAAAATCTAAACAGAAAAGAATTACAGGGAGAGAAAAATCAAAACAGAATTCTATCTGCTTAACACTAAGTACAGTTCAAGTTTTATGAAATGAAAACAGAAAGAACAGAGGTGAATAGAGAAAGCTGAGCAGCCTTCTGTTCAGTTTACTCCAGCTGTTTTCTCTCCATAAACTTAACCTCAACTGAGAAAAGACAAAAGCTACTCCCTTCCTAAAAAATATTGTCACAAATAAACTACATTAAATCCTAACAAGCTCAGATGTTTGTGCTCCTGAAAACTGGGTTTGAAACACTTCTGTTTATGGTACATTTCACAATAAAATGTTTCTGCTGACACTAATATAGCTCTTCAACTTTATTCCACCTGCCAGAAAAGAAATTTAATATGGGCTTATTCTGGAGTCATTTATTACTCCATGTAATGTTTCTTCTTACTTGAGAAAGCATATGCAACATTTCATTCATTAGCTGATGGTAGGCTCAAAAATCCCAACCCCAAATGCAAAACCAACCTGAAAGAGTTATCTACTGCCACTATAAACAGACACATTAGCTACCACGTTTCTACTGACTTGTTTTGATTACATTAAAAAAGGTGTTTGCATAAGGTGTGTAGCTGACTCATAACAGTCAAACAAAAAAAAATAGAGAGAAGGTTTTCACGCTATATGTTGAAATTTTGTTCTGCTAGACTCAAATATAAAACAATCAGAGCTAAATATTTGCTTTTAAAAGCCTAGGAACAAGGATCTCTGGTGTCAATCTTGGTAGTTGACAGCCTCACACAAGTCACCATGAAAAAGAGCAGGCTACCCAAATTGAACTTTTTCCTCCCGAGAGCTGACGACACCTCAGAATGCTGGCACAGCCTCTGCCACCAAAGGTATCTTGGTTACTGTCTGACCACTCCTCTAAATGTCCAGAATAACATAATTATTCTCCAGAAAGACGGTCGAGAAGCTTGCCAGGGTTGCCCAGGAAATATATCCAGCAATACAAACAAACTTGTATTAAGAAGGTAATTCAAGAGGACAAATAAATTCATACAAGCATTTTGTCAGGTGCACCCTCTCAAACAGGTGATGAACATAAAAATGAAGACTTTTTAAGTTTTCCATAATAAAGTCTGGAGTGTTTCAGGAACCAGATGCCAATTCTTGCTAGGTTACAGGCAGTGCAAGCAAGAAAAAGTGCTAGGCGGAGAGGGAGCCGTGTTTGTTCAGACTCTGAAACACAAGAAGCAAGGTGGGAGCTTCTAGTTGGAAAAGACAGTTGCACAGCAAGAGACCAGCAAGCACCACAGGTTCTATCAAGGGAAATACTCAGTTGGTTTAAGGCCAAAAATTCTCTCCATGGAAGTGGCGGAACACTGGGACAGAAGCTGTGCATTTCTGGAGCTTGGCAAAATCAGCTGTCCAAAGATACACCAGATTGCCAAGGAAGTGAGTTTGACTTATGAACAAGCAATTGACCTAGATCTTAAGGACTCTGTGGGGATCAGACAGTAACCTCCAGCTCTCGGTTACACTTCTTTTCCTTAACAAAAACTTATTTGCCTTCTATGTCTTTTAGAAGATGTCATCAACTTGGCTCCCAGGCTAAATTAACAGATAAAATGTCTAAACCAAAATGCTGGCTGTGAAGATGACACGATTCCCATATGGCCTTATGTCTGGTTGGTTTACCCTCAACTCCATCGTGTACAACACTATAGTCAATATAGCAATGATTTTCAGATAGGGCTCTTGCACCCATACCCTCTTGACTCCATTTTTTTTTACACTACTGTATTCAGAATCTATTTCTAAATCCATAGAAGTAGCAAGCCAATTTTTTCAATAATCTAATCAGAGCATGCCCTGTGGTAGAGTTGTTAGTCTATAAAATTGTATTCCCAAGTAGTTTAAGTCCCCTTGGCTTCAAGTAATAAAGATGTGCCTTAAATGTCAGACTCCCCAGACATGTTTTTCATACAGTGAAAGCAAACACCCAAGTGAATCGGTTGCTAAATGGATTGCATAGTGCTACATAACAGAAATTAGGCTCCCATTCCCCAAAATTATTCAAGGGCAATATTTTGGAGGTAGAGCTACCAACACTGAATTGCACATCAAGGAGACACTTCTTTTTGCATTGCACTCTTAAAGCAACATCCCAGTTTTTACAAACTTAACTAAGGCTTGCAGGATGTCATTTTTGGGGACCGTGACAACAGCAGGTAAAGAGATTTATCCCCAGCCTCCTAAAAAACCCCCTGTTTTACAAATTAGGAAAAATTTAAGTTTCCACACTCAATCTCACGCTTTCAATCACCCAACGCTCTCAACACCATATATGCAGATATTTTTGGTATGGTACCCATAATCGACTCACCCTAAGCAAACATTGACAAGCATTTTTTCTTTCTTCTTCCACAGAAATTTCACTGGACCAAAAGGAGAAGGAGGGAGAGAAAGCATTGTGGAGATGACAGAGGGAATCGGCAGGGCATGGTGCTCTGCATCCTTCAGGCCCTTTAAGTCTCCACCAGTAGCACCAACACCCTCCATCTCCAACTCCAACCCAATGTTGATTCAGTTCCTGCCCTCAGCTACTGCAAAAGCTCTGCTACCCACTCCTAAATGCTGACAGAGCCCGTGTCTGCCTTTCAACAGTAAGGTAAGGAGTCATGATGTCTTCCTCATCTGTAGGAATCCAGTGGAAATTATTTGCTGGTGGAGTGCTTTAAAATCCTTGGCAAAGTTATGTCAAAGAAACAGAGAAAACTGTACAAAACTGTATAACTCAATAAACTTAATGTTGCGTAAAACTTTATGGCCAGAGAAAGAACAGAAATGTACACCTTCCCTAATTGTTATAAAAGACAAATCTTCATTTGCAGCTAAGTACCATGACAAACAGCTGAGCATGTTTCATTCCACCTTCTTTCCTGCAAGATACACAGTTATTTATTTATTTCATGTTTTATTGATTTAATTTTTTCTGCTCTGGTATTCAGTTACTCTTTGCAGTTGTTGCCAATTAATTTTTTTTTTCATTTTTCTACTTTCAGATGCCTAAATAATTTTCATTTGGTGTTGTCTGGTCTACTTACTCTGATGCTCCCTTCGCTGAGGATTCTTTTTTTAGAATTATTATTATTATAAAGCTGACTTCCTTTGATCCACTTTATCACTACAGCCCAGCCAAGGCCTACTGAAGTGCTCCACGTGAAGCTCAGCTCATCCAAGCATCTTAGGGTGAGCCTTGCCAGGCCCTCCCAGACAGAGGAGCACCCACAGCCCTCCCTGCCCCAGCACACCACCCCCTTGCAACCACCTAGAGTAATCCTTACAGTTTCCTAATTATACAGAGAAATAAATGTCCACCAGTTTACACCGAGAGGGAGCTGGGAGTAAGGCACGGGCTGATGGGTTTTATACTTTTCTCCTCCTGCCAAAGGAGCTGGTAAATCCAGCACTTTTCTAGCAGTCTGGGAATTACTCGGTTAGGCTTTGTTATGCCTTGAATACCAGCAGCTATTTCATTTCCCAGCTCACATCTTCTTTTCCATGCTCAGTTTAATATGCACAGTGCTGACAGGTGCTTATTCCATTTGGGAAGTCCATTGGCAGCTGATTTACAAGCCAATGTATACGCAAAGATTTTTAATACACCTGTGTACACACTTCTTTCTGCTTCCTAAAGGGATCTTCGCATATCAAAAGGGAGAGAGGGCTCCCTTTCACCTCCCTTTCCAAAATACTCGACTTCTGCTGGAACTGAGCTTGGGCAACCCCCACACTAAGCCGCCCATTTTCACTGCCAGCTCACAAATTCATTATTCCAGTGGCTACTCATGCATGAAATATCTGAAACTATCTGATCCCACGTGAAGAGCTGCTTTGCTATCTAAAACAGAACACTCCTTAAATAACACGTTTATCACCTCAGTCCTTGCATGGAAAGTATGTAAAACCAGAGATTGTTAAATTATAAGATGCACTATAAATTATAAATTTTTGGGATCACAGAGGCTGATGTGAAGAGGTGCTGGGTACACTTGACTCCCACACGGATTTCAACAACGTTTTCACAATTAAAGGCTAAAGGATTGGGGTTTGATTATAAATTTCTCAGGAAAAGAAATCTTTACTGTAAAAGCTGCAGAAAAATGTAATTTTCTTTGTTTAAATAATCTGCCAGAGAGACAGGGAAAATAAATTTAAAGCTATCTCGGACAGCCATTGCCTCAATACTCTTTACATCAAAAAGCTGCTCATGCAACGTATCTCTAAGTTTTGACCAGAGTTTAAATCTTGGTATGGACAGTAATTCAAACAGACAGGCAGATACGTGGGTTTTCTGATCCTATTTATACTGGAGGAATGAAGCAACCACACACTTTCTACTTACAGGGAGTAGTGGGGTTTTACTTTCCTAAGCAGAAAAAAGAAAAAGGGAATTTAAAAACAAACTGTTGAGCCAATAAAATCCCCAAATCCTTCCAGCTGATGAAATTATTCTAGCAAGACTGAAAGACAGAACTGTTTCCGAGAAGAGACAATAAATGAAGAAAGGTGAGGGGAGAGTGATACACATATCAATGTTTCTGTTCTTATTTTAAATGAGCTTAACTACATAGATCAAACAGCACGCAAAACAACCTAAAGTGGTCCAAAAGATGACCTAATGAGTAACAGATCCAGTTCCATGGCAAAACAGCATTCCAGTTGGAGAAAACACCGTTCCAGGATCAGCCCTGCCAGCCCACCTATTTCACTACTCATTAGGTATTTCTTTACCTCAGCCGGACAAAACCTCTTGTTTGCTAATGAGAAACTGCAGGGAGAAAGTGCCCTGCAGATACCTTTTGCATCAGTCAGTATGAGCGGGTTTTCAGGGCTTTTATCCCAAGTCCTTACCAGCTTCATGGTGCTGTTGTTCTGCTCCCACCGCCACAGCATCACGCTCATGGTCCCTGCCGAGCACCTGCGGCCGGGCTACCAGCCCCCGGCTACCCCGGCATCCCGGGGCTGCTCTCCTTGGCAAAGCTACATCCCTGACGGGAGGAGAGAAACGGGGCTCCCCCGCTTCCCTCCCGCGGGACAACCGGAGCCGGGAGGCGGGAGCGACCGGTCCCTCCTCCCACGGGAGCCTTTAACCCCTTCCAGGAGGTGTGTGTGTGGGGGGACACACACCCTCACTCCGGCTGGACCCAGCGAAAACACAGGCAGATATTTTTAAAGGGGGAAAACAGGGAGTTAAGCACACGGTGAAGATGAAAGGGAGTGCTTTGCAAAGAAATATTTGAAAATAGAGCTATTGTTTAGGAAGATGCCCAAGGGTACTATATTTTAGAGCAAACTAGTAAATTATATGGGTTTTCGCCGGAGTTTGACACTAAGAGCTCCACTTCTAAAGCTGGCTTGTTTTATCAGCACATAGTGCAATCTAGGCTGCTTCCACTTAGGCTTTCATCTATACTGGATGCGAAAGGGAAAGGGGGAAATGGAGAAGAAGATACCACCTCAGGAATGATTCAACACTGGAACATCACAGCTGGAACATCAGTAAAGAGTATTTAGAATACCCAGAATGGCTGTATGGTAATAAATGTGTTTGCTACATTGTGTCTATTCAAAATACTGCTTTTAAGTGTCTATATAAATGCCAGACTATGCCACAGCTTCTCTCCTGTACCCTTCTGAATTCCATCCAGGTGTTCAAGGCTATGTTTGATGAGGCTTTGAGCAACCTGATCCAGTGGAAGGTGTCCCTACCCATGGCAGGAGGTTGGAACTGAGTGGGCTTTAAGGTCCCTTCCAATCCAAACCATTTGATATTTCTGTGAAATCTCTCACCTCTTCCCCTGAAGTACCTTGCCCTGTGCAGCAGTCTAGACAAGACACTTAACTGTAGGAGGATTCATGTCTCATCCTGCCCAAGGTCCTATGAAATCACCAGAGGGAAAGGAGCCTCATGCCACGCACTTGGATATTGCTCCTCACCATTCTGCTCTGGAGACGGTGTTGCACCTGATAAAGAGGCTCACGAGGGGAGAGGAGACAGAGAAGCTCCAGCAGCAGCTCCAGCAGCAGCTCCATGCACTCCAAGTGCTCACCTCACAGGTACATCCCCATTCAGTGCACTCCATGCTTGGATTTGGAGAGCGGGTTCTTCGGCGGCTTTGGTTTTGCAGGTCACAAATAAATGATAGGGAAGTATGGAAAAATAATTGTGGAAGCAATCTCAGGCCAGCTCTTTTTCCACTCTCTCCTTAAACATAAACTGTGAGTCATTTACACATAATTTGGCTGGCTGCAGGAGGAGAGGCAAGAAATGACCACAGGCATAAGCCATGGCCAGCTGACTGTGAGCAGCCTTCGGTCAAGTGTAAACCACTGTAATAGTCCTGCAAAAAGGTATAATCCTTATACAAAAGCACTGAAGTCCTGAAGGTTCCAGCCTTAAACTGGCTGCTTAAGTATGTGAGTCTCTATTATAGGATGCAGTTTATGCCTGCAAAACTTGAATACAAGATCTTGTACTTGTAACAGTTGTTCTTATGGCCACAGCTGTCTTCTGGGGCCAAAAGGAGTAAGGATACCAAATTTGTTCTCACCGTGCAACTGAGATCTAAAAAAAAAAAAGAAAATTCCAAATTGTGCCCAAACGAATCACTTCCTTCACTAAAATTTCCATAAGAAAAAAATGCATGCATCTCCTTACTGAAGTCTTTTCCCTAAGAGTTATCCTTTTATGATTTGGACTGTATTCCTTAAGTCTGTAACTGTTACTCTCTTCTAATTTTTAAAGTTATAAGGAAGAAGGAAAGTTATTGAAACAAAAAGTAATCGTATTCCTTCACTGGAAAAAGAATTCCCTACCAACATTGGTTGCTTGAATAGCTCGAAAAAGAGCTGCATGTTGAAAATACTTAAGACTCCATGCATACAGGTTACATTTGAACCACAGAAGTAAAATTTGAATCCCCTCCTGAGAATAAAGAACTCTTGTTCTTTCACTTCACGCCAATGTGGACCAAAGCCCCAGCACAGCCAAATCTCCCCAGTCAGCCCTCTACATAAGCCAGTACCCTGCTGAAAGGTCACTCCTACAACATTCAAAAGAGGGGAAGGTCATAGCCCATTTGAGGGCTTGAACATAAGATGTATGGTCTTCAGGAGGGCCACAGGCCAACACAATAACCTGCTGACAGATCCATGAAAGATTGAATCAATGGTCTGGGACGGAGAAGCCTGGGTGCGATGTCAAAAGGATTTTGTTAGAGCATCTTACCGGCACCTCAGAGGAGAGCTGCCAGAGCCCGCAGTGCATGCTCCTCATCGAGCTTCAATTTGTCCCTTCCCAGCTGCTGACACAGTGGATATATCACAAGGCCTTCCCATCAATGTGCTGGCACCTGGCTAAATATCATGAGTCAAAAATTATGCTCTGCTTCCAAACAGACAAAACTTCAGACAATAAAACAAGGGAGCTGAAGCACAAGGAGCTTTTACACTTGCAGGATTACGGCCTATACAAAGTGCCAACACTACCCACAGCACGAGTCAGGGTAGCCTCAGACATCTCCTAAACCTCTTAAAAGCAGGTTGATGATCTGCTCTGCCAGTTTGAGCAGCCAAACACTTTCATTCAACCCTCAACCTGGCACAGAAGTCAAGGACTGCAAGAAACAAAGGAGAGGTCTCAGAAAGTAGCAGTTTGTCTACCATCAGAGGGGAAAATTCTGTCTCTGGGATATTTTAATGCTGCTTTAGTGCCCAGGGAACGGGGCAGGGCCAAATCTGCTCCTCAAAGAAGGGCCCCGCCAGAAGCAGGCAGATATGGATGGAAGGGTTTAATTAGTCTTCAGCTAACGAATATTCTTTGAATACAGTTTGCTGTCTGTTCTTACATTAACTGAAGTGTGGCTCAGATTTGGAGTATTTTCTCACTTCATCACTTATCCCTTACAGGCCAACTGAGCGGAACAGAACTGAACATGGACAGAGAAGCTCACACATAATCAGTCTGAAATATACTATCAATGAAGCAAAGCTCTGGAGGTTAAAGTTTAAGTTCCTTGCCTCTCAATCACCTTCTAAATTAATATCCTTAATTAAAAATCTGTGTTGCTTTTAGCAGGTTTTATTTAATGGATTTTGCTAAGCCAGTCCTGATTTGGAACAAAGATCCCCAGAGTTCAGATAGGGTTGCCAGGTGTAACCGGAATTTATTTCTTCCATTAAAAAGCAAGACTTTGGAGCTGCCTTTCATCCTCCTATCTCTCTTTTAGGCTCCCTTGACAGAGTGAAAGAGATAAGATTGGGATTGAAGTTGGTAAAATCCGTGCGTGACCTTTGGCCCCCTGGCAGGATCGCGGCGGGAGTTCTTCCCCGATTGCTGTGCCCCGGCTTTGCTGACAGATCCGGGAGATGCCTTTCACATACAATGTCCAATTTCAAAAGGGAACAAGGACAGAATATTTGCTTGTATTTGAATTCTTTAACCATAAGGCATCGGAGCTCTCTAGAAAGCTTTATTATGGATTTTGACAACATGTACATGATGACATGAAGATGATATTAAGTTGAACCTTCAGAAAAGGACATTATTTACAGCTCTAATGGGCATTTAAGCATCCCTATTAGAGCACGAAACAATACGCTTGTTATTCACTAGCAAGTCTTCAATGACAGAGAAACACGTGCGTCCCCAGCATACCCTGCGCTCTAATGAGACATCATTCCTGTTCCCAACCCTTTCCAAATAAATCTGTTGGAAAAACAGGAGGAAGCAGGTGTTGGAGACATTGTGAATGAACTCAGGGCATACAGTCATTGTCTGTGCAGCATTTACTATAAAGAAAGCTTGGGGAAATCCGTTCACTACACTCCATTGTTTGCCTATGAAAAATATGTGTGCTAACAGCAATTACTGAATAAAGTCACACTCTTGTAGTTACCATTACTTTTGCTTTTTAATCATATAACACTTTTTTATGGGCTTTATGTAGACAAGGGAGCACATTATTAGAGAATTTTATTGTTGCTCTTCAATGCATTTGGGTCAAAAACACTAAAATTCTATTCACTGAAAGCTGGATTTTTATTTCTTGTTTTACAAAATGCCAAGAACGACCTTGATTCTCCTTTCATGCTTTACAAAATGGAAATATCTACAAAATTAAAATACTGGTTAAAAATCTTGAAGTTGTCTTGAAGTTGTCAATAACAGTATTTTGCTATGCATGGTGCACGAAAGAAGGGGTGACTACATCACAGAATCATAACAGGTAACAAACAGTAATTTTCATTCAAAAAAAGATCTGAAAAAAGCTCTAAAAAATAACAGGTAACAAACAGTAATTTTCATTCAAAAAATGCTCTCAAAATGGTGTTGAACAACATCTTCTGAATTAAACACTTTCTAAGCCAGCGGATAAGACAGTCTGCATTGGGCAGTGTTAGAGGACCCAAAAAAGGAGCTACCCAAATGGTTAATTTTGATTTTCAGCAGTTGTTTGGAGGTTCTGGAGAACAGAAAGCCAGCTCGTGCTGGTACCAATGTTTGAAGAGTGAGAATGAGATGGCCTTGATAGTTCACAGGCCTACCAGCCTCCCACCAGTCCCAGACAGAAGCACAAAATGAGGGATAGCAACTCAATTAATCAACAACTGAAGCAGATACTGTTATTTCTGGCAAATGAGCCAACCTCTCTGGAAAACATGTCTTGTTAAACTAGTATTTCTGCTGAGTTTACAGAAGCTTACAAAAGCGATAACACAGACTGGATTCTGCGAGGAGGCTCTTGCCTTTGTGTCTCCTGACTCAATGAACACCAGAATAATAACAAATCAACCTGGTGTATGTTGGCTGGACCAAAAATGAGCTAACTGGTTTTAAAAGATATGATAAATGGGGAAATTATCATTAAGAAAATCAGAAGCTTGACTGTGCTTCAAAGGAATCATTTTCAGCCTTACTTTTCTGAGCAAGACCTAAAAGGTGGCATGAAACAGTTACAAAATCTGCAGGTGGCACGTGAGTAAAAGGAGAAGTAAATGATAAAAAAATAAGATCACAATTAAAGAAGATGATATATGCTGAATACAGCCACAAAAAAGGTGTTTCAATATAGCAAATATAATCCTGTAATGATAAAAACTAAGAATGTTACAGGGCAAAAGACTCTCCATGAATTCCGTGAACGTGAAAGACTTGGGGATCTGGAAGAGGCATGATGTGCCGTCACGATGCTGAGGTTTGTTTTGTGGTTATGGGGTAATGCAATTCTTGTACAGAAGAACAGGTGGTTATCAAACAAGAATAGGCTTTATCACCTGCAGTTTTTAAAGCTGTTTTCTGTGCAACAGTTCAAGAAGTTCATTAACCTTTGGAAAGGCTTCAGAGAAGAGCCACAAGAATGACTTACAGACTGGAAAATGCATATCATGGGACAAGATTCAAAAAGCTTTATTTCATTTGTCAGAGAAGAGTAAGGGCAAATAGGAGATCATAACCTGAACTAATTAAAAAATGGAAGTAATTCAAGAGAAATCATATGGACTGTTTTATGGAGGAAGTGAGAGTGAATTATCACATTTATTGTCGTCTTACTTTATCATCAAAAGCTGTTTCTAAATTCCCCACGGAAGTGTAGCAGTCGGCTACAGCTCTGTTCCTGCCAACCTTTATATATATTTATAGTTCACCAATTTCACAAAGACTCAAGGAGGCATAAGCAAAAATGGTGTTACAGCAATAAGTCTCACTGGCAGTAGAAACCACTAACCCCATGATCGTTTCTGAGAGGGAACACAATGCAATAACCTACCTTGTGGCTCAGTCATTGATACGAAAATATTTCAATGTAAATTTTATTAAATTTTATGCCTGTTGAGAAACAGGAGGCTTTTAAAGAAAGCACTGCTACAACCATAATTCTTGCAGAGATGGAAAGCTGCTCTTTACTCCTTTAACAAATTCTGGACTAAACCAGACACACACTCCACCCCACACAAAGAAATAATATTTTAAAAATTCGGCATCATCAATTTAGTAAACTTTTGATTTCTGCTTGGTAATCAGATCACAAAGTGTTTTTAATGCACTTTGGCCTCTCTTCCTCCCATGAATGTGTCAACACAAATTGAAGCAGCATAAATGTAGCAAGAATCCATAGCATCACCTGGCTCCTGCAAGCAAGACAATGCAACATCCAGCAGCCTTCAAGGGTTAAAAGGAACATAAAAGTAGTGGAAAGGTTCTCATTCCAGCCTGACTGTGAACCAGTGCACCAAGAAATAGGTGGGGGTTGTGTTGTTGTTTTATTTTTAATATTAATTTCTTGATTCAGTACACAATTTGATGGAAAATGCTGCTCAATAAAGTAACAGAAATAACACTGAATAAGCCCTGGTTAAGCAATGCTGACATGATTAACTAATGATGGAGAGCAGTCTGAGCGAGCCAAGTGCCACAGACACAAGGAATGAGTCAGTGACTGAAAGGAGCCTCTTTGAACCATCCTCACCTCACAGCCCTGGCTCTCCACATTCCGCTCTGTTCACTACCCAAGAACACAAGTGAAGACAAGGTTTACAATAGCATTTGTCTACTTGTAGGAGTTTCCAGACAGGATCATTTGTTCACAGGATACACTCTCTGTCTGCAAGATCACTCACACACTTATATCTCATTGAGCTTCCAGTGAGGCCCAGCCCCTGAACTGGGGAGATAAATGAGCAGTTCAGTTTTACCCACAGCGGTCAGGTGTATGAGAGCAAAGGAGGGAACCTCTTACCCAAGCACCAGTATCACCAAACACATTATGCTGTTCTAGAAACGTTAACAACCCCCCAATCCCACTCACTATCCATCATTCAAAGGTGATTCCCTTTAATCAAGGTATTTATTTCCTCACTACAGCCAAAGGAAAGAAAAAATGTGGGAAATGACATAGGGCAGCTTTGCTGTAACACTGCTACAGAAGTACAGCAAAGGAAAAATAGACTCATTAGAAACTGATCCCATAAAGGTCTGAAGAGGACAATAATCCATAGGTCAGCTTTGCCGAGGAAATCACTTACAGATCCTACTCCTGACTTTCTGAATGCAATCCCTGTTCATGCTCCCAGCTCTGTGACCTGATAAACCCTATACCCAGTTTCCTAACATGTAAAAGCACAGAATAATTACCAAGTTTTAGAGATTCGTTGGGGTTTCATCAATTGAAGGAATAGGATGCTGAGGAACGGTGTCAACAGGCAGCTCCTCCCCAAGACATTGTTCTGCAGGTGACACAATGCACCAAAGATGTTTAGATCTCACAATTTCCACGTCTTTTCATGAGCCATATGTACCATACATCCAGTCCTATTCTACGGGCCAAAAGGAGGCCAAGGAGCTCTCCTCCTCTTCTTGGAGCTCTCTGTGGTGGCCTCCAAAGGCCAGAGACCTGGCTATAAAAGGACGGTTTACTTACACAGAATTAAAACACTTCAAATGTTTTGTGCAATCTCTTGAAGAGATGCAGAACTAAAACTCATTAGTAAAACTGTGTTTATGAAAGAAGATGCAAAGACATGTCTAAAAAAGATGAGTGGGCAATCAGAAAGCTAGCAAAGCACAATGTTGTTTAAGCTTTTTGCCATTTCACAAATGCAATGAAACCTCTGCTTTCCTTCTCAGATTAGTGAGGGCATAGGAAAAGAATAAGAAGATATTTTTAAAGATACTGACAGCATTTGTGAAGAGAGCCTTGTCCAGCTGCATAGACAGAGCTACCACCAGTTTTATGCACAGCCACATCCGTAACAAATCATGCTATATACAATCAAAAGCTACACATACCAAGAAGCACGAAGTCCTACAGCACACAGAACGTCATTTAGTGACTAAGCACTTTCTTCAATCCAGCTTTTTTCCCCTGAGGGGATAACACTCAATAAAACTTGCAAGAAAACGTCCCCTTTTAAAGTCTAAAATCTACTGGTAAACATTTCCAGTGAAAAAAAAAGTAATAGTGCTATAAAATAAAAACAGATTGACATATGTGGGACTAATTCTTTGATTTAGCTTATTTTCATAGAAAGATTAACATACAGCCAGAAAAGGGTTATTTGCTCTGTTTCTGCCGAGTTTTTGCTAAATGCCCTTAATGCCAACAATAATTTAAAATTAATTAAGCAATCCTTCTTCAGCAGATGCACAACAGTATGAAGTGTTTCAATTACAGTCTGTAGATAAATCTGTTCAGTAATAATAAAGGATCCCTCACCAAAACTTCTGAAACCTGCCCCATGAAAGAACGCACAGTCAGATTTAATTAAAAATAGCCTAAATTAGCTACCTGGAACACTTGATAATAACCAGCAGCTACCAGTTCCTATTGCCAAAAACTTCCCCTTTATACTCTCCATAAACTTAAATGAAGCAATTGTTACCTCAAGAGCACAAAATTCTGCCAACAAAACTGCTTATATGGTAAATTTGAGTGGAAATGTATATTCTGAATTAAGTATGCATACACAGAAGTTTCTGGGTGGGGCTGTACTCATCACACTTAAGTTCCTACCATTGCCTTTGGAACCTGAAGCTTCAACGCTAAACAAGTACAATGCCCAGGCTTGTTCCAAGCTTATTGACAATGGCACAAAACAATATTAATGGATGAATAGGGCCATCCAGTTAATTTCTGGTTGTTTATTGTCTTTGAAGTCTTTCAGCACTGCCTTCCCTTCCCCATTGCACAGCTCTGAGTTGGTGGCTGTCATCAGCATGGGCAGCCTTGGACAGTCCCCTTGCCTCCCCCACTCAAGCAGAGATGGGGCAGAGCGGTTGCTGGCCTCGTTCACCCCTCCCCCAGCTCTAAGGAACAGATCATGGAATCACAGAACCATAGAATGGTTTGAATTAGCAGGGACCTTAAAGATCATGCAGTTCCAACCCCCCTGCCATGGGCAGAGACACTTTCCACCGGATCAGGCTGCTCAAAACTTCATCCACCCTGGCCTTGGAACACCTCTAGGGATGGAGCACCCACGACTTCTTTGGACAACCTCTTCCAGTGCCTCACCACCCCCACAGTAAAGAATTTCCTAACACCTATTCTAATTCTACCGTCTTTCAGATGACATCTTCAGGGATGCATCATCTCCATTTCAGTCATTAGCCATAATCAGTTCCCTGGAGACAACAATTTGGAGAAAAGCACTTAGGCTATAAAAAAATAGTCTATGTTATAATGAAAAATACTACTTCTTACTCTGGAAGAGTGCAGGTCAAGGACAGCAGAGCTGGGGTAGATCTCATCTCTTACTCAAACTGTCAAGTCACATAATGAAGAAAAGCTCTTGGTGCGGGCTTGTAACTGGAGAAAGGCACATTCCCAGCTGCTGCACAACAACATTTGGTTTTGAAAGCCCACACACAATAAATAACTCGACACAAGGAAAGAGAGGAAAACACCCTGGGCCTGAGCTAGGTATGGTTAAACTGGCAAAAAGATGCTACGCTACTTCCCTCTCTCCTCAACAAACTCACACTACTTTATTCAGTAGCCCAGCCAAAAGGATTTTTAAAAGTTCTCCCAAGCTTTCTGTACCCTCATTGAACTTTTGACCTGAAATAAGAAATTAGACCGCAGTGACAAACTGACACTTGGGTTTTTTATAACAGGGAATATTGTTCTGAGAAACACAATGATGACCATGTGATCACATATAGCAGAAACGATTTCTTCTACCTCTGCAGAGGTATTGAGCATTGTTGAATGCACCAATTCTTTCTCTTTACACACAGAAATACTATACTAGTTGTTCATGTCGTGGTGGTACGGCAGGTTGCAGTCAGATGAGCATCAATTTGACATTACAAAACAAAGATACAGGGAATTAAATAATTAGAGCCTTAATGACAGAGAACACTGCATGTCTCCTTTGATAATCTCTTGAACTCTAAAGATAAAAGCATTATTGAAGCCTGCGTACAAGATGTGCAGTAACTGAAAGTTTCAAAGTGCAGTGAAACACATTGTAGTTCCATAGTATTTCAGCATCTTAAAAGATTAGCTTGTTAAAGCAAAAGCTTCTCTCTTTAGTTGCCCGGGCTACTTCTGCTCTCTCATGTCTCCCTTCCAGCTTTTTTTTCTCTCATCTCCTCTGCCAGCCTCCTCTTGGCTCACTGTACTTCTGGATACCTGAAATTATCCTCTCTGTACTACTGCTCATGCAGAAGGGCACTTGGATAACAAAAGTAGTAATGAGGAATTACTACTTAACACGTTTTTCCTTACCCTTCAAGGTAATTTTTTGAGATTTTCCTTTTTAAACACATCATAGATAAGTCCAATGACTGGAAAACAATTTTGGCTTAAAAATTACCAAACTTCTCCCCTTTTTTTTGGAGAATATTTAAACTTCATCCTTGCTGCTTGCTTTCAACTTCTGCCTCAGTTTTCATCCTGTGTGCATATGGCCATATCCTCAATCTTGTTAATTAAGAAAATATCGAGATAGCTGCAAGACATTAGTTAGCTGTTCAGTCTCTGTAGGCTGACATACATCTATGCAATGAATGGTACTGAGGACAGAAGCAGAAATGCTAAAGGCAAAGAAAGAAATGAAGATGATATTTATCAGGAAAGAGTGCTCCAGGCTGTATCAAATAGAAATGCAAATTCTACTGCGTAATGCTGGATACTTATATTCAAATCTCAATATATTCCTATTACTTTAAAAGGGGGATATTTCTCTATAGGATAAACAACTGATGAGCTGCCTCGATTGGGGTCCTGAAAACAACTAAGCAAAACCTTTCTAGTCAAAGAAGTGGAAGTTTCTCTCTTGTAAAGGGATTATATCACTTGCTTGAAGAGAAGTGCAGAAAATCTGTAAAAGTTAATCAACTTGGTTTATGTTTTTGGTGGACTATTAAAAGAGCACAGAGCTATGAATATAGGTTTTAAATATAATCTTATTTTCCCATATACTATCATCATCAAGGATTACTCCCACAGCTTACTGGCATTGTTATTCTTCTGTATCTCAAAATATGATAAAGTGGATAAACATAAAGAAGCTACAGCAGGCCCCTTTGTAAAAAACAAAGCATTTTGCTGAGTTTACTTTATATTGCACTAGTGAACAGAGCACATTCCGACTCCATGAATGTTAAAAGGAGATTTATTACCATTTTGAACCTGCTTCAAATCACTGTAAAGGGAGCTGGTCTGTATTGCCATGACAGTAGCAAAGAAAGTGCTAATTACTTTAATCTGCTCCCCACATTGGCCAAATCTAGACTATGATTCGCTGCCTAGTCTGTTTTGAACAAAGTAATTATCATTTACTAAGACAACTTACTTATCAGTACCAGTCTGAGATGCCTCTCCAAGAACACAACATCAGCATTTTTTCTAGGCATCATTCAAACAGTTAATAGATTTTTAGTTATAAAGTATTATTAGAATACATGGCAGTTTTCCCCCTCTACTTGCAGCATTTCCCATTGCTTGAGTGTCTAATTAGCTATATACCTTAGTACTAAAATTATTATCAGTCTGTTCTGAATGTACTTTAATATGATGATTAACAAGAAGAAAAAAATTAAGAAATATTGGATCTGATTCTACTTTGCCTTGAAATTTGACCATGTAAATTAGCATTTCACCTTCCTATTCAATTTGTGTAACTAACAACATAAGCTGCAAGAAAAGAATCAGAGCTGTTTTATTACATAAAATTAAATATTTCTTATTTTTATTAAACATTCTTTCATCGATGTCAGGCCATGCCCTAAGGAGGAGATTCTAGTACTATTTTCAAGCTATTTATCAGATTTTTAAACAGTGTTGAACTAAGCTTTGAATATCCTAAAACGTGCTAGTTGCAACCACAATGTTGTTTTTTTAAATGCTATTTTAGAAGTGAGATAAATAATGAACCTTGTGCTCATTCCCTGGTAAGCTTTGTATGCTACAGCAGTATTTGTTGTGAGAAGAAGCAAGAAACAGATCTCAAGGTTTACACTGAGCAAACATGTTTATCCAAAATACTCTCTACTATGCCTGTGAAAGAATTGGCAAATCAAGGGCAGTGCCCACATATTCAAAGCAAGTAATCTCTGCCTCAGTTGGAGGATGTTTCTCTGACTGAGTGGGGTTTCTTTCCCAAATTTTTCAGCCAGTCAAGCGTTGTTTTCCTTACAACTTGAATCCTTTACTTTCCCAAAAGACCGAGCAGAGATACAAATGAACTCTCCATAGAAATGACAATGAGATGAGCTCAGGCCCTCCACTCCTCAATCCTGTTTTTCCTGTGGTGCAGTCTTGAATAGACAGTAACAATGGTGAAATTGTATACAAGGAACCCCCATAAGCAGAATACAAATCATGGCATGAAACTTGTTTCTGCAAAGACAAAAATCTAATGCCTCATCAGCAGTGTTTTATATTCCCACAGGAGCTGGCTTCATGTCATTGATGAATTAACTTTTAATAGGCTGTTTTCCTGTTCTGATATTGAACATAAATAAAAAAAAAGCTTTAGCTCCCAATCTGAGGGCAACACATTGTTTTTTGAAAAGGTCTCAACATTATCTTTGTGCTCTAATGTTTTTCCTGTTGACAACATACCTGAGAACTCCGAGGAGCCTCAACAAAATTGTATAAATGAAAATAACCCCGATGACATCTGACTGCTTGACAGGAATAGTTCTGCTGCAATCAGTGGCCTGAGTCTGACGTTATTAAGACAGGGTTTATATTGATTTTAGCAGTGCCACTCATCATTTACTCCATGCTGCTGATCAAAATATACCTTCATAAAGTGCTCAGACACATTCCTCTGCTCTGTTACACTTCTTGTCAATAAACCCATTATAAGTGATGGTACTGAATCAGGCCACTGATGAGGTATAAAACAGACTCATTTTTGTTTGTTTCCTTCACCTTTTAAACTCCCTTAGCCCTCCACAGTGTACAAGTCAACATTTAGATTTTGTACCTCTCTTTGAAAGGCTTATCTGCAGAAATAAAACAAAGCAAATATTTCACCCAGCCCTGTGGAGCATGTCCCGAATTGTACACTCCGAATTCCAGCAAAAATATGTCTGCAGCAGTTGGTATTGAAGGCTATATTAATTACCAGAAGGGCTGGAACCATATTTTCCTTTCAGGTTTACTTCAGAAGGGAATTATCAACCTGCCCAGAAAGAGCTTCACACGCACCATTTGCTTGTGACCTTGAGTCTGCGAGTCATCAGATTTTCACAAGTGACTATGTAACAAAGCAGAAATAAAACACAGCTGATGAGTTCTCCAGTGCTGATAACAGTGCTTAAAATATTAGAACATACTAAGCTAGTCGTAAGCCTGATTTTAGGAACAAGGTTTGAAATTTTGTGCCTGCTTTATCCCTTATCTGTTGTACTGCTTATGCTCGAGAAAAGGTTTTCCCTCTGAATTTCTTCCCATCAAAGCAAGAGAACCATCTTCTGTGCTTGGGACAAATCATGGACCAACAAAAAACTGGAAATCTCACTGCTGCCACTGTTACAGCATTTCACTAACATGAACAGTAAAAATAAACAAACCTGAAAATGAGCTATTATTGGTTTTCCTCTACAGATACGTATTATTAACGTGGCTTGGTTTACTCTCCAAGTACTTAGCCCAAAAGAAGCAGTGTTCCACCAACCCTTGCTCCAAGACACAAACCACCAGCATCAGGACCTTCTCTGGCAGGATCAGCACAGCTCTCCCAAACACATAGCTACACAGGAAGCATTCTTGCAAACTGCACCACAGCACTACCAAGGTTTTGGACACCTTGAGTTTTGGTTCATCAAAGTCCAAGATCTGGCAGAAGAGGAGTAGGGAAGAGAGCTAGGGAAAAAAAGGGACATCTGCCTCAGGATTGCTTTCTAAAAATTGTGTGTTGTTCTCTTACGGTTTGAAAACATGCTGTATTTTTCTTGTAGACCCAGAGCATTCCTGGATATTAAAAAGTTAGGGTCTACTTTGGCTAAATTGAAACATTCTGGTAAGATTACATGGGCTAGGGAATCGAGGCTTTGTCACCATGCTACCACCTCCAGTCTACATCTGAAACATTCCGGTCAGATATTTTTCCCTTAAGAAGGTTTCACCAAGTGGTTTTAAATCTGAAGGGCAAGTACAACAAAAGTATCCTTAAGTAAGTTTATTTCAATCTACTTTTACCTGTTACTAACAGACAGCTCAGCTAAACACTTCATCTTGGGCCATGTTTGGAGGATGCTGAAAGCCCAACAGCAGCAGGACAACGCTGCCTTGCCCTGGAGGGTGTTCATACTCTGCTCACTGCCTGCCTTTCACCCACCACTCACAGGGGCAGTAAACGGCCACCTCAAAACCCATGTTGCACTCAGCTCCAGCAGCCACTTTCATGCCACCACCTTTTCCTGCTGCATCCAGCAGGAGGAGAACCTGGGATGAAGGAGAGCGAGGTCTTCACAGGAAGACTAGAAAGCACGATGTTCTTCAAAGGTCCTCGGGTGAGCTTTGAACCACACAGAAGCCTAGAAATGTTCAGTTACAAACAGCTAAAGACACCCTGGATCCAAAGTATTTGCTTTTGTACACTACAGTCTAGGATCACTCCAAGAGCACATGCTGTACTGCATTATTCTTCATTTTCTACTTCATTTTCCAGAGATTGCAGGGATTAGGCACACACAAACCAGAAGGAAAAAAAATGCCCAACCATCATGAGAAATGAGGTCTGGCTTCCATTTCAGGGAATATTAATAACGGAAATTGTTAACAACTGACTGACAAAAAGCCCATTCTTCTTCCTGCTGGTTTAACTGTTTCTAGGTGAAACTACGATTACTGCTAATAAGCCTAGAAATCAAATTAGCCTTAGCAACAATAAAGAACAGCAAGTTACAGAATAACCACGCTTTCTAGGCAGAACAGTCTCCTGCAGCCAAAAATACAGCAGGAAGGCCTCTTGAAATAGCCAAGTGAAATCTGCGTGTGATATTTGTGAGGGAAGTGACTTTGTACACGGAGTGAACCATTTAGGTATATGTCACGTCCTGTAAAATCAGCTCACTCTGCCTTATTAACTCCATTGGTAAAACAAATGTGGAAAGGACTTTACTAACGGGAGGAGAATAGTCAAAATTGCTACCAGTGGCCCAGATAACATTCTCAGGAGTTTGTACATTATATCTGGTTTGTACCTTATATCTGATCTGCTGCCAGCACAGATTTGCCCCATTGCCACTGAGCAGCACTTTGCTGGGGTGCCACAGGCCCTTCAGTTCTTGTTTCCAACAGTGTTATAGGGACCTGAAACATGGAGAGTCCTGGGATGCTTCTTTGGAAGGCCCTAGATGATACAAGCACAGTACAGTTGCTCCAAATAAATTTTCTTCTCCCTATTAAAATGCTTTCCTTTCACTCTGAAAAATCTAACAACGCATTGAATTCCTCAGCCAAAACCAAAGGAAGTGCTTGCAACTTCAATGGATTTGTGTTTTTCCCTGAAACTGAGGCTTTTTTAGCATTGTACACAGCAGCTACAGCAGAGGGAAGGAGACATTGAGGTCAGCCTCTACCATAGGTCAGGTGAAACTTCCACACATGACAAAGATGACTTTGGCTCCTAAGTACTGCCTGAAAGATCCATAGCAAATAAGCTATGCCAGTACCTCACTGGCGAACAGTACAAAGCTCTGGAATACTCCAGCAGATGAAGATGTTCTGTAGAGACAAAGAATCTACAAGTTAAGCTGCAGAGTGCAGCATTGTCTCTGAAGTCTCCTTAGTAACTACAACTTAATCTGTATTCCCCTGCTAAAAGGAATGCAATATAATGAAAGGACAATTAAGTCACATTAAATGCAAGAAGTCATAATTTGATAATGACCCACTAATTTCTGCAGAATAAGACACTAATCACTCACAGAAATCAGATTTGCACGGGTACTGCAGTGGCTGGACCATTCTAAAGCAATTCAGAGATATTAACTCTGTTTCCATATGCCACCAAATCACAGCAGGATTTTAACAGAAATACTCTGAGGCTGGCAGGACACCATGTCACCTCCTGTTTGATTTCTGCCATGTCGCCTTGTACCAGGAAAGGCAGATTCTGGATTCACAAATCGCACTTACTTCATGAGTTTCCAGACAAACAAGCACTTGTGTCTGGCAATCCAAAGGGAATCCAGTGCATGCTGAAGCCAATCACCAGTCCTGAAACTGATACAATTAAGTTTGAGGATGAATGAAGAGAAATCGAAACGCTAACTCCTGGCTGTCGTTGCCTCAGGTACAGCAGAGTGACAGCAGCTCTACCCAACCCATGTGTGCTTTTAACTACTGCCTACCCCACCTGGAGCCAACTGTCCCCACACAAAAGAGGAGGAGTTACCCCCCCCACCCCATCCCAACTTGGGCAATTCAGGTTCTACCAGGAGCAGATACTTATCATCTGGGAGCCTGGCTTCTCTTTTTCTCTCCTTCTCCAAAGGGCTGCCTGAGACCAACTCTCACACATCAACCACATCCCCCTAAACTTGCTGCTATTCAGAATCTGATGTTGCTCGAAGGTACAATTTGTTTTTTAAAGCATTGTCTATGTCAAATTAATATTGGCAGTACAATACAATGGATTTTTTATTCATTGAAATAATCTTCTGTGTGTATCTATAATAATTCTAATTGATATTCAATAGCTACTTAATCCATGCAAATCATCTGAACCAGGCTGTATCGTTTGGTTCTGTGTAATACCACCAGGTGGCAACAGCAGCCCAGCTATTCCATCCAAGCAACCAGCTGTAGGAACCGTTCACCGCTCTTTTCCTTTCACTGAGCTCTATCCCGAGCCTTTTTTAATTTGCTAGCAGTAAAATTCAGTGTCAGATCAACTGTATAAAATAAAAAGAACCCCCATAGCTATTCCTAGCCCGTAAGAGAGTCCAGGGATTTGGTCAAACCTAAGCAGCTCCCAAGAATACATGAAAGATCACTTCTAACCTTGCTCCGTCAGCACAGAAGACACAGCTGTCTCACGCACACTACGCTTACTCCTGCAAACTGAAGAATGTGAATCTCCCATTATCTATTCCCATTTTCTTCTATGACAAGACACCATGACTTCTGTTTTGTAATTTTATGGAGCTTCCTTATGAAATGATGCCATATACTTTCACATAATATGCGACACACCACTAATTCACTATCCAAACACCACATACCTGCACAAAAACATATGACATCTGGAAAAGCAGAAAAAGCATACCTGCTGATGACTTGTGAGCAATAAAGATATAACAAGCCTTTATTAAGGCAGAAAGCTGGATCAAAATGTGTGCCCGTGTTCCTCAGCTTTCAACGAGTTTTCTGTATAACTGAGTTAAGTGTTATTTTACCAATTATTTTGTTTAAGTTTGATCAAAAGGCAGAGACAGCTTGGTATATGGAAATTAATTACCCTTGTAAACAGAAGTACAGTTGCAGACATCACACTGGATCACGATGCTGTAAATCAAAAAGCCATCTGGCCTCAACTACTATCCCAGCACTACAGTTTCTAAACTTCTTGGCCAGTTCAGCAAACAAATATTTGGTTTTTTTTAAACCAAATTGCAGTGAGAATATATCCTAGGTAAATTTACATATAAATTTACATCTCTGATCTGTCCTCACCAGTATCTCATTTGGAATTACAATAAGGTAAGCAAAAATCGTAATCACTGATCTATATCTGCTTTTCAGACTTAACTTTCAGGTTGATCCTGGGTGCTAAATGACTCCAGACTGAAACGACTCCTGACTCCAGTACCAGCAAGATCAGGAGTGCCCTGCTTCTGACAGAGTGAAAGAAAAAACCAACATTTTATAGGATCCTAAAGCAGGCCTTGAATAATTTGCATTGTAACCACAGTTCTCTACCAAGGTTTTTTCTGTTAAATAAACTGGATTAACACCCACATCTCTTCCACACCAGCTCTGGCTAGAGGTTAGCAGTCATTCCTGAGCTGAATTAGAGAAAGTGTTTTAAGAAAACATGAACACCTAATTGTTTTAAACCGGCTATTTGATGCAGACAATCTCTCTCCCTTGTGTTGTTTTGCCTACAAGATATTAATCAACTTAGATGCATGAGATAAACCGTAAAACTTTACCAGTTCTATTATAGCACAATGATCAAGAGGAGAAATCAGACCTTGGTCTTCCTCGGGAAGGAACCCCTACCTGAAGCATCCAATTCTTTCAGCAAAATCCTGTGCTCTACATGGACTTTCCCTGCTGTGGGGATGCACCCAGCTCCCTTCTTAAGGCTGATCAGCAACAGCAGCCAGTCCCATCCAGTGTAATCAGGAAAAGCTGAGTTAGCTGACTGGGAAGGAAAGAGAAGAAAACAACTGCAAAATGTTAAGGCATGTCCACTAACTAGGGAAGGGGTGGAAGCATTGATATCTAAAGTTTTATCCCAAGACTGGGGAAGGAAACATGACTGAAGACAACACAAGATGGTGGAAGAAAAGGAATAAAGGGAATTACATTTTCTTGTCTTCCACCCATCGCTGTAGACTTCTAGAATTAAGCACATCCATCTTTAGGATGTAAAGTGTTTAGTTTCTGGTAGGGAAAACCCATTGCCTTCTTCTTGTCAGAAGAACAGCTGTTCAAATGCAAGTTACACACCAAGACTTTTTGTCCCAAGTTGCTTTGGTCTTTAAAACCAGTTCCAGTATTGTCTGTAATTTTATTCATAAAGCTAAATTATGACTTTAACTCTAAGATATATTTCAGCTCCTTCAGAAAGTAAAATAAGCAATCAGAATATGAAATAACACACTGACTCCAGCTGCGATATGCCTGATATTTCACACTTTCACCCACACTCATTGGAAATTCAGTTCAAATATGACAACTTGAAAATTAGTTTTAATCCCAACTATTACATGAAGGGTTCCCCCCTCTTTTTCTTCCTTACATCCCATAAGCTCTGAAAACAATGATGTGTAGAGTGGCAGAAGGCAAGTACCTTCTGAAGGTACTCCAAAGCACCACACATCTGAGCAACAGGTGTCAAGCTGTCAAAACCAGATAACAAAAAACCCCAAACAAACTTTCACCTGAACTATTCCTTCAGCCATTCAGCCCCAGGCCTAACACTGCAGCTATTGACAGCACCCACCAATACCTCTGTGCCATTTCTAAGCCAGAGGACTAGCATTTCCCTTTCAGTCTCTTGAATGGAAGTGATGCAATGGGGTATAACCAGCCAGACCTCCACATAAAAAGACCACAGAAGTAGGGTTGCGCTCTTTGTTCAAACCGGTCACATTTGCAAAGCTAAACACCAAGTCAACCTGCCACACACAGCAACACGGTAGCTCTAGTTCTCTAGAAACGAAGCTATTTTTAAACACAGTAGCAATGTGAACCGCATAAATTAGCATAAATTCAGCCTTCACAGATAGTTCTCAGTTGACTGTGTTACTTGGTATGAATTTACACTCTGCACATTCCTTGTTTCTACTAACGCGGTCAATCATGCAATTGATTGGGCTTAAAATCCCCTTTTTCAGTCCTCCAAAATCTCAACGGCCTTTTTTTACACTCCTCTGTTCCTTTTCAGAGCAGCACTATCAAAGGCTTGGTTTTCATTACAAATCTCACAAGGTCTTCACGGCTGGTTATGTGGCTTCCTAACTGCAGGACATCCTACTAGTTCCTCCGCTGGTGATTTTCTCCTTCTGTGCAGATGGCATAGAAGTGGAGTGCAGATGGTAACCCACAGCCCACAAACTCCTCATTATAATTTGAAATATTGTATGCAGCTTTTTGATTCTTATCTTCACATTATTTTCAGCATTAAAGGATAAATCGCTGTTTCCAGAAGATACAACCAAAAGTAATTTTATCTGTTTACAGTTGAGAATCTTCTCCTAACAAAGAGGTAATAATGCACCTTGTATCTTTGCAAGTTTTATTAAAAACCATAAATCATTAGTGGAAAGCATTTTAAATCAAGTATCTTTTGCTTTGATTCGAGTATGACCTTAAGGAAAAAAAGAAACCCAATGATAAGGAAAAAGCAGATCACACTGAAGCAAGAACTCTTAAGAGTCACACAGCTATTTAAGGTAATTTCATGGCTCCAGGTATCACTTTACCTGAGCTCCTTGGAATTCTAATGGGATTTATCTCCACAGAACACCTGTGAGATAACCAAGTTGCTGCTGACAAACTACAGCAGGCAGCAACCAGGTGACTGTTCTGAAACCACGCTGGTGGCCTGTGGGTCATCAGGGCTCACACGCTCACTGCTGCGTCCCCTCTGCCTCGTATGGAGCAGAACCATTTTTGGCAGGAAAGCATGGCTCAAAAAGAAGGTGCCATAAAAAACTAGTCTTATTATTCTTTCAAGCTTTTCACAGCATGTCCAGTCTGGAGGAACTGGCTTTCCTAACCTTTTGACCGGCTGGAAAAGTCCTAAGAGCAGCAAGTTAAAAATATCTGTGGTGGAAAATAGCAAGGAATGAAAAGTTAAGCACTACAGGCCAAGCCTGGATCCCTGAAAAGTTTGTATTAACCAATGGAAAAGCATTAAAAGTAATAAACCTATCCCTTAGTTATAAAAAGAAAACAAACAATACATAAAACACCCAAGCAACATGGTTGACGAGGATTTACTAACTCCCAGTCAGCTCTCACACACAGCATAAATGAGAAGGTGGCTAATTTGCTCCTATATTAGACTTGATTAACACAAATAGCACTGTTTGTCTGAAGTTTTGACCTGGTGCTTGACAACCAATTACTAAACCACATCATTCTACCTCAGCTATAATGGCACCTTCTAAACTGTCTCACAAAATGGCTTCTATCTGTTTAAAGGATGGATATGTGTTGCTTAACTAAATTTACTGCCTTTAAGAGTAACCATTAACAAGCCTTTTCCTCACATGGCTGAAATTATTTGCATATTATACATTAAAAACATTCAGATGTTCAACTGAGTTATGGTATAAATACACTACACCATAAGCAATTTTACTATATAATACAGGGCTATAATCATCCACAGCACACTAACGATCTTGCATATGGACAACACAAGACAAAATAATGCAGTATTTCATCACTGAGGGCAATTTATCTTGTCTACATTCATGGAAGAAGATTACAGGACGTCATCTTCTTATTGGTTTCCCTTTCACAACAAAAAAGACAATTATCAGTTTTCACTAGGGAAGACATCCTTCTGTTGTACTGATGTGACTTTCACGTTTCACACACCAAATACAGCACTGATGTCAATTGAATAGCTACATGTTACCTTCTAACACAACAGTTTATAAAGTGTAAGAGAAATGCTTAAGCTTCAGATGCAATATTGAAGGATTTATGCATGACAATAGAACTGAACAGATATATATTCTCTCTTAGTGGCACGTGCTTGAAACAAGTCAGGGTCTTCAGAACTGACCATCTGAAACTGCTGTTCCGTGAGAAATTGTCAAGTCATGACTTGAGAGAATAAAAAATTTCCAGAGGAAGAGAAAGCTTCATCACAACTGCCTTACAAAAGCCCTGACTGTCCCTCTTCATAGCACAATATCTTAGTTTGTCCAAAGGCACATTCAGAGATTTTCAGCATGAGAAGCCCATCGCCTATGGAAAGGCGAGAGAATTTTGGCAGAGGATGATGTCCTGTGCCAGCATTTTTGACAGAGTAAGAGTGACTCTATCACACATCCACTCCTCCGTGAGAACCTGAATCTGCCTGTGACAAGGTCAATTTTGAGAAGGGTTGGTATTAAAAGATTATGCTCCCTCCATCCTCTCACTGAGGCTGTGCTAATTATTTCAGGGGAGTGAAGGAATTCTTTCATCCTCCAACTCTTCCTTCTCTCGCAAGGTGACTCTGACTGCCTGTACAGTGCCCAGAGGAACAACATGCCAGATCCTAATTCCGTAATTGTGGAATTAGCCATTTTCAACCTTGAAATTTAACCCTAAGAAATTGAGTATGCAGTAATCCACGTAATCCAGGCCTCTACACCTGTCCCTCTCCTAACTAATCTCGCCATCCTTCATCATGTCACATCTTAATTTAGAGTCCTATCTGCTAAGGTCAATATAAGTGGATGCACAAGAAGTCGAACTAAGTATTTTTCACATGGCAGGATTGTTTTCTTCCTTTGTGAACTCTGTGAGACACAGAAATATCAACAGAGAGCAAAGCCCTTCCTTAGCGACACAAAACCCATCTCCACGACTGTTCTGGGAAGCAGCGAAGAGATATAATAAATAAATAAATAAATGTAGTGCAGCCCTGGATAATGCGATCTGCTGGTATTAAGTTTTCTCCTGAAGGAGTTAAGTATATACCAGCTGCTCTACATTAAACCGAGCTGGCATTTTAAATCATGCAAATTAGCTGAGCTACCATCCATTTCAGCCCAGCATTTAACAGCATTGCTGCAAATGATGCACAGTGCTGGCCAAACCAAGCCCTGCCATTTCAGCTGCTGTCAGAGAAGAAAGAAGAGGGAGGGTAAGGGCACTGAGTGATGCTGCAGCTATTCACAAGATGGTTTGCAAGAGACTCCTTCCACCACAGGTATTGTTCACATGACTAAAACATGCACACGTGTATGAAAAGCCCAAGGTTTTTATTTGTTGAAAATCCATTTATATAAGCTGCTAAGAGCCACTGCAAAACAATCTAAAATGAAGTGAATTGCCAGAAGAAAACTGAACTTTCAAATCTCTCTTTGCTTAATGCTGCATAATAAACACTGAGTGGATCTGACGGGCCATTGGCTCAGAAGTGCTGACACAGCAGCCCACGGGTAGCCCAGGGTGGCATCAGTCCCCACCGCAACGTCTCACACCAACACACATTTCTCAGATCTGTGTTTGTTCAATGCAGACTCCTTTTCTGCTGAATCCTGGGGAGCTCAGGAGGCAACAAAGAGGACTAAACCTTATCTGGTTCATGTCACGGCCAAGAGATTAAGTTTGAGCATAAATCTGAAACTGTATAGGAGAGTGAAGGATCTGCTATTAAGCAGTCTAGGAGCTTTGAAAACTATTTTGGTTTTCTTTTTATTATTTCAAGTTCTTTCATATGCCCTTTTTTTTGCCTTTTTATGTCTTTTTCTTCTTTCTTTTTTTCTTTTTCAAGTGCCTACTGCAGCAAGTAACCTGCTCAACTAGGGGAAGCTGGGATTGATTCTTGTGTTACAAATGAGGTAACATCTGCCTTGCTCTCTGACCTAATAAACCAAACCACTGGTGGGTATGACCCATGGCCACTACAACCCCATGTCCAGACCACAACTCACTTCACCTCCAACAGGACTGGTCTTTCAACTCTCACCACCATAATGCCTTTAAGGCAAAATACACCAAATAAGAGGAAGATCTGCTCCAGGATCTCAAAAGCAACCCATAGCAGAGACAGCTGAAAGACCACCAGAGGATCTTCGCTGACACCTCAACACCTGAGAACTGAGGAGCTGGTGGCAAGGACAGGACACAGCAGGCAGACCTGCCAATAAGGGGTTTCCTTGCCCTTCAGCCTACGCTCCTCCACCCAAAGGAAGCCTTTTGCAGGGATGGCCTGGAGCTCTCACAGAGCCCGGGGTGTCTCTGTGCTTCCCTCTGCTGCAGGCACCTACCACAGCTCGGCCAGTGGATCCCAAAGCAAACACCCCACAGAAAGACATTGCACCTCCAAATTTGTCCCAAGTCACAGGATTTACCACTGCCTGGCACCACAGTGAGACTGACCATAGGGAAAGGACGAGATCCCAAGTAAGCCCTGCTTGCAGAAGATGCTTTCGTCATAAAATTTTAAGTGCATGACATTTTCATTCACAAACAGATCCTCTTCCAGGTATTTCTGCTCCTTATGACAGTCAGACTTTCTTTCACTGGTTTGGAGTCTAAGTATTAAATCCTATAAAACAAATCACTCCATGTGGTCCAAACTGTATCAGGTAAAAGGCCAAAAGGCTGACTCCTAAAGGCAATCAAAAGGAGAATCTCCATTGCTGCAGTGAGGGAAGTTTGTATCTGCCTGCTTGGAAACGGGATCCTAGGCAACTGCTGCTCTTTCCTCTTGAAAAGCAGAAGTGGTTTTGTTTTGTAAATTAAAGAAAATTCATTAAAATTCCCTGGCTCAGTTGTGTAGGGATAAATAGGATGCTGCTGCCTCCCCTTTCCAGCTCCACAATGGAAGACAGGCACCTTATTGCCAGCTTTCCTTGGCAGTGCTCCTTTGGCACATTACCCTGGGGGATCAGACCCCTGTGTGCACCAAAGCCTATCTCAGAGGAGTAAGACACAGCAATGCTGAAAATACTCCTTCCCAAAATAATCCATCCCAGTTAAGCTACAGACAAGTCTGGAATACGTATGGCAGTTCTGAGAAGCAGACTGACCCATGGCTATTCAGTAAATAAAAAGAAACCCTTTTTTAAGCTATTGCTCCAAATAGCCAATGCACATTTGATCTTGAAACACACATGACATTTTTAATATTAGTTTTAAAGACCTAAATATCTGTAAGACTCTTTGACATGAAGAATAATATCTAACTGAATCAATTTTTTCTAACCAGACCAATCCATTAATTATTGTTTCCCCCAGCTATAGTCATAGACTCATAGCATGGTTTGGGTTGGAAGGGACCTTAAAGATCATCCACTTCCAACCCTCCTGCCATGGGCAGGGACACCTTCCACTGGATCAGGTTGCTCAAAGCCTCATCCAACATGGCCTCAAACTTGTCCAGGGATGGGAAATCCACGACTTCCCTGGGCAACCTGTTCCAGTGCCTCACCACCCTCACAGGAAAAAATTTCTTCCTAATATCTAACATAAATCTCCCCTCTTTCAGCTTACAACTATTACTCCTCACACTATCACTGCACTCCCTGACAAAGAGCCCCTCCCCATCTTTCTTGTAGACCCCTTTTCAGTACTTGAAGGCTGCTCTAAGGTCTCCCCAGAGCCTTCTCTTCTCCAAGCAAAACAAGCCCAACTCTCTCAGCCAGTCCTTATATGAGAGGTTCTCAACCCCTCTGATCATCATCGTGGCCCTCCTCTGGACTCAAAGTTGCATACTGATTTTTGCAGATGAAAATGTGTCCTTCAGACAGCCGTCCTAGATGTCCTTCCTACACAACACTGAATATCTTAGTTGCCTATTAGTAAAAAAGACTTTGTCAACTTCTATGGCATCATTAGGGAGATGAGGAGGAACAGGGAAATGATTGAGGAAGTTAATTGAGTCCTTCTACTTGGAGAAGGCATAACCAAATCAACAAGATCCCAGCACTGAAAACAGCTGCTTCAGCAGGTATATCAGTCAGCCTGTCAAGGGCTGTTCTGATTATTTTTTGTTTGCTTTTTTGTTTATATAACATGAGAAAGCCTGGATGTGTATAATTATATAACTTTGTTGCCAGGCAGGTGAGACAAATATCTCTAGGTTTCTCCAAGATGGCTTTATGGCCCAGTGCCCTATGCCTTTGGGATCATCATGTCTAAGAACCCATCCTTCACCTCCCCGAGACAAGGAAGGAGCAGCAATTCAATACCTTGGCCTCCAATCCTGTGAACTCCCAGAGCTTGAAGGAGGGACTAACCCTAGTTCCTGAATCTCTGCAGTTAAGTACGTTTTCCTTCTTGCTTGTATAAAATAAAACCTCAACCACTTCTACTGGAAAGTAGCCCATGGACTCTCTTTATGCTGGTTCCTTGCTATTGTCTGGTAACTCTGAAGTGTACACTGTGAACATGAACTACACACTTTTGGATTCTACCATGGTGGTCGTTACGAAAAGAACAAGAATGAAGAAATGGACCGATAGGACAGGTAAAATAAGGATTAGGGACTCCTGCTGACTATGAGAGAGAAGATAAGGCAACTTCTAGCCATAGCTTTAAAGAAAACATCTACACAAGCTGAAAATACAGAAAGGACTTCAGGAAACATTCAAGATAAGGGAAGGACACAGAGTAAAATTTAAGACAAAGCCATGAGAGTAAACAAGACATTGATAAAATATGATTTGCCAGGCCAAACCTGAACACGCACAGGGGCAAAAGTCCTGGTCAAAGCATATTTTGAAATGCAGAAGTTAGATATTTTTTCCTTTCATGTATTGTTTTCCCACACATTGCTTCCAATTCTAAAATAATCCCCAAGTAAAATGAAAGATAATCCAAGGACAACACACCTAAAAATATTTTCAAGAGGGGAAAAAAAAGGTGGAATCAGAGTAAAAAATCAAATTTCAGCCTGCTTTAAAATAAGAAGTGACCTGTTTTCTCAATTATTTATTTTAATAAATGGTTTATTTGTTTTAAGTTTTAGCAGTTATTTCCATGTCTATGCTTTGCAAAACTGAAGAAACTGAGAATGTTTCCACAAACCATTTCAGAAAGAACAATTTACAGATAAAATTAGAGGCACAGAAGTTAGTGCCAAGTTTTTGACTGAATTCCAATTCTTGGTGAATGGAAAACCAGCAGCTTCCTGTTACAAAATGTACCAACAGTTCATATCTAATAATACACATAAAATCTGACCATTTACATACTTCAAATATAGATGTTTCTAAATATAATATTCAAGTATGGTATTTTTAGACAGGTAAACTTCTCAGGAGAATGAATCTGAGTTTGGTTGAGATTCTATAGTTTGCTGCAAGGAAAAAAAGGGTTAAATTTTAAGCATATCTATCTCCTGACTTATATCATAATACACTGAAAGTTTAACCCCAAATCTTAAATAAGCAGAAAGCAAATGAGAAAAAATGGGAGAAGAGAAAATATACCCTTCCATTAAAGGCCCAGTTATCAATTTATTCAAAACTGTATCTATTTACACCAGCACTTATTATTTTTATTCTGTGTTGTACGTTTGGGAAGTTCAAACAAAATAATTATTGTTTTAAATCCCTCCATAATTTCTTCCATTTTGGTAGGAAAAAGGCATTTGCAGGCTAAAAGCATTAAAAAACTCTACAAGTTAAAGAGAGATTTAAAACTAGTGATGGGATTAAGGGAGGGAAGTGATCTGGACAGGTTGGATCAATGGGCCGAGGCCAACTGCATGGGGTTCAACAAGGCTCAGCAGAGGTGCAACAACCCCATGCAGTGCTACAGACTTGGGGATGAATGGCTGGAAAGCTGCCCAGTGGAAAACGGGGTGTTGGTCACATCCTGGCTGAATATGAGCCAGCAGTGTGCCCAGGTGGCCAAGAAGGCCAGTGTTGTCAAGAAATGGTGTGGCCAGCAGGAGTAGGGAACCGATTGTCTCCCTGTAGTCGGCACTGTTGAGGCTGCACCTTCAATACTGTGTTCAGTTTTGGGCCCTTCACTGCAAAAAAAGACATTGAGGGGCTGGAGCGCATCCAGAGAAGGGCAACAAGGCTGGTGAAGGCTCTGGAGCGCAAGTCTTATGAGGAATGGCTGAGGGAACTGGGGGAGTTTTAGCCTGGAGAAGAGGAGGCTGAGGGGAGACCTTATTGCTGCCTTCCCTGAAAGGAGGTTGTAGTGAGGCAGGTGTTGGTCTCTTCTTTCAAGTGACAGGATGACAGGAAGCAGCCTCAAGTTGCACCAGGGGACGTTTAGATTGAATACTTGAAAACACTTCTTCACCAAAAGGATTGTCTGGCCTTGTAACAGCCTGCCCTGGGAAGTGGTTGAATCAGAATCCCCAGAGGTATTTAAAAGGTGTGTAGATGTGGTGTTTAGAGACATAGTTTAGTGAGACTTGGTAGTGCTAGGTTAACTGGTGGACTTGGCGATCTTAAAAGTCTTTTCCAACCTAAAGGATTCTAAGATTCTACTAGCTATTAGCTGGATAGGTAGAAAGACAATGCCTCTCTGTTGAAGCCAAGAGCAGTTCATGAAAGCCTCCAACAAAGACTGAGTGACTAACAGAACTGAAATACAACACATATAGCACAAAAGAGAAGTTGTGTAGAAGACCCAATGGACAAACAATCTAGGAAAAGCAAGAAGTAAAACTCTAAAGAAATTCCCCAGTGCAGCCAGGGAAGCAAAGGCAGGCAGGGAGAAAGCAAGAAAAAAATTAATAATTAAAAATTAATAATTAATAATTAATATATCTGGTTAGAGGACAATTGGACCAAAGTGTCCTGCTTGGGTGCTGCTGCACATCAGGTGTAAGAGCAGAAGGTGATAAAAATTACTTGCTAAAACAGGGACAAAGAAAGTGAATGTTCACTGAAGAAATATAACTTTATGGCGTAAGCCATCAGTTTCAAGGACAGAGGGAGAACATGTGGACACCATAATGCATAACCATTTTGAACTGATTAACAAGTAGCAGCAAAGGAGAAAGATAATGTAATAGTCAGGGGACTAGCTAGAAATTTTCTAAAGCACTGTCGACTTTATGACCTTGGCTAAGTCTCTTTGTCCCTTAGCCATGCATTTATAAAATAAGAACAAATCCCTTACCTCTAAGGAGTGTTTTTAGATTAAGTATACTAAAATTTGGAAGCCCCTTAGATATTAACTATTCACAGAGATCAGAGAAATAGCATAGAAAATAAATAACAAGCACAAAAAAGGTCATATTAAATGAGTGTTTCAAAACTAACCACGGGCTGTAAAAACTTCAGTGAATTCAACAGCAGCATTATTTAGCTCCACAGTTAATATCTTTGGAAATCCCATCTTGGGCAACTCAACAGTGAAGGTATGAACTTGGGAAGGAACATTACACAATGGCCAAATGCTCTTTTACTCAAGAACTGTCACAATTAAACTCAAATCAGAGCAAAAATGGCTTTCACTCATTATCAAGTAAAACTAAAAACTGAATGAAAGTTTGTATTCCAAGTGATCTTTTGCAGATTGCGAATGAAAACTCAGCAGTGAAAGAGCCTGCAGAGTTCATAGTGCAATCTATGCCAACCACACCCTGGGCTGCACCAAAAGAAGTGTGACCAGCACGGTGAGGGAGGTGATTCTCCCCCTTTACTCTGCTCTCGTGAGACCTCATCTGGAGTCCTGAGTCCAGTTCGGGAATCCTCAGCATTGGAAGGACATAAATCTGTTAGAGCGAGTCCAGAGGAGGCCACAAAGATGATGCAAATGGAACACCTCCCGTATGAGGACAGGCTGAGAGAGTTGGGCTTGTTCAGCCTGGAGAACACTCCATGGAGAGCTTAGAGCTGCCTTCCAGTACTCAAAGGGGGCCTACAGGAAAGCTGGGGAGGGGCTCTTTATCAGGGAGTGTAGTGATAGTGTGAGGGGTAAGGATTTTAAGCTGAAAGAGGGAAGATTTAGATTAGATATTAGTAAGAGATTTCTTCCTGTGAGGGTGGTGAGGCAGTGGAACAGGGTGTCCAGAGAAGTCATGGATGCGCCATCCCTGGAAGTGTTCAAGGCCAGGTTGGATGGGGCTTTGAGCAACCTGAGCCAGTGGGAGGAGTCCCTGTCCATGGCAGGGGTTTGGAACTGGATGATCTTTAAGGTCCCTTCCAACCCAAACCATTGTAAGATTCTGTGATTCTACCTCACACCTTTTGTTCAAACACAGGACATTTCAAGGTAGCATTTTATATTAAAAGACAGAGCGCTGAAAACTCCATGTTAATAATCACAATAAAACAATTTATTAATTGTTTTCATTCAAAACAACTTCTAAAAATTTAATATTTACCTGTTTGTATCTATAAACATTATCAAAACCACTCTAAATATAAATAGAAGAAGAATTTGGCTGCTTAATAACCTCAGACTGCTTATGGTGTGTAAAAAAAAAAATCCACCAGAAAGCAAGATACAGCAAGGGTTTTTTTTTTGTAGGAATGTACTTAAGTATGCAGCTATAATTACATAAGCAAGCTCATTAAAATCAATACTAATTTAAAATTATTTTTGTGGTTATGTATTTTGATAGCCTGAATTAATAGTTTTTCTTAGGTTTTCCAGATTCTTCAGTACAATTTCTCCTTTGTACATATCCTAAATGGGACCTCATTTGAATTCTTCCAACACTGCAAAAAGCTGTCTTTCATGGTGAAGTTATCAGTATTAATGACTACATTTTTTATAATTTCTTTTATAATGATCTCAGCAGTGGTAGCAGGACCAGATTTTACACCGTTGTGGCAGCTCACAGAATGGTAGTGATACCAGTCAATGTATATCTGACTTTAAATTGGGTCCAGATAAAGATTTGCTTGATTCCTATCCCTTCTGCAAGATGACTCCATAGTAATACTATCAAGCCCCTGCATAAAAGCAGTAAATGCACGTGAGAGGGGACGGCATAACTTCGCTGCAATATGCTTTATTAATCTTTCTCTCTATGAACTTCACATTATCATGACAGTGATGTGGTGGTGTGAATGGCTTCTGATAAAGTTAATTAAAATACAGAAAAGTAATTACTAATATCTGAACTATATGGCTTCCTTTGGATTGCTAGTGGCATGGGATCGGGGGTAGTTGAGGCAGGTTAATCGATAGCCAGCAGACTGCAAGCCTCTGCTCTTGAAGCAGTTGATGTGAGCCTAAATTGGAAATGTGGAAAAATATTGAGGCAATGCATTAAGTAAGCAATTTGTGAGCAGCTAGAATGCTTCAAGGCAGTGTACAACTGATGAAAAAACCTCCTTGAACTATTTTCAGGAGTGTGCTATTAACCTAGGGATGGCTCTCCAATAGATTTTTTGCAGGCATCTGTAATGGAGCTTCTCTACCAATTCCATTCCATTCCCTTGTCATTGACTTGGACTACAGAATGGATAATGAGAAAAAACACTCAGGGACATTTCTTATCTCAATGGGTAACGTTTCTGGTGCACGCCTCATATCTAGAACACCTCAAACATGGATGATCTTCACAAACTGGGAAAGAATACCTAAGACTAGAAAATGGGGAGATGTAGACCACCCCAGATCCAGACTGCCCAAATCAACATGAGCTTCAAGAACTGGGACAGCAATGCAAAGAAAAATCTAGCTGAATGAATTGTTTTTATTGCAGTGAATAGTATCCAGTTTTGATCCAAATTCTTAAAACAAGGTCTAGGCAAACTTAGAAGAGCTCAGCAGAGAGCTCTAAGAGTTGAATGTGTTCTAGAAGTCTTAGGAGAAAAGATTAAATGAATTAGGCTTGCCTAATGTAAAGAAAATAAAAGTGAGGGAGAAAATGGTAACACCTAGTGAACACCTGCCTTCCACGTCCACCAAGGCTGGAAAACAGCTAAATTTCAGCAGATGAATATTGCAAAGAAATTTGCAAAGAACAAAACTCCCAGCCCAGCCCTCCCTGCCAAACACTAAGGACAGTTATGGCTAATTGCTGAATACACGTGCTTTAATACCAGCTCGAACAGATACCTGTCTACTTGAAGTGTTTCAGTGGAAGAGTGGGACTGCTACAGTTACTTAAAACAAGCACAATGGTTATTGTTTAGGTTCTCCAGAGAATGAAAATCAAGAAGCTAGAGAATACAGCATAGCAGCAATAAACACATTAATTAAATCCATTATCTCCTTTGTGGCTTTCACAATAACATGGCAACAGACTGCATTCCTGGAACAGTATCTTTCTTCTTGCACCCTGCAGGAACAATTTTACCGTGGACTTCTAATTGGCAATGACTTCTTTTTTAAATAACTAATGCAAATTTAGTAGCCAAATGCATTTGACTTCTTCAGAATTGCTAATAAATTCCATTTGTGCATGAGAGAGCACTATCTGGCTATCTACTTGGTGGAAGTTTCTCTGGTAACAAAGTTAAATATTTCCAAAACAATGCTCTCTAAATGTGGGTACAATTTATTGGCCATGTTTTCAAATTAGACAAAATAAGCACCAGTGCAACAGCAGGATAGTGTTGTGCACAACACAGGGAATTTAATATGGAAAAATGAATGGAGTGTGTATATCAGTAACAATAAAGCAGGAATGATAATCCTATGATTCACCAGCTGAAGGTTTCAGACTAGCATTTACAATAGGCTTGATGTTAAAACCCTCAGACCTTTCTTTGGAAAGTGCCTCTGAAATATCCTGAAGAATGCTTTTTATAAATTGCACAGCATTTTTAAATAACACATTGCCCTTATATGGCCTTAAAGGCACAAAACTTCCCTTCACTATAAAATCCATCTTACACATCTAAAACCACATTAAGAACAAAAAAACCCTCAAAATATTGAGAGGCTTCCACTGAGTCATTTCTCAAGAGGGACACCTTTATTTTGAGCAATTTTTAGAAAAGGAGTACTTAATGAATACCACCTACGGTGCCCATGTTCTCTGTAGAACCAGGCTCAAGGTACCACCTGGCACCCAAAAAAAACAGCTTATGAACCTTAGCACTGGTGTGTGACTGGCTTAAAACATGGTAAAAAGAAGAGCATTATAATGTAGTCTGGTAACTTCACACTGAGACTTCTGGTCTAGACCAGCCACTTCTCGAGAATAATCAGTAAACTATGTGCAGGGGAAAAGCCATCCAGAAATTCGAAGTGGAAGCATCTATACACCATGATGAGAGAAACAAATTCATAGGTAAAATAGGTAAAGGTAACCCTCTATCTGTTTTATGCCTCCCATCACTTCTTCCCCTGGAAGGAGATGTCCTAAAGATGAGGTCAAGTTGTTCTCTCTCCTTATTATGTACACGCAATTGAATTTTGTATTATGTAGCACAAAGAGGACCAACTTCAACAGGATTAAGAGTAACTCCCTAAAATACTCCCAGAACATCCTGTGGCTTGTTGGTTACAAAACCCTCCAGAGATAGGACAGGAGTTGGAATTCCATTGTGTTGAAATAGAAACTGAACTCAGATAGCCCAGACTCTGAGTGAATGTTCTAACCACTAGGCAGTTGAGCAACAGCAATGCTTCTCTGCCACCTGGGTTGAAAGTGGCCTGGTATCACCCTGAGTATTGATGAAAATAGCTTATATGCCCAAGAGAGAGTTTGGAGCAGCAAATTCCCAATTCAGCCTCAGCTGAAGTTAAATAACTTTCAGTCATTTTTACTTTTTCCCTTTGCTTTTTTGATCCAAGTGCCACAATCTCTTTTTAATTCGCTCTCCACCCACACAGGAGCATGTCATATCCTTCCCCATGGGCTCCAAACTCCACACAGGGACTGAGATCTATAAAAGATATGTGCCAAAACATTTTGTATTGGTTCAACTCATGAATCTAAAGTCAATATGTCATTGTAAGAATATAACTTCCCCCAATCACAGGGGATGCGAGGTGCCTGAACAGTAAAATGGAGAAGGCCACACTGCTGCTTGTGATAAAATACCCAGAGAAGCAAGTGATGGCCCCCATAAGACATGTCTGTGATTCATGAGATCGTCCTAGTGTGGTGTTTGAGACTAAACCAGGCTTATTATCGGAAAGCACTTCTAGACCTGACTGTAGCTGGAAGTTTTCCAAAATAAAAACACTTCAGAGCTGCTGACATACCATCTGGCAGCTGCTCATCCATCCTATTCCTCCTCCCCTGGGAGGGAGAGATGGGAGAAAAAGAAAGGAACAGTGTCCTTGATACAACCAATCTGGAAAAATCTCCCTTTAGATATAGAGCAAGGTTCCAAATTACTACCTTGAATGGCAAAGACCTGCATGCTTACGTGGACAGAGGGATCAAAGTTGGATCAATAAGAATAACACAAAAGGACCTGTGTTTATTTAAGATAATGGATAGTAAAACAAACCTCACTGGTTCACACCTTAAAAGGTGCTGGTCATTTGCTAAGATGGATACACAAATTCGGCTTCTGAGAATGACAAATCTTAGGATTTCAAATGCTGCTGAAGTTATTAAAAAACTGAAAATCATCTGAAATGCCTTTGCCCAAAATCACTCCATGTTTAAATATAACGTATTAGTATGAAGACACTTTCATCATCAGAATATAAAAAAAATGGTGTTTGCTCCACATCTGTGTAAGGGTTAAAAATACCATAGTATTCCCCTTCCTGATGCCAGTGGCTACTGCTGGCGGGATCTCTCCGATTATAACCTATTACAGGATGAGAAAGTACTTCTGAATAACAATCACTTTTGCAGGAAGGTAATTTTCTGTACAAAACCCCAGGCGTGTCTGAGAGGAAGAGCTGCATATAATGAGATTTTGCTGACATTTCATAATCACAAGTACAGATTCTAGCAGAAGGGAAAAAGAGTACTCCTTTCTCTCCTAAGAACAAGATACGATGCGCAGGTCGGTCTGCCTGCTGCCACCACCCTGCCACTGGTATTTGTCTGCCTCCTTTTCCTGCTCTCAGTCCCTCAGGAACAGCTACAGCCACATTCGTCTGGCTTGAGCAGCCCGATACGTCACTCTGTCTACCAGCAATGGAAGTGCAGCACATCCTAAAATTCAGGGCACGGGGCCAAACACGCCCAGTCAAGTAGTCACACTTTTTTTAAGAGAATAGGGTTACGAGGCCAAAGATTTCAAAATCCAGGTGGTAGGGATGACCCACTATTCCCTGAGGAAGGAGGAGAAAAATAAAAGAGAAGTATCCATCATCATTTCCCTCTTGCAGTATAACGGTATCACCTTCTGCTGGGCTCAGATATTGGTAGAAGCAGCCTGTAATGTAGATGGCTGTTGCCCAAATACATCCTGCTGCTCTACAGCAATCTCTGTACAACGTTAATCAATTCTGCTTGCTGCAGCAGACCATCTGCTTTGCTCACACCGTAGTACGCTAACGCATACTATCTGCTCACACTGCTGTCGAGCACACTGACGCATCGGCACGACAAGGCAATCTCAGTCGTGCTGAAAACGGTACTACACTCACAAAAATGAAACGAGCTGAAGTACACACATTTCTCTTCCCTACACAGGCAGCAGCATATATCAAAAATACATCAGAAAGCGCAATGAGAAACCTAAAAAATGCATATTGATCATCTGCTGCATCAGTGATGTCATGCACATACAGACAATTCCACCTGACTCTTCATCTCCTACATAACCTATTTAATTTAGCTGCACTGAGAATGACATGCATATTGTAATTTAATACCTCCCATTCACTCCACACACAGCTATAAATACAAAATTTTCACAGGACTAACACTCCATTTTTGACAGTCAGCAATCTTTCCCCATCCCGGGCACACAACCCAGCCACTACAATTACCACCTACAAAAAAAGAACACATCCCATAAACAACATCTCTACCATCTCCCATCCCCAAAGCCCACAAGTTCAAGCAAAGGCAATAGAGAATGCAGCACAGGCAAAGGGCACACACAGTACCATCCCTCAGCACCCCACCATCAGCTCCACCATGCTGACAAAATTACAAAGACATTCCTTGGTAGCACATGCCACTATGCGGAATATAAAATATCCCACCGCTGTAGATAGATGTTATCACACACAACCCCTTCCCTCACTGCTGTTCACACCACCATCTATCTGCCTCAGAAAACCTGCTGCACCATTCAATATAGAAATAAATCCCTGCATATACCACCCCAACATTTGTGCTTTCTAACCTGTGTGTCAATTCCATTTTCTACCGAGCTACTCTTCCTTGGTGGGAGTCCATCTCCTGCGTTTTCTTGTCCATTAGGAGATTTGAGAGGAATGTGGCTGGAATACAATGGCTTCGTCACCTCCACCTTGTTCCCAAACTTCAGGTAACAGGGCTGTGGGATGGTCCTGGCCGTTGGGACATGCAGGATTGGAGCAGCGCTGTGTACGGGTTTAGGTAGTCCCGATTTCATTTTGGAGGCTACCAGGATGGCTGGCATTTTCTCTTTCTGCTTTCCTAACACGTTTCTGTCAGCAGCAGCAACAGCAGAAACAGCAGGCAGGGAGAGAGAAAAAGACACGTTGGGGAAGCTGCTCTGCACTAAAGCAGCCTGGTTTACTGCAGGGATCTCCAAAACCAGCTTAGAATTTAAAACCAATAATAAAATCAACCAAAAAGAAGGCAAAAAAAAAAGGCAAATGACTCTCAGCCTAAAATATCTCCCAGCTCTATGCCAGCCTTCCACCTGTTTCCTCTAATTTTATTTTCAGTTCTTCACCACTGTCCTCCTTCCTATTTCTGCTGTTATTTAACTTGCTCCTTGCTTTCTCTGGCTTTTCTTCCCTGGAAATGGGGAGACTTTCACTCCGTTATCTTGTCACCGCATCTCCAAAGTGAGGCAGTCCTTTGGAACAGGGAAAAAAAAAAAGGAACCTGCTGCTGCGTACGCTTCCCTTTCCGTACGCACTAGAGAGTGAGTGAGCGAGCGAGCAGGATTTCCAGCTTAAGATGTCTTTCTTCAGTCTTAGCCAAGAAGCAGATGTAGCTCAGTATGTTAATGACTGATGCCCTTGGATACGAGCCTTAGAGAATCAAGCTTCTTAAGCCTTAATAGCTGGGAACAGGACAACGATGCTGGAGCAGAAGGAGGAAAGGTCCACTGACAGCAATTTTAAATAAAAAGATGCCAGTGGCTACAAAATTTCCCGGCTCCCCCAGTGCTGATCATGAAAACCAGGAGAAAACAAAAAAATAATCATTCAGCTGTCAGAGGGAAAGGGAAAGCAGCCGCCACCTCATTTTCCCTTCCCGCAGTGGAGCGGGTTCAGCGCATCCCGGGGGTAACGGGGAGGGGGCAACGGGCGGCTGCCTCCCAGCACGGTCCAGGCTTGGCCCTGCCTGCTGGAAGCAGAAACAACAACAACAACGCAAAAATCCCTCTGTCTGCAGGGGGAGGAGCGGCTTCAACTCCTGGGGCGGGCGGGGAACTCCGGGGGCTGCACCGCCCCGGGGATGGATGCTCCAGGGGCGGGGTGGGGGGAGCTTCGGACCGGCTTCTTTTTGAAATTTGAAAAAAATAGGAGGGGAAAAAAAAACAACCAAACCGGTTTCAAATCAAAACACCTGGAGATGACTCATTGTTCGTTGCTGTTCGGGAAAACTGCCGCTGCCAGCATCAACAGGAATTTGAATAAGCACAGTGAGTAATCCAGCCCTATTATAGCAACGCTTGGCACTCTGCTTTTTGGAGTCTTTCTTTCAGTGGCACAGGTTCCTCCCCGTGCTGTTCCGCAGATCTGTAACAGCGCCCAGATCCCTTATTCCTGCTGAGCGTGGTCCATTTCAGAGCAGTGCATCTCCCCCTTTCTGCCCTCTTCTCCCTATACTACCACAGGGCACCCTCCTGGACCACGGGGGATTATCAGCGTGAAAACTCAGGGCACCCGAGGGATACCTTCAGGCACCTAAGGGGCACTTAGCACAACTCCTAATTTCCACACAGCCAAAAGCTTTGACTTACTCCATAGGCTTCTTACATTATATACAGGGAGGGCAGAGTGCCTCAGAATAATATTCAAAAAGCCAAGCCAAGACATGGAGGAGGAAGATGCATTTTAAATCACATCCTTGTCGCAGTCCCAGGAATCCTTATTTCCCTTATTATTTCTCCTCATTCTCATCTCGCCCATTGCCTGAAAACCAAATCCCTGCACCACCACCTGGGTGGCAGGGACAGGAGCCATCTCAGCAAGCAGGGAGAAGCAATGAACCTACCCTTGAAATATTTGAAATACCCGTTGGCTGAGTGTCCAGCCCATGGAGCTACTCGTCAGGACAGTGGAAGCACAGCCCCACTGACACGCCCCATCCATCCAGTGAGGAGTGCTCAGAGGAGGAAGGCTGAAACACGCTTGAGGACCCACTTCAAGAGGAGCTGGGTCCTGCCTGTTCGACACCTTGATATTTGGGAAAGTTTTAGATGTGAAAAACCTGGCTGTTTACTTATGAGACTCAGATAAAAAAAAATGAGGCATTTCTGGATCGGAGGTGTCTCCGGGATTAGGTAGCAGTATTAGGATAGCATTTTAGGAAATGGAAATCAAATGAGACCTGTGTGTTAGATCAGATGAGACGTGTATGTTGGATCCTTCTATGGACATCATCCTAAATGACTTATCCAGGGGTACATAGTAAAGAACTGGAAATTAAAGTCAGAACTTGTGTTCTGCTCCCTATGATGTGCTATTCTACCTCAACATTGCAATGTAAGCCAGTCTATCTCCATTAACAGAACACAGTTCCAGAAGACATTACCTCTACTGTGCAAGGGTTTTGTTGCTCCTGGTTTTGGTTTTTTTTGTTTGCCTTTTTTTTTGAGATATCTCATATTAACTAGATTATCTAAAAGCAAAAGCAAAGCTTGGACACACTGTCACTGCAGTGTGCCATCTCTCGCTTAGCACTGTCCCCTGATCATGTAATTCAAGGTCCCAACAGTACACATGAAGGTCCAGAGCACAAGCCTTATGAAGAGCGGCTGAGGAAACTGAGGTTGTTTAGCCTAGAGAAGAGAAGGCTGGAGGGAGACCTTATTGCTCTCCACAGCTACCTGAAAGGAGCCGTGTAGCAAGGTGGGTGGTGTTGGTCTCTTCTCCCAAGTAACAAATGATAGGATGAGAAGAAATTACTTCAGGTTGTGTCAGGGGAGGTTTAGGTTGGCTATAGAAAGAAGTTCTTTACTGAAGGAGTGGTGAAGCATTGGAACAGGCTGCCCAGGGAAGTGATGGAGTCTCCATCCCTAGAGGAGTTCAAAAAGAATGTAGACATGGTACTTCGGGACATGGTGTAGTAGGCACAGTGGTGCTGGGCTGACGGTTGGACTGGATGATCTCAGAGATCTTTTCCAACCTTAATGACTCAATGATTAACTAGAGTTTTGGGTGTTACTGGCACTTTTCAGCACATCTGCTTTCACATACACCAGCTCTGAAGGCTGTTTTGTATTAACTCAAAGAGGGTAACTTGTTTTGTTGTTGTTTTTATGAGTAACTGCTTTCACTCTATCTCTTTATCCACTAATCTCAGACTAGAAACTTCACATCTCAGTTCCTCCATCTCATTGAGATGGATCTTCTAATGTCTGCTGTTGTAACACCATGCACATGGAAAATATCAAAGCCCAACAACTCCATAAAGAAAGTCGGATTTACCATATGAAAGGACTGGTAGTTATGGATGCAGAAATGTGTCAAATGCTCTGATAGGAGTTCTATTGTTCACTACTGAAAACACTGCCTTGCTTGCTGAAAGTAGGTTGGGCTGGATTATAGAAAACTTGAAAAAGATCCAAGTCTGAAAACAAGGCTAATTTTAGGCCTGCAATAAAATATAGTAATGTTTAAAGCTATTAGAAGATCTAACTGACAGCTTTATGTTCTGTTCTTCACTTACACGTTTTATGAGGTTCATGCCACCCATCCTAGATGCACAGAACTTGCCAGTTTTTGTTGTTCTGTTTTCATCTTGGAAAACTGGCTACAGGACACCAAAACGGACACAAAATTAATTTGAGCAAAAGAAAAGGATTCCTTTCATTGCTGTTCTAATAATTATTGAATCTGATCCTTTGATGATGGTGGATTGAATATTCCACAGCTAGAGGAAACTACTTTATTTCTTGGTGTGCCTGCTGAAGGGAAGATCATCTCTTCTGGATAAACTCAGTCTATGCTCCTGCCAGTTCTTTTGCTGAATCAGTATAGCATGGACTCCTTCTTTACTAAAGCTTAATGTGAATTCCTGATAACACATACAAAGAGTGGCCTTAAATTACTGCTTCTCTTATGGCTTCAGTAAAAAACCAGCTATTTAAGGGAAAAGTTTGTGTAAATAATCCATTGTCATAATACCTTGCATATTTTACACTACAGCATAATGCCAGTGCAATGCACCATACTTTATCCAGTGGCAGTGCAGCCATACCATGAGGTCATAAATTGTTAACACATCACATTACAGGCAATATCTGCAAAGACAGCCAACATCAATTACGGTCTGACTTTGGAAGCAAATATTTTCAAAAAGAAAATATTTGATTTTACCTGTTAATAAGGTTAGATTTTGAAAAGAAACTGTTTCTCTTGGACAGCCAATGGGATCTGGGGACCTATCTTCCTTACCGCCCTTTAAAAGCCAAATTAGTTTTCCCTTCCCCTGTTTTGAATCAACCAAATTTCTTTATCTGAGCTATGAACAAGTAATATGAAAAATCAGGCAAATTATTGAAACAAAAAGCAAGAGCTTCATTCCTTCCTGCCACAAATGCTGGATAAGCCACTAACTAGGGGCACATTCCCTTGCAGCTTTAGGTTTGATGAGTATCTTTGCCTGAATAATCACAACATCCTCCCTTATCTGCCTGTAGTCATACATCCACCCACTCCCCAGCTGGGTGAATACAGAGGGAAAAATGCTATAAACAAGCACTTTACTTCCCTGTTAGGAAAAAAACACACAACAGAACCTAGTGACTTGGCTTTTAACCTCAGGAGATGCCATTGCTCAGGATTCAAGTTGTAGATACTCAAGCTTCTTAAGCACCAGGTAGTGTCATCCCAAGTGCTTGAGTTCTGGTGTTGAGAACTGGCTTAATATTCTCAAAATGTTAGTGAGCAGACTCCTGTGAACCAGTGGAACACATCAGTGGAAACTGCTTGAATCCTCTGTAGATCAAGAGCTTGTAGGCAGGTCAGCACATTGCCCAAAACAAAGCCAGTAAACCGAACAAAAACCAGGGTCGACTACTCTTGAACAGATGATCTTTATGAAAGAGACGAATATCTCTGGAACAGCAAAACTATTGAAACTGCCTTCATCATTCATATGCTACCAATTAACAACTAAGCAGGGCCTCTAGACCCAAGTGGAAAGAAAATGCCTATATGGATTATTGCATGTGGGTATTGTAAGTAAAATTAAAAGCTTTATGAAATGTAGCAAAGGATCAGAGAATGAGACCTTCCTTTCAACTTGTGGTTAATATCCACCCTCAATGAAGCCAAAAGTTACATTAGGGTAAGTGGAAAAACTATGTAAAATTATTATATCAATTAGAACACCTCATTAACTGGTCTGGTGATTCAGAACTGCTGATGGAACTAAACTCAAGGCTTGAAAATACCTTGATCAATGCTATTGATCAATTTAAGCCTAGGTGAATATTCCTAAAATGTTACCATGTACTGTCAATATCAGAAGGCTTAATTGTTCTTACAAAACCATTCTCATCAAACTTTACTACTGCCAGGCAGCCAGCTGTCCTATAGACTGTGGGCATGTTCAGCCTTGGCTCAGCTCCATCAACTTAAGTGAAGTTATGACAGGAATAAATATGGACCTATTTTTGGAACTGCAGGCATTTTGCACATTCATATCCATCTTTTGCCCCTGATCAGAGTATCGACTATATAGAAGCCTTATCCCATCTACAGAGTTACATTACTGTTTCATAGAAGAACCCAAAATGGTGTAAATGGGACCAAGCTCCTATTTTTTTGTTGTGTTCCCACAACAGCAACACTAAAAGTTAAAAAGAGGAATGTGAGTAGAAGCATTATATAATTTGGCATCATGTCACCACAGCAATTATAATCTGTACATGTGAGTTCTTTATATAGATTAGAGAGAAAAGGAGGAAACCTTGGTTCTGTTCCCAGTTCTTTTCACAGAAGTCTTGTCTGCATTACGCTAATTCTGATCTAAAATCCCTTTTGTAATCCCCTGACACGTTTCTAATTCACACTGGGTTTAATTCCACCTCATTTTATAACAGTGTCATGTTTTAACAAATACACAAGCTAAGGTCCACTTGGACAAGAACACCCATTACACTCATTTTCAGAAGATACATAGAAAGTTTAGCTAGCCACACTAGTGATATAGGAAGATACTTTTGCACAGTGACACAAAATGGCATCATTTTAAATGAGCATCTTCCAAACAATGCTGGTATTTAATCCTGTTTCTGCACCAGAACACTTCATGGTTTTGCAATGTAAGCATGAATAGTAGGACCTGGCATCACGACTGAACTGAAATACTTTTCCCATCTCATTCCAAATTGGTATTTTATTTTATAAAATAAATGCTGGACTACATGGCCAGCATTTTATATAAATATTACTCTGGTAGTGCTTCACTGAAAAGGTACCTAAGTTTCTGTTGTCATAGCAAATGCATTTTGATCCAGGTACATGATTTCATTATGTTTCTATCTTTTTTTTTGATCTGTAGCCATCTCGGTTTCTCAGAATCTAATAAAAATTGGGTTCAGCTGGCTGGGAACAGACAGGGCTCTGTAATTGGCTTTGAAAAGGTCCATCTCTGACTTTGCATGTCAAGTTCCTCAGTCTTAAACTCATCAGGAACAAGTGAAAGGGAAGAAGAGTGCAAGAGCTTATTTCAATTAATGCTTTCTGCAGTGTTATAAGACTTAAATGCACATTGTATGTCTATACTGCAGTCACAGCAGTGACTGCTGTGTGAAACACATATGCATGAATAATCTTTATGATCCTAACTGACTAGTTTTGTTATGCCAACCTATAGCTCACCTTGACTTACATTTAACATCTGTGACCATAAGAAGAGACATCATCTTTCCATGCCACTAAGAGCACCTGGAATAAATATTTCAATACCATTTTAGAAAGATGCTCTCAAATCACGTCTTCCCAACAGAGATGTGCATCTGAGTATTCTTAATCTATTCATGTGTCCTTTGTTTCCACAAGGTTAATAGTACTGGCTCCTATATTATTTTATGCCTGATTTGATATTGTCTATGGCTTCATGTATTTGGAAAAGCAAAGAAAACATCTGTGACTAATGAGAATATCACAGAAGGAAGGTGATGATGGTCCAAATATCATAAACTACTCTTAAGAACTATCAACTTAAGATGAAATATGAAGAAGGGGACCTAAAGAAAAAGCTCTCTTCCCTATGCTGCTATTCTCCCTGCCTTCTCAAGAAGTAGCAGGGAAAAAAAATCCACTACTTACAAGCTAACAACATCACATCATCAGGTAGTCTCCTTCCGTAACCTCGCTGTCCCTTACGAGCACATTTCAAAGACACCTGCTCCATCATCTGAAAGGATTGTCAGAGCCTAAAGGTCAAAGCCATATGAGAAGCGGATGGGAAGAAAAGACTATATTTCAAAGCCTTTTTTTCCAACTGGATCTGCTTAAGCATTCCAACTCAGCCTCAGCTGCCATCAGCCTCTCCCACATCAGCAGTTTTGAACAAACACAAATTGGCCAGATTATCATTAAGCAACTTCAGCTGTTTTGTAAAGAGCAAAGTATCACTATTCACACTAAATGGTGAGCTTCAGATTTTTCTCCTGATCTAAATCAATGCAGTCTCTCCACAGCCAACAGCAGAATTTGACTTCCAAATTAGAAGTATTTAGCAAAATCTTCTTTTAGATAACTATTCCAATCCTATCCTACACTCACATTATCTCCCTTCCCATCAGTAAGCGTTACCAATTAATTTGTATTAAAGAAATCCTCTTGTATACTGAGCCCACGCCTCCAGTTCAGTTGCTGATGCGCAGTGCAGTTCTGCAGCCACAGAAGCAGCACTTGTGGTGCTCACCAACTGTCAAGTAGCTATCAGAGAACAACAAATATCGCCCCACACTTGCAGGCTTTGCCAAGAACACTTCACAACCAAAGTCTGCAGGCAGCCACTCTACCCTAGAAGCCAAAGAAACAAGTGAGCATTCCCAGAGGGCAACCATTCAGGAGTGGTTTGCTGCTGGAGGTCACCTGCAATGCACCATATAATGTCACAATGATTAATTGCAATGTCACAAACACCAGCTATTTCTGAGGGTGTTACCAGAAAAAAATATATATATAAACCTAGATTGTTAACAATGATAAAAAGGAAACACAGGAAGTGCTTAACACCATGCCCCAATATGAATGTTGCCTACCTCCACAGTTCCTTTAAAGATTAGTCCTGATTTAATGTTTATGGGGGAAAAAAGCACATCCTTAGAAGGCAAAATTTGGGGTCCACTAATTCTTAAGACAAAAAATTCAGTAAAACTTCATCAGATTTACACAGACATAACTCAACCTTCAGCCCAACAGCCATGACCATACTTGAGAGTCACTGTCCAAAAAAACCAGTTTGCCACCTCCAATGTGACCATGTATCACAAGGCAATTTGACAAGGACTCCACCATAAACAGTGGAAAACCAACAGAGAGTACTGATTCATTTTCTATTTAAAAATCACTTGTACATTTGAGGGAGAGATTTCCTTGCACCTGCCAAACATCATGCTTGGTTTTAAACCAGAAAGCTTCAAACATCACTTGGCAAGGAAATGTACAGGGAACAGTTATTCTTCAATCTCTCTATTAATCTAACACAGAATAATGGAAACTAAAGTGCTGGAGGGCCACCACGCAGCCTCATACATGGCAGTATCCAGCTTTCCTTCTCCAATTGCCTTTTACTTCTTTTGTTCTCTCATTCTCCCATTAGCAAACTGATAAATAACTCTCCCGCTGTTTTAATACTGATTTTTTCAAGCTTTTGTAACATCCACCACCCAAAATGACATAAAAAGTAACTGAATGTTGTCCTTTTTTCTGTTTCACACCAAAACAAAGGAGGTTGCCAGTGAAATGATTAATGACATGTTTGTTGCCTTAAACAGTTTTGACATTTCAACATTTAATCAATTTTACTTTTTTAAAGTGGCAGGATATTATTCCCTCCTAAGTTTTCCTGTCATCCTGAATTTCACCCATGATGCTGTATTGAAGTCAAACTGTTTAAAGCTACAGTATAAAGCCCTGACAGCATTGCATTTACCTTACACGCCCCAGCACCTGTTTTTTAAATAATTCTGCTTTCAGCCTTTGGAATATTTTGAGAAGGTGTCAGCGTGAAAACACCACAGAGCTCTAATATGCTGTATCACTCCCAAGGGATGAGCTGGCTGATGTTTAGCATTGGAAGATGAACAACAGACAGAAAGCATAGCACTGAGAGGTGATTTTTCAGTATTTAATATTTCTTCTAGCCATATCCTTACTAGTAGTAAGAATATTGTAATATACCACTTCTTTTTTTAGATAGAGAGAATTAAATTGATTTTCTGCGTTCAGAGACACAGTCACCTCCTGTATGAGAATTAACATAAGGTTTGTTTATTCCAGCAGTGAAACAACCTGTAGCAACTGTCTGGAAACTCAAATGACTCCACTCTAAGGGCAGTAGTAGTCCATCATTACTGTCACAGCATTAGTATATTACTGGCTGTTGGCAAATGGGTCAGCTTGTCACAGGCAAGGTACTTATCAAATGCTCTGTTCTCTTCTATCCTGGTTGGCACACAAAACAAGGACGTTACAGATGCTGAAAGAGATGCTGCTGAATTTCAAAATGCATCCATCTGTTCAACTTCCTAAAATGACAACACTAAAAGTGTTGGATACAATAAACACATCTGCTACCTCAGCATATTAAAAGAGATCATCTGGAAAATAACTGGTGAATTATAAACATTTTCAGATGAATCCACAATGAAGTTCCAATACACGTTTAGCATCTGTTCCACCTTCAATTATACCTCAAGGCTTTGCACCTCTGGTTTCCTGAAGAATTGAGGAAAGTCCTAACCTTAGCCATAACCAGCTCTCTATCTACTTATCTCACTGTTAGAGCTTCTTCAGGAAAACATCACTGGGCGTCCATCTGCTCAGCCTTGTCATCCCCTAAAAGAGCAGATACTACATCTTTTCTCAAACTCCATCCATTTTGGAACCATCCAAGTCCATTTGTTAACAGAAGGACTTCAGAGAAACACTCCCACTGGCAGCATGGTTAAAAAGAGTAGTTAATGAGCCAGTCGGGTAGAGGAGATGACAAGTGCATTTCTGAGAAGTAAAACAACATTAATTTTAATTGAGAAGACACTACTCTATTCCACTCACTATACAAACTGGAGTGAGTTCAGCGAACTCCAGAGGCTTCCCAGAGAGGCTCTGCAGTCTCTGTCCCCAGATGTTTTCAAGACTCAGTTGGATAAAGCCACCATTACATGGTCTGATCTCACAGCTGACCTGCTTTGAGCAGAAGATTGAAGTGAAGACCTCCTGTGGGTCCATCCAATCTGAATTGCCCCAATGATTCCTAGATCAAATAAAATAATAATAATAATAATAAAAATCTGTCAAGATCCATTAGAAGAACCTAGAGGAAATCAGCTATAAATTGTAATCTGGTTGATCACAAGAAAATGCTGAAGCTGGAGGTCCAGCAGAACATACGAGTAAGAGCAAATTTTGGGAAGAAAACCATAGTACATGTTTAAGTCTTATTTTTCTTGCAGTTCTCCTCCCACATCACTCGCAAACACAAATGTGGGATCACTTTGAGTTATGTGAACAGATGCTTACATTTGCAATTTACATTAACCTAGCCTGCATTAACAGTGATTTTCACCAGCAAATGCCAACAACATTGCATTTTTCCCCCCACGGTACCATGTATGTGTAAACTGCAGCATCCCAGCAAGTTCCTTTGCTACCCACTGCATTCTCATTGTCAATTATGATCTTAAGGTATCTTGATTTTACCTGCAGAGTGCAGGCAGAGAGCTGACATAATATAAGCCAGGAAATACAGTAGTATCTTCCACAAACCAGTGGCCACCAGAAAGGCTGGCAGAAATGCAGCGAGACACTGGAGGTCACACCCAAGGAGTCTGCCTCATCCACCTGAGAGGTGAGGAGAACATACACAAGAGGGACTCTGGCTAAATGCACACGAATTATGGGCTGAGACAGACTTCCAGTAACGGAAATTAGTATTTGATACATGATTTTACAGCAAGACTTTGAAATGCATCACTTAGCAACAGCACTAACCCTGTTCTATATGTAGACAAATGTGAAACAAAATTTTCTTTGCTCTAAATAGCTTGTGCAATTAATAGCAGCAAGCTGCTCCTGTCTTTTTCCAGTTACAGACTCAGGATTAAATGGCATTAAGTTATCTCACGCAATTCTGGACCACCTAATGCTAGAAGAGTGCCTTGAGGATGAGCTGCCACTACTACTTATCTGAATTAAAAACTGAAATTGCAATGTTCACTTTTAGAAGTAAGATGATTTCCTATCTCAGGCATAACTTCCCATTGCTCTCCCCTGCCAACAATGGTCACTTGCATCTGAGGACTCCTGGACTGAAACCTTTAACATAGAAATACCATCATACAGAAAACCTTTCAAAACATTTTGGGTCACCATTTTGGGTCTTTCAAAATAAACTCATTTATTTATCTATCCTTGGTTAATTATCATAGAACCATAGAATTAAGGTTGGCGAAGACCTCTAAGATCATTTTGCATGGACGCAAAATATTTGTGTTTCTATTTAGTCTTTTCTTTTTCATTTTCGGACAGTTGTATCTGCTTCCAAAATCATCATCATGTTTCCACCACGATGATAGGGAAAAAATTCTTCTGAACAGTATCACTACTAGCACAACAATAAACAACAACTGTGTATGCATAGGCATGCGTGCGCACACACATGTATTGTGAGCTGAATAAAACTGTGGTGATGTCTAATGTGGCCTGAGAAAACCAGAACAGCATTTCCACATAAACAGGAAAAGGTTCAGCACTATTTGCAACACAGCATCACGAAGCCAATTCCGATTTCTCTTCCACTGTGCTGAACAAGCATTTCCAATTCAAAAGAGTCATTAGCATACGGTATAAAAAACAGAGCACAAGCAAATACCAAAGCTTTACCCTTGCATTAGGAAAGATCAATGAGAATTCATCACTGTAAGCCCACCACGAGCACAACAGGAGTGCTGGGACAGGCAGTGCTGTGCCTATGCCACTTGTATTGCTCATAGGAAGCTTCAAACCCCACTGGGGTATAATTAAGTATCAGGTATAATTTTTATAAACACCATCATCCTTTTATTTAAAGTTGGCTAAGATTTCCCACTCTTTCCCTCCTTCTCAGCTGCTGATAATTTTGTCAAACTTTAATAACCTGGTATGAAGTGTACAATGCCAAGCCGACCTCAGGCTGGTAATTCTGGACTATTTTAACCAAAAATGACAGCCCCAAAATAGGACATTACATCATTAATCAACCACATAAAAAACCGGTACTGACTTTTCTTTAACAAGTTTTGACACTCCAGAGCTTTGAACAAGGAACTCACAATTAGGCAAGATAGTGATGTTTGTGTCAGAAATAAGTTTAAAGCTTAACATCGTTTCTCTGAAAGTAGAGACACCACAGCCAAATTAAATGTCACTTCATTTTACACATGCTCATTAAGAACATTTAAATTCAACAGCTAAGATCAGCTGAGCCCATCCTCTTGAATGCTTCCCCTCTCTGCTCCCACAAGTCAAGTGCTGCTCTAATACTGAACCCCCAGCTGAACCGAGAACTCTCCAGCCCAGAGGGATCAGAACACACAACCTTCTCTGCAATGAGCATTTTGAGTAGTGGGATGTAAAAATAGCTCTCCTTCCAGTACTGCCAGCAACATTCCCATTGCTTCAGAAATGCTATGAATGACAACACTGCCTGTCTCTAACTCAAAAGATAAGTTTGACCACAGCAGAATGAGCAAAGGGAGGAGTCTAATGAGAGGGGAACATAATAAAACTCAAGGAGGGAATTTGTAGGTGGGGTTGAGAGTATGGAATATGGATCAACGTGGAAAAGGAAGCCAGTTCCCAAGAAGAAGGTCTGAAGATCAGAGCCAACAATGGGAACAGGATCGGGATGAACACTCAGGTATAAAAACCAGATAAAATACTGTACAGTGTATGACCCAAATCAGGTTCATATTTTATGCACATTAAAATACTTGTTTTCATTTTCCCAGTGTTTTGGTCCCTTAGCTACATAACAGAGATTATACCATCCCCATAATCCACCAAGTCTCACCCAGAGATGAGGAGAAGGTACATTACTGCTAGTACAGTATTTAGGTATTATACCGATCATCACCATTCACTATGAAGAATCCAAGAGGAAAAATCCACGGGGGCTTTGCAGGGAGACAGAAAATAAGAATTTTGTGTTTAGAGAAAAATTTATTCAACTACAGTAAATAAAGCATACTGCTCTTTTAGTTTTTTTAATAAAGACTATATTAAATAGCTGCTTGCTAGCTCACTGCTGTATAAGGCCAACACAAGAAAATCAGTAAAACCATTATATGATTATGCCCTTAAAAACTTCATCATCGTGGCAAGAAGACCTTATGTCACAAATACAAAAGCAGTTGCCTAGGACATCTTGCTTCCGATATTTCCTAAACCTTGGATGCTTAACCTTAGTATTTCACAACCCTAATATTATTTTCACACTTTTTTTTTGTGGTTGTTTAAGGAATTGTCTCCCAATGTATTTTAGACAATATGTGTAAGAACTTCAGATACTTGCACAGAAGATTCACAGTGAGTATTGGTTAGGGGAAGTCATCAGGACTGCACAGAGCCCACATGCACCTTTCCTGTAGCCTGGCCAACGCTTTCACCGTAGACAGGATGCACACCTCTTTCTGATAATCGTCCTGCCATAGGCACATCAGCAATCCTAAGTTATCCATCATCTTACAGCCAGGATAAGTCCCACACACATGCTTCCCTTTCTCTAAGGTCATCACCTTACAGCGATGCTGGGCTAAGTCCCACACACCTCTTTCTCCAGGGAAGGAGCAGGCACAAGACCAGCTCTCACAGCCTTATATCTGAATGGAGCGAGAACACATTATCAGCCCCACTAGGATCACCACCCAGCAGAGCAAAGACACCAGCTGTAAAAGGCGCGCTCCAGCGACCATCGCACCCTTCACTGCAACTTCCCTCCATCAACCAACAGCCAAGCCTTTTCCACACGTACGTACAATGTCACCTGCAAATGGGTCACCAAACCCCTGACCCAGTCCCAGCAGCAGCCAGGCCTGCTCCACATGACAGCCTGGCATCCAGTCAGCGCAGCTTGGCAGTCGCGTCTGGCACCGGTTTCCTGAATAGCGAGCAGGCAGGGGGAACAAATAGCAGATGGCTTTCCCTATCTCCACAACAATTTAATCACAGCAGTCTTGACGACACTGACGTGCTCCATGCTATCTACAGCACCTCACCAGCCACGCTGCAAGGTGAGCAAGCTGCTCTTTTCCAAGGGCAGCCTTTGCGACTGGCCAGGATCGAGAAGCGTTTTAAGAGTCTTCAGCCAGGACAAAAGCTACACTTATTCATCTTGAACTTCAAAATGAGAACAGAGCAAGACATATCCCACCAGTTCAGGGACGAGGAAAAGCACTTTATATTGTAGGAGGGTTACGACACTGGAAGTCAAGAGCTTGGGGTGAGCGCTCAGTGCCGCCACTGAGCTCCCCTGCGAACCTAGGCGAGCTGGCCTGACAGCTTGGCAAATGCCTCAAACAGGGCTCCCCAAAATAGAAACAAGCAAAATTAGTTGTAAATGTATTTCTTAATTTTCTTTTTATGAACTGCGATACCAGATAAACATGTCTTCACACTGTCCAAGGAAATGTGACAGCTATGTTAACAGAAGGCCCTTAGATACTGAGATGTTACCAGAGAGAGATTTCATTGAAACATGGAAGTAATCTCTACTGCTGTACTTAGTGCTCATCTGCATTTGTGTAATACATCTGAAAAAACAGGCTCCTCTGCATTAAAATTGCCTTTACTAGTATGTGGGCAAATCCAAAGGAAAAGAGAGCTGGTCCTCCTGCACAAAGGCGGCAATTATTCTCCTACTAAAATAGGAGTCATGAAATGTGGCATCTTTTACCAGGCTCACTTTGAATTAAGAAACAAACAAACCAGAGTTTAAATTGGTCAAGTTTTGGGCTTCTTCACAAGACAAAACTAAAAACCCCAGAGCACTGCAGTTGATTTTATATTCCCTGAAGGATACAGCCGACATCAGTTCTCTAGGTTAGTCTACAAACAAGGGTTCTTTGACATATCTAGGGACTTGTACACAGGGGTGCAGCAGCAGTTAAACAAAACAGATGTAATGATTTCCAAACACAAGAGGGGAGCAGACAAAAGTGAGGAAAAATCGCCAAAATTTGACAACTGGAAAAGATAAAACCATTGCAAACAAACTAATGAAGAGTGGAAATAAATAAATAGCTTATATATATAAACATATAAAAAGCAATCTAAAATAACAGCTTTCACTTTTGATGTGACTATTTATTTTGATTTCATGTTTATGGCACTATCAAGTCTCAAACAAATTAGATGAAAAGTAGAGAGTCATGCAGATGATAACATTGTTGAGGGAAGGAAGAAATACAGGAGGGTATTGTTTATCTTTCCTTTTACTGTCAGTAGTTTGATTCCCTGCCCCATAAACAGAAGGGCGATAGAACTGTAGTGCCATTTGCAACTTTGCAAACTTAGTTCTGTTGCCCTGATCCAAAAGACCACAAAATGTTTCTCTTCCTTTCCCTCTTACAATTTACCACCTCGAGTCTGAGTAAAACGAGCAGCTGTTTCCAATGTGTGTGAGTGTACAGGCACACACACATAAACCTTTGTGTGGCAGAGCTGTGCTAGGACCAGATAATTACAGCAAATAAAAGGCATCTCTGAATATAACAATATGGAAGCAAATTCAATTGCTAAGGACATTGAGTGAAAATGGTTCTCAGAAACAAAGAACCAGCCACATTAGAGCAATCTTTCATACTTGTATAAAATAAGTAATTGAGTCACAGACAGGGTAAAGCCTGGGAGCACAAAGAAAGATCACAAGTTGAAGCTGGAAGCTGTCCCAATGGTCCCATATTTCAGCTCCCTCTTTGCTTGCTATTCTTCCCACTCAGGGTTTGAGCGTGGCACCAAAGCTCATTATTGGTCTGTAATCAAGGCCATTAGAGCTCTTGAATTCAACCTGAAGATGGTGCTCAGTGAAACTGGCAAGGAAGCAGTAATGATCCCCTTTGAGTAATCAGAGTATTGCTCCAAAAGATGCTGATAGGAAATGGTTCCTTTGTGCCAAGGGGTCTGCAAGAGGGCTCACTTGAGAGAAAAGTTTATCTCACACACTAAAAATACATGAAAATAAGATTAGAGGCAACTGTTGTGACAGCAATTAGTTTACCCTGTCAATACACCCCTTCTCACTCTGCCCAGATTTTTAGCTCACTGGTGACTCAGAAGTGACAGTGCCAAACCTCCTACTTCTGTGCATTTCCCATTCACTTCTCTTATCCAGGGACTGCCCTTATCCTCACCTGAATTCACTTTTGCTATCAGATATACAGTTCAGCATCCCTCCAGTATTTGTAAGTGAAGCAGAACAGGATGGATTGTTTACTGTCCTAGTTGAACTCTATGACATAGCAGCAAATGTTTGAGAGGACCAATGTCAGCACAAAGTCAGGTGTTTGAAGCATTTCCACTGAAAATTAAATGTAATCACTATCAATGTTAACTCCCTTGCTACTACATATTATTCATAATCCTAAACATTCTGTAAGATATTTGTCTGCATTCATTACTTGTGGTGAGAAGTCATCACTGAGTAGGGGAGAAAGAGCCATTTTTTACATTGCTTTTGATATTTTATACATCTATTTCCAAGGTAACCTTGTGACTATATTTTTATCGTGTAGTTGCCTTAGCCATGAATGACGATCCAAAACTGGTGTCAACTATAAAGTAGCTGCTACAATATGCAAGAAATACATAAAGACAGACTTCAAAATGTCATAAAACTACTGATGGGCAAAGTACAGTTTACTTACTTCCTAAAGAAAAACAGAAAGTGTCAGCATGCAAGCTTACCTCACAGAAAAAGTGAGGCTGAGCACTCTCAAGAGATGAGAGTACTGTATTTCCCCTGGGATAAAGTATTTTAAAATATAGGTAACACGAGACAAAATCCTTGGGTAATAATTCCCAGATTTGAGTGAGGATGCACAGAAAAAGTAACTCAAAACCTTTGTGCTTCCATGAGTTCTTTTAGCTCAGTTTCTGGAAGCAAGCACTTCACAAGGATAACTCAGTATCTGCAAAGCAGTTGTTCTGCTCAGAGATGTCCTTCATGAGATACAGCAAGTGAGTGATGGGGTGACAGAAGTCTGATATTCCTTGTCCAGGGTGTCCTCTGCTGAGATTCCTAAATTACAGGAACTAGAGAGGTCTAACTGCTGCCACCCTTTAGCCCAAGGGGGAGGCCACAGGGGAAGGGAAGGAGGTGCAATGCCACAACCAGACTGCATGGCCACATCCCAGCCACCTACGCAGAGCATGAGGGGAGCCCTGGCACTCCCAGTACACTCCCACGCACACCCCCACTCCCAGATGGCCTCCAAATGTCCCTTCCAACATAAATTATTTTAGGATATTGGTAATTAAGGCACAGAGCCCAAATCTTTGTCTCTCAGTCAGGAGAGCAGCTCCCTGTCTTCTTGCAAAGGGCAGACAAAAAAAAAATAGAAAAGTGTCCCTCCCAAAACACAAATAATCACAATAAAATATTCCAGTTCCTACAGCGAATCACCTAAGCATTCAAAATACCGCCCAGGAATTTGTTCTGCTGACAGCTCTGTGTTTATACCTGCTGCTTTTCCTCGCCCTGAGTCTGGCAGGCAAACAAATGGAAATCTCCTCTGTGAGCAGAGAAGCAGCCAACATTAGTGGGAACGGAGAATTAACAGTGCAACAACAGGCACGGGCAATGTCACGGGCAAACTAAGAGCTAACGTTTCCAGCTCACTGGACAAGCAATCACATTGGGTTTTGTATTTTGTTGTTTGCTTATGATTTGGAAGATGGCACTGGGACTCCAGTAATTCAGAGAAGGGGAAAAGGCAGCTACAGAGTTTCAAACCAGTTCAGTGACAAATTTCATTAAACTTCAGAACCTATCGTTCATGACATTTTCTTTCCAAGATATTAATTTTAGAGAACATCACCATATCTATCCTGCAAACCTATGCATTGAGGAATTAATTGTTTTCCCTTTAACCTTACTGAAATGAGGGTAAAAACCATAGTGACTTGCAGAGAAGTCTCTCCATTTCTGTTCTTGCTGGAAAGAAGAGATTGGGCAAAAAGATAAATCAGATAAATTGAATAGTGTCAGAGACAGGGACCAGAGCTTAGTAAGTCCTCAGGCAATCACATGCATTTAAATGCCTGGAGCAACTCAGTAGGCTCCCAGCAACACAGACATTAAACAGTAATTTCTGAAGCCTAGCACAGATGACAAGGGTTTTCTGGTTGCCTGCTTGCTTTTAATAATGGATGTACAATCCTTATATTCTATAATTTACATTTTCTTATCAAGGTATTTTAATTTAATAAAAAATACATGTCCTTCCCATCTCATGATGCTGAGTCACAGGCAGGGGTGACACACTGGAAAGGCTGACAAAGTCACTAGGACCTGCTGTGTGCCCCATTCCTAATGCACATATGACTCCAGCTTCCCATAAAAGAGTTGCTGCAGATCACAGCAAGCCACACGCAGGCAAAGAAAAAAATCAGAGTTGCTGTAAACTGAAACAGCCCACTCTGATCTGCAGTGATGCAGCCTCTGCCTCTCCACCTTCATCACCCCACTGTAAGCCAGTCCTGCAGTCATGACCCTCTGCTGCTCCCAGCATAAGTCACCCCATGAGTCAGAACCCTCCGTTAGCTGGTACATCCCCAAATCTGCCGAAACGTGACCTGCTGGTCTGTGAGGCTGCCAGGTCACCGTGACGAGTTACTGGAACAGCTGAATCACCCGTTCTCCAGCACGCTGAAACTGTCCCTGCCTCAGTGTCTCACCATGTCAGCCTCTGCAGAGCTGGCATCGAAGCTTCTGGCACCCATTTAGGCTGCATTACTGAGAGAAGGCACTGAGAGAAAGGGTTGTGAGCAGTGCTTTATGGGGAGGAGGCATCACCTGCAAAATAAAAACTCCCTGGATTCTAAAGGAAAATCAACCGAAAGCCAAACTTTCCCAACAGCAGAGATACTCCCCTGAGCCTGTTAAAATCAAATCCTTACTAATGGCTCTGGTAAATTTAATAATGAAACCCCTAGGCCAGGCTTTTTGGAAGGACACAAGTCACAGCTATCACACTATCTCAGCAGTCTCACGCTACTGAGAGATAAGGAGGAAAAATAAATCTGATTCTGACTGACAAGGTCCTGATTCACATCTGAGACTGACATCTAGCTATAACACCAGGTAAGTGCAGGATCAACGCAGGAGGTATCAAAGGAGATGATATATTGCACAGGACTAATTCTTCTCGTCCTCAAAGCCAAAAGCTATTTTTAAAAAGGCTCAGGAATCAAAGGACAAAAAAATACAAGCTATATCCTTTTTTAAAAAAAACAAAATTATGCTTTAAACCAAATGGTCTCACGGCACTGAAAGGACTGAAAATGGCACAACTGATAAATATTCACAGATCTCCCTTTCACACATTCAGCTCAGCATCATGGTTCTGTACCGTACCACACAGGTTTGACCATTCCTACCGCTGGTGCCTTTGCGCTTATTACTGAATTCCCAGATAAATCTCTGACCCTCCTGCCATGCTGTCATTAACAAATGGTATGAGGCTGGGTTAACATTTATTTTCTTTTCTGGCCTGCAATAATACAAATTACACCTTTACAGACTCCATTACTATTTGTCCATTTATTTCTCAAAGCATTTTACCCAGGCTTGCCCAGAGGAAACAGGCTTCCCAGTTTCACTTCCTGGCAGACACAAACAGTGAAGTGATTCAAACCTCAGGTTGCAAATATTGTAGTGAAATGTTTCAATACCAGTAATTCTTGCATCCAAGCTGAAAAAACAGCATGAAAAACACTTATTGCTAGAGTTCTGCAAAAAAATGTAGCTTTTCTCCATCCCCTTCACTACAAACGATGTATTCTGGGCCTCGCCAGCGATTTACGTTGCCCTCAGCAGGTATCTTCTATGCTGTAACTCAACCTCTAGTGAAGAGCCAGCTGATCTTACAGCCCTCTCAGAGCAATATTTCAGTCGATTGCTCCCATCAACATCGCATGACAGAACCACTGTCATCACTTCTGCAAAGACTTCTCCTTCCTCCCCAGCAGCCACGCGAGTAAAGCTTTCCCTGCATTGCGCTCCTCAGGCTTGGAACACACTCCTTCCCGGGGAAGAGCAATGTTTTTACAACTTAGGAAAGAATTATTTCTAAATGTTAAAAAAAAAAATAATGACTATGCCATTACAAATAGCCATTTGGGGACATAAGCTGGAGCTGGGCACATCTTATCTTCATATAAGCAACATTCACATTCTAGAGAGGATCTGTAAGAGAGCTACGAGCCCGGCCAAAAGCAGGGAGGGTCTTTGCTAAGATGACTGGATGAGGCGCTTAAGCGTATATATTTGAAGATGAGAAGGCTACAGGGGGGATCTTCTTGCACTGTGTAAGTACCTTAAGGGGGATCACAAGGATCTGGGGGATTGATAAATTTGCACTAAGCAGCAACAGAAAAACATGTGGACAATCCTAGGCTTTAAAATAGATGTAATTTATATTAAACACAACAGTGGTGATTTATCCCAAGTGCCCTGCTATCTAGCCATGTGGAATATTTTTGTTCAGGAGACCTCTGCAGCATATGAATAATGTAAGAGTCAAGGAAGTTAAAATATATTGCTTGAATACCAGTGATATATATGGATATGCATGGGATTAGACGCTTAAACATGATCATTTTGCTTATGCACAGGGCTTACTTATGCTTAGCATCAATAAGGAATATTTTTTTCTCTTCTCAGGTGACTACAGGGAGGTGAGGAGATGGCGATTTTACAGAGACTTGTAAGAAAGAAATGCATGTAGTCTTGATAAATGGATGATGTGGAATATTTTTTCTGGCACCCAACAGTACACAATAATTTCTAACACACATACAGAAACACCAAGGACATACTTATTGAACCATTCTTAAAAGACAGTGTGAGAGAGAAAGAGGTTAAAGTGTCTCTTGCCTGCCTGTCAAGGTCTCACCTAAGGCCAGCTGAACACAACAGGAGTTTGTAGGTCAAGCTAAATACGTGAATGAGACAAAAGTGCCAATACACCGAGAGCCTATTTCAATTATAAAGACTTTAAAGAAATTCCTTCACAAAAAGCCAATTCCACCAAGGAAACAGGGTAGGGAAAATGCACTTACCATAATAAAATGGTATGTAAAGTTACCCAGTGATGCCAGCTCCTGTTGGTGTCCTCAGAGAGTGCTGGGCACTACGGAGAATCGGGGCATGGCACCAACCAGAGCACTGGGCACAGAAATCCCTCCTTGTTCCTGACCCCTGCTTTGGGACTGGCCCAAAAATCCCACGATTCTCTTCCCAATATATTCTACAGATTACTGTAGAAGAGTTTAAGTGCTTTAAATTCAAGATTTTCCCTTGGTTGGAAAAGGCAGCAGAGCTCTAAGAGGCATCTCCTGGGGGCTGGGATTCAATCATCTAGAAGCTCTTATATTTCTCTTTTACTTGGCAAGTTCATACGTGGCCAAAAGAATACATTTTAAAGGGAAAAGCCAGATTTCAGATGGTGAGATTTCATGCAAAATGTCTCATGTGAAAAGACCCCAAAGCAAGTCATGTCTAAAGAGAACCCCACAGAAGGCGAGGCAAGTATGAACTGATGTCAAATTCAGTCAGGCCCCACGTTCACTCTCATCAATGCAACCATTGCAATAAGCAACCATCACTGAAGTATATGTAAGCCATGCTCCAAGCACAGCAGAAAACATCCATCCCCATTTCCACCATCTCAGCTGCTGACTGCCAACAGAGAACAGTGCTGAGCTCACAGAGCACTGATGAAAATTATGCCCACCCGACAAAACATGACAAATGATCCTTCCTTGAACCATCGGACTCTAAGCACGTGAAACAAAGAGATTAAAGGAGAGGGAGAAAGGCACAACCCATGAGACAGCAACAGCAGCAGGATTTTGTACAAAACCCATATGGGGTGGCCCTGGTGAGGTGCCAGAAGCGGGGGCTGTCAGGGTCCTCAAGGAAAGGCCGGGGCTGCCTTGAGCTGGGAATGGCCGGTATCCCCCCCGGATGTTTAATGGCAATTTGAAAAGTAGCCCTCTTTCAGAGAATTGAGAAATTCTTCAGAAATTATAGTTACCTGCATCCCATCACATTCTACACAGAGAACTGCACACAACAGAATATTGCTCTGGAGCTCCTCATTCCGTCAAGAAACAAACTCAACTTTTCCTTCCTATTTTCCAGACTGAAGTGTCACGCACATCTTGGAATACAGAACATCTCCACCTTGTTACCAGTGTACAGGACCAGCCACCTTTATGATTAATTCAGTGGAAACAACTTATGTTGTGCTACTGATTGAAGAAGACCAGATGTGAAGTCTGCAGTGACAGAAGTAACACAAGGAGTCACATGAAGGAAAAGCCACATCCCTCAGATGTGCTGACCCCTACCTGTTGGCCTCGACTCTGCCCCTTCTTCATCTGTGCAGGAACAACTCTTTGTCTCAGCATCCACTGTCGATACAACCTGCTTGCCAACAGAGTGCTACTCTCTCATCTCTGAATATTTAACACCACAGCTTCATCAAATCACCCTTTATCTTTGTTTAATTGCACCTTGCAAATGTTCTGAACACATTTGTACTGAACACTAAACGTCCAGCCTGCACTGTTAAATAAAAGCAGAGGAAATCTTTAAGCTTAGCACCTTCCCTCTCAAAGCCCAAAACAGGCTGAAAATATTACGTGGCATGTGAAGAGCAACTCGCTGGATGCCTTTCTTAAGGGAAACTCTTGCCAGTGGCCAGAATCTGGTGTTTTGTAATATTTTTGTTGGACTGGGAGCTCTACATCGCCTCCTTACACCCACTGAGATGAAATTTGGATCTGCTGCTGCAGTTTCATCTCGGGTGCCCGGACATTCCCGTACTGAACAGGAAACCCATGTCAATACAATACTGTTTAAGCACTAGCCTAGCTAGGCTGTGTGTGTCTAGATAATTCAGCCTAATGAGGGATTATTTCCTGTGTTCGCGGCTGACAATACCCAAAGACATTCTGGGATTGTGCGATGATAAAACCTGAGCTATATTAAGCTGATAGCATGGAGCTGTTATTTTTAAATAGAAAGTAAAAGAGAGAATGGATACTGCCCCACCCACCCCCTTCCCTCAAAGTCAATGAGGTTTGTCTCTGAGCCAGGAAAAAAAATAAACCCAACAGGTTTTCTGAGTTTAGGACTGATGTCTTTGCTACATATCTTGCCTGTATGTTAAAATGCAGAGGGGTGTCTGAAATGAGGGGCTAATGTGTGATTATGGGCTAATGGGAGTTCTGCTTTTGTCTTCAGTGGATGTGGCTGGACTAAAGCTAATTCTATGCACAATATGCGACAGCAAAAGTCAGTGCAAACACAAGACAGGCAAAACTCAGGCAAAACTAACACCAACTCCTTGGTAGTTTCACCCCTAGGGATCTGCCCATCTCTGGAAAAAGTTGGTGTCTCAAAGGAGTGACATACGCTCTCCTGCAGTGACCTGGTGTGGGGTAGGGTGCAGTGTTTCCTTGCTCCTTCAAAAGGAGCTGAGCCCAGACCTGAGCCAGTGGATTATTAATATCACAATTTAATTTCTTTTCCAGTTTCAGAATGCGGCCACAGGCTTACTGCTTCAGCATCTTATGTGGAGTTTATGGATGACTGACTTTATCACCAGCAACTAAATCAAGGCTTAAGCCAATATGCTGTAGGCTGTAGCATATTTATAGCCCTTGGGATATAACAGTGAACTATCTCTCTTTGGAGAAGAAACACTGGTGTCCACTGTGTTGGAAGAAAAAACGTGTTCCTGTATAAACAAGTCTGTGTGTTCCAGATGAAGGAAATGAAGAGTGGCAATGCAGCACATCCAATAATTCTCAGCCAGCTGTCAGTCCAGCAAGAAAAACAACACATCAAAAGCAAACCATTTTTTTACCTTGCGCAATCATGCACAGAAGACACTTTCTTATCATCATTCTTTCCATTTTCTAATATCATTTATCTATGCATATTATTAAAGCCAAACCAAATACTTTAGCTACTCTCAGACCATGTATCCTTTTCACTGGTCCTTACTGGGCAGTTAGAAGCCTGCCCATCATTTCTGCCTGTGCTGCTGCTCACTTTACAAAGAAACAAACGGAGAGCTGCAGGAAACATGGCTCAAAAAAGTAAGCGTTGCAATGTAATCTAAACAGCTTTATTGGACCATCTCTTTGTACCAAGGACAGTGTTCTTCAGACTTGTATAAGCATGGCAAGATCTTCAGGTCTACACAGAAGGGAAGCAGAGAGAGCTTGACTGCCCAGCCTGCAGGCAAGCAGCTGGGCAGCCCTGTTTATAAACATCTGGTAAGACAGGAAAACTGCGACAGTGCAGGCACACACAGTATTTCATCAAACTGGCATTAAAAATAAAAAATCACCACACAAGCTTAATTTCTTTCCGTATTTTTGATTGCTACGACTACTTCTTTCAACTGTGCAAGCCATTTTCTGTGACATTTTTTTCTGCAGTTTCTACACATTATTCTATATTTGCTATTTCCAAGGCAACTGCACTCTGGAATTTCAATGGTTTGAAGGAACTTGCAGGGTTCAGTCACACAAGGCAGACTGAGCTGGTCTATAAGCCTTCTGCTGCTGAAGGAGCATACAATGTGAAAGCAGAAAAGTATCAAACACAAAGAAAAACAGTACTAATCTTGCTATACTTGCAAACACAATAGATGATACCCAGGATGTTTGAAGGCTATACTAGTGGGGAAGTTAGCTTGACAAAAGATCACCTTGCGCATAACAAAATCCGTATTGGACACGTGCTGTACACAGAAAAAATGATTATGATTACAATATGCTGAAATCCAGGACCAGCTAAAACTCCCTTTGCCTACAAAGGGGAGAAACAGCACTGCTACAATATACTTGAGCTCAGCTGGCAGGGTGTATCTAAAATAGTTCAGGTTAATCACATCCTAAAATCCTTATTTCTGTTCTTTAATTATAAAAGGAACCTAAGGCAATCAGTTCAAATGTATATGTCCACACTGCAAAAGCCTAAAGAAAGATTAATTAATTCCTTATTAAAAGAGATTCTGTGCAGAATCACAGGAAGTTCCTTAAAATTACATATCTGGTGACATATCTGAGAAAATTATTGCCCTGAGACTGGAAATGGGGTCCACTTTCTGATAATACAAATAGCTATCCAACCCCTCATCCCATGTTTAAAAAGAATTAAGTTCTCACAGTATTATTGTACAAAGAGGGCAACTGCCAGCCCACGGAGATGACTTGCTTCTCCTAAAGGGAACTTCTCACAACGAAGTTACCATTGCCACTCTCCCAAAAGAAATAACAGCCAGGTGTCTTAAAAGAGAAAATAAACCAACATTCTAGAAAGCTACTGCCTATTTCTTCAAAATAAATTCAGTTCTTAATGCAAAGCTGTTCACCTCACCATAAATGCAGGACTCATTAAAGGGTAAGAAGTGAACAGTACCCAACTTGAAGCATTTTGCTCCACGGTGTGGTCAACGTACGTGAAGAGAACATTGCTGCTGCTGTGCTGCATGTTCCCATCACATTTCCAGAGTTTCCAAGCCTGGTAACTCTCACAAGCATTAGATTTCCTAAGTACTAGCATAATTAAAAAATACTACTAGAAAGAAACAAAATACACTGAATTGACTGTGCACGCTTGGTTAATTCCCAGCAACTGTGCTGCTCTCTATTACTTTCTGGATGCTAAAGCAAGTTCCTGTAATTCAAAAGTAAACAATTATTCAGGAAGGCTATTCAGAGAGAAACTGAACTGGGAACATCTGAGAAGCACGCACTCGGCTCGTCAGTTAACCAGCAAATCCTCTGACTCATCGGAGGAGTCACCGCGCCGACAGGCAGCGCATGCTTTCGTTTTTCATCAAATGCACAGGACTTGCCATGCCACATGAGGCAAAAGCATCCGGCCTCTGTAGATCAAAAGCATTAACCTTGAAATGATGAATGGCCACCAGCAGCCTTCTGACAAGTCAGTCAGCCTACAAGATACAAAGTCAGGCTTACAAACTAAGCTCAGTCTCAGGATCTCCTCAAATCACCCCCATGAGCAAGGACTTTTCCCTTCTAAGGACCTGTCTCACCTTAAGTAGTTTGCTTTTCCTAACTCAGGGGAGGAAGGAAAGGGTGGAAGAGGCTTTCATTCCCTCAAAACAATAGACTATGAAAAGAGCAGAATATATTCTATTTTACTAGAATTATTAAAAATTATGCCACGTGAGGGACAAAAAGAAAGTCTAGTGCTCTTGTTTCAGACTGACAGAGCAGAGACAGGGATGTTTGGCTGTATCCAGCATCAGGGTTTGGGGAGCCTCAGCCAAATTCAGACTCATCACAGAAAGTCCTTATTTCCAGAAGAGTACAAGAACACTAGGCAAGGAAACAGAGGTGAGATTTCCGTGCCATCATTTGCACAGGCTACAAAGCAATAAGCTCCTATTTCTATTTTGAGCTCTTCCAAACCCAGCTTGTCGTGGGCTGCTTGTAGACATCACTGCCAGTGATCAAAACTGTGTGAACCTCTGTCATGGAAGACCATGATTTTAGGACAAGCTGTGACTATTGCTGCTCTGCAAAGAGCCACGGCAAAGCCCTGCCTGCAACATGGGAACTGAGGCTCAGTACCCAGCACTAGTGACCAGCACTTGGCGATGCTGCTTTTTTAAGTACCAATGAACTTCCATCTTGAGCAAAAATTGCCCATTCACTTAAAGCTGCTTTCTGTTTCCCTGGGGACGCAATAAAACCAGACCCTGCCAGCTTTATCTCTGCTTGTGAATCACAGCCCAATCTCTCCAGTCTCCTTGACTACAGCTAAATAAAACAGGGCCAGGAATCATCTGCTGGCCGTTAAGTGCCTGAAATAGCGCGATGACTGCATTGCAGCCAGCAAGTTTTAGAGCAATGAATTTCAGGATGTGTGTTTCATGGCCTGGACTGTGGCATAAAGAGCATGAAAGGGTGCCTCGGGTTTCAAAAGGAGTTGAGGTAGTGCTAGAGGACAGGACGAAGAGAGCTATGGAAGAACGGTCCCTGGAGTATGTTACCCCAGCACATCAGAGGGATAAACTCGGAAGCTGCTAACAGGAGGGATGGACAATCAGCAGTACCAGGGCTGAGTTCACTGCCTGAATCTTATTTACCAGTATAAATGTAGCCTGTGTGAGTGCAAAACCAACAGACCATCTCCCCAAGTACTAAATCTGAAGATAAGAGCTGATGGACATGGGGACGCAAAGTCCCACAATGAGATGGTGATGGTCAGCAACGAAAACCTGGCTTCTAAATCAACATCTCCCACTCCAAACCCAAAACTTATTGATGCTTACTAGGTTAAGTATCTTTTGTTGTAGACATAGCCCTCATCCAATACCTCAGTTTAATTACAGTTGTAGGATCCAATTACTTAAAGACACACCATGAACGGTTTCAGAACCTTGAAGTAACAACAACCCCTCCTACAAGAAATAATCATTTTAATCCATTTTTGTATCATAAAAGGGAACAATGCTGTCTTTCTTCCTGTTCTGAAGCCAAGTAGCTTATTCGTACTTTGAATAAATCCAGAAGGGCAAACTATGTTTTTGCTCAACTCCTAGGTTTCAATGAATATGAACTGATAGAGAAAGATAAAACCTACCAGTGTATTCTTCCCAACCATCCCCATCAGTAAGTCCTTTTTACTCAGACTAAATGGAGCGTGTAAAGCCTCAGAGCAGGAAAAGAGTATTGTAATGGGATTTTGGAGGAAAATGAATTCTTAAGAGCAAGTCGCACATGACTATCCTGCACTGCCCTTGCCTAATTCTGTATCCATAGAAAACTAGTCCTGCATGAATGAAGCAATCTCTTGAGAAACAACTACATGAGAACTAATAAAACAGGGCATGTAACAATTACTGCCAGGAAATCTCTAAATCTTTGCCATATATTTTTACAATGTGCTTGCCTACATTTGACCTCGGAGCAATATTTGAAAAATACAACTGTCAGAGAACGAAAGCACTTCCTTTCAACCATCCCTAGATAGTAGGCAAACTGGTTTTTTTCAGCTTAGCATTCAATCTTGGGACTTCAAACAGAGAATTGAGTTGACCTGCAACCAGAACAGTAGAGAGACATTAAAAAAGCCTCCAGCAATAACAACTTCCTCCCAGGGAGCGCTTACAAGTTTTCGAACTCAGACCCGAGACTGTCAGAGCTGTACTTTCATCAGCCATTACTCTACCGCAAAGAGCCTGACACGATAACTCTGAACACAAATTGATTCCTCTCTTTTTTAAGGTGAGTTTAAATCCACCCACTCTAGGAGCAAGAGATCACATGGGAACATACTGAATCCTTCACTTGCAGCCAAGAACCTAACTAAAAAAAGAAGCAATCCCGCTTAAATGTCACAGGGAACTATTTGTGACTGGAGCTTATTGCAATTACACAGATGCATGGAAGTTAACTTATTCCTGAAAACTGCCCTAGCATGTGTGGTGGCTGACAGCCACATTGGGTGCTTGAGATGCTCACATGAAATGTGCCAGCCTCATGAAGGTCAACGAGGCCAAGTGCGAGGTCCCGCACCTGGGTTGGGGCAATATAAATACAGGCTGAGCAGTGAATGGATTGAGAGTAGCCCTGAGGAGAAGGATTTGGGGGTGTTAGTGGGTGAGAAGCTCGGCACGAGCCGGCAATGTGCACTTGCAGCCCAGAAAGCAAATCATATCCTCGGCTACATCAAAAGAAATGTGACCAGCAGGTCAACTGAGGGGATTCTTCCCCTCTACTTGGCTCTTATGAGACCTCACCTGGAGTTCTGCATTCAGTTCCAGAGTCCCCAGCACAGGAAGGATAAGGATCTGTTGGACCGAGTCCAGAGAAGGCCACCAAGATGATCCAAGCGCTGGAGCACCTCCCATTTGAGGACAGGCTGAGAGAGTTGAACTTGTTTGGCCAGGAGAAGAGAAGGCTCCATGGAGACTTTCCAGCAGCCTTCCAGTAGTTAAAGGGGGCCTGCAGGAAAGCTGGGCAGGGGGCTCTTTATCAGGAAGTGCAGAGACAGGATGAGGGGTAATGGTTTTAAGCTGAAAGAGGGCAGATTCAGATTAGATATTAGGACAAAATTCTTTATGGTGATGGTGGGGAGGCACTGACACAGAGTATCCAGAGAAGCTGTGGATGCCCCATCTCTGGAGGTGTTCAAGGACGGACTGGATGAGGCTTTGAGCAACCTGATCCAGTGGGAGATGTCCCTGCCTATGGTAGGGGGTTTGGAACAGGGTGATCCTTAAGGTCCCTTCCAACACAAATCATTCGATGATTCAATGATTCTATGAAATGTACTGCCTACATAAACCAAGCCTTGCTTCTGGATTGCACTGTTTCACAAGTGTAAGCAGCAGAAGGTTCTCACTGTTATATCTGCTGTGAACTGAATTAACAAAATTTTCTCATGTAAACATACATAGGATCCATCAAATAAAATAATCCCGAACTGTTGCAATACAAGTATTATCTACAATGAAAGAAATGAGTAAGTCTTTTCTTGCAATACTAAAAGATAAAATGTTCTAGGATGCCATCCAAGTGTTCGGAGTGTATTCAGATTACATGGATTTAAGTAAGGTCACTGTGTTTCAAAAAAATCGAGGATGATTTGAAAGAAATACCAGTTTCATAAGGCTTTATCTTCCATATTCCTGCAAGAAACACTGAAATCTCAGATGGTCATAATTCTTACCCTTCTTACAGTATAGCATCAACCTTTATAGTTTCAGAGATTTTTATAAAAGGGGAATGAGCATAATTTTGCCAAGTGCAGAACACCAGCCGCTTCTGCACTGGACTAAAAGCTCTGTGGTCTGGCATCTTGCTTTTCAACTGCTGTAGGACTGTGACAGTGAGAGTATCTCACGTAATATTCTCTCCAACACGTCTTTTCCCGTTGGCTCATTCATTATCAGGTTGGTAACTTTTGACTTCACGTTGAGCCAACACCTTACCTTATCTTTTCAAACACTCCTGTTCCAAAGACCAAACTCTTCAACTAGTATTTTCCAAAATCCACTTCATGTTATGAACTCAGTTTTGACACCAAACTGTATTTTTCTGCTTTTTATTGGCATATTGTTAGCACAATAGCTATGGCCATGATAACAGTTGTATAGACCTGGTTAAGAAAATGCAATCTGTGGGACTGCAGTCTATCAAACACACACTTGAAAGGTGCACATGGCCTCAAGTTGCACCAGGGGAGGTTTAGATTGGATATTATGAAATAATTCTTCACTGAAAATATTGTCAAGCAGCGGAACAAGTTGCACAGGGAAATAATTGGGTCCCTTTCCCTGGAGGTATTTAAAAGACATGTAGATGTGGTGCTTAGGGATATGGCTGAGTGGAGAACTTGGCAGTGTTGGGTTAAGGGTTGGGCTCAATGATCTCAAAGGTCTTTTTCAATGTAAACAATTTTATGATTCCATATGCCTGCAAATTTTTGTCACTAATTTACTTGAGTTACCAGATTGTCTTTTTTTTCTTGTGGACATTTCTGGTTGACATTTTTCCCACAGAACATGAGAAAATCACCATCCATTCTGTAAGCAAGAAAGCCACCAGGCAAACACACACTAAACCAGGCCATGCCAAGTATTCCCCTTCTCTCCTGGGGGGGTTCATAACGCCACCTCTGTCTCTCCTCTGCTGTGCCACACACACTCAGACTGAGGTGTCTTCCTAGAAGGCTCCACCTTTATTTCAGCCAGTGCATGCAGCGACTGAATTCAAGAGCTTCACAAGTCCCTCAGATTGTCTGAATGGCAGTAGGTGTATTAAGGCTGAGTGTGAAAATTTGTCACCCGATTACTCCCTGCCTTTGCCACAAGTGTGAACAGCTGAGCAACTAAAATGTTTCCTGAGACCATGAGTTGTCTCAGCTGCAAACGTCACTTTCTCCATCCGCAGAGTCAGAAACTCTAAATGTTTTCTCATGGAGCAACAGGGACTTCTAAACACATGGCTAGGCAGGTCAGCTGAGGGCAAGTCTGTTTCAATTACTTTTTATTTTAAACCCCCAAAGCCCTTTGCTGTACAGCACTGTACTTTCTGACTTTGTCAAAGGATAGCCACTACAATTTCTAGGTCAGTAGGTCTCCAGTGCTGCCCTTCGGGTCTATTTTCACAAAACTCAATACAGTTAACGTGTCAGACATCCCCTCAGTAAATCTTTCCCTATTGTCTGTTGCTTTAGAGAAACATTAGTGTCATATAAAAATATCACTACTTTTAATAAAAGATAGCGATAGATTTACCTTACATTAATTGTCACATTCTAAATGAGTCTATAAATGGTTGTTCATAATCTGAATCGCAATTCCCTTGCTCTGACAATGAGAAATTAAGAAATTAGAAGCCCATGCTACAGCATCTGCTCAATACTCTCCTCATGCAAGCAAGCCAGACTGATCGACCACTAAAGCAACAGTGTTGGTGCAGAACAAGGTGACGACTCAGTTCCTCAGGACTGCTTTCAACAGACAGAGTATCTGTCCTTAGGGCTGAGATGACAGCATGAGATGTGAAAAACATTATATTTATGATATTGCCATGATCTTCGCTTTCCCTTCTCTTCCCTTTAAAGCAGATTAAACTAATGGGCAAAAGCCCTCATTGCAGTAATGTGATTTTCACAGTAGCATCGGACTCTTCCTCCCTAAACAGAAAAAACGCACCCATTGTGCAGGATGTAGAGATGATTTCTTTGTTCACTGCTAATACATTTTCTACACTGGACTTCCATTTTAGCTACTTCATTAATTTATCATAATCAGTGCATGCAACCAGACCCAGTCAGTTTAGATTATCTTTCAAGATTTCCACAAAGCACAAATTCCCAAATCCCAAAGAAGAAAATTAACATTTCATGTCTCTTGCTGAGCCACCTGGAAATACTAGGAGATTGTTTCTCAAAAGCTAGGACATTTCTCAAGTGTTTCCCTTCATTTCTTTCTGTCCAATATTACCTCTCACCTGTATAAATCCAAAGGCTGAAACCAATGAAAAACGACCTCTTCCTTCAGTGGAGTCTAATAGGAAAATATATTTGGAGGTTAGGATCATTATGATCACTCGGATCACCAGAGACAACCTGGTTGGAGCTAAATATCACTGTCTCAAGGGAATATAATCTCTTGATAGGGAGAGTCCTGACAGTAATTCATGTCAGGGTTGATTATAGTCAGGCTGCTGCTTGGAAATATCAGAATTATTAATTACCTCAGGTACAAAGAGTGACAGAAACACTCAATAATACATGAGCACTGTGAAAGATCTTTCAGGAGGGAGTATGGCACTTTCTACTAGGGAGGAAACAATCATTTTTATTTATTTTACTGTCTGAATAAAAAGTCGAGGCAAAGACATTTTGTTAGTAAAATAGTCTTATAGAACTGGCATGTGAGATTTTAAAGAAGAAATTCTAACATTTGTTTCATAGAATCATAGAATGATTTGGGTTGGAAAGGACCTTAAAGATCATCCAGTTACAACCTCCCTTGCCATGGACAGGGACGCCTCTCACTGGAACAGGTTACTCAAAACCCCATCCAGCCTGGCCTTGAACACCTCGTGTAGGACTTCTCTGGACAAACCGTTCCAGTGCCTCACCATCCTGTCAGGAAAAAATTTCTTCATAATATCTAAACTAAATCTCCTTCAGCTTAAAACTTTCACCCTTCATCCTACCACTTCACTCCCTGATAAAAAGCTCCTCCCTAGCTTTCCCATAGGCCCCAGTTCAGTACTGGAAAGCTGTTAGAAGGTCTCCATGGAGCCTTCTCATCTGTTGGCTAAATAGGCCCAACTCTCCCAGCCTGTCCTCATATGGGACGTAATTCAGCCCTCAGATAAGCTTCCTGGCCCTCCTCTGGACTCGATCCAACAGATCCTTGTCCTTCCTGTGCTCAGGACTCCAGGACTCAACACAGGACTGCAGGTGAGATCTTACGAGAGCGGAGTAGAGGGACAGAATCCCCTCCCTTGCCCTGCTGGTCACACTTTTGATGCAGCCAAGGGTACATTTGGCTTTCTTGGCTGCGAGCACACATTGCCAGCTCGTGTTGAGCTTCTCATCCACCAACATGCCCAAGTCCTTCTCCTCAGAGCTACTCTCAATCCATTCTCTGCTCAGCCTTTAATTGTGCTTGGGATTGCCCTGACCCACATGCAGGACCTTGCACTTGGCCTTTGATTCTTTTCTTTCTCTTCAGCTCTCCATTGAGTCCTGGAAATTCCTGAAGTGCTATGGGACCATTTCTGGAACGAAGTTCAATAGCTGTGTAACAACCCACATCTTTCCTTATGGTTCTATGACTTGGAACAGAAAGCAAAGAGGAATGCTGTACCTGTCAAAACTGATGCTGTAGGAAGGCAAAACATTATTACCTCTGTTCCAAGCTGTGATATTGGTTCCCTTGAGATTTCAAGGAGGACAGACCACAGTTAACCACTTGCTCCACTTCCAGCAGCCTCTGATAGCTTTGTGCTTTCATTCAGTTCAGCTTGTTAAAGGCAACACATTGAAAAGACAGAGTGACACTTTTGTAGGTATGCAGTTGAGTTATTAAACAGATAAATTCCTATAGCTCCGTTTATGTCAGTTCTTTCACAGAATCTCATTTTTACTTTGAAACTGAGGAGTACCATGTACCATCTAAGCCACAAAATCACTGCTGATTCAGAAGTATAGGGCTTTTTGGTTCATAAAGCTGCAGTTTTAGATCATAATACCTCACTGATGTGATAATCAGCTGATGTGTAATGCACAGTTAGGTAGGAAGATATGCCATAGGTGGAAATCCCCAGCTGCCAGTCTGAACTCCTGCCAAGATGAATTCCTGATGCAAACTGATCAAATATGTATGTGTTTTGCTAGAAGAGAAATACTGCAGATACCCTAGAGATGCAAAATAAGCGCTAAGGAACCACAACCAAATCCAAAGACACTACCCTTGCACCATGCAGGTCTCCATCAGCAAACTCTGCTTCATGGTTTTGATCTTCAGAAGATTTCCCTGAGGCACAGGTGGAGACATGTCAGCAGATTGGTAAAATAAAAGACTTAATGAAAAAATAATTTTCTGGTCTGCTATAGCAATTACATCGAAGTGTCAGATTGTTTCAGCATGCATGTGCATGCATACAAAACATTCTCCCTTCACTCATGTTATATGTAATGTATATATATATATACATATTTAGAGATAGATTTATTATACACATATTAAAATGGGAAAATGTGCCTCATATGCTCTATCAGTTGACCTGGTTAAAGCTGTTGAAGACTGCAGTTCCTGTTTAATGTTTTGCAAGAGATTTGGATAGTTAAGTCTTTGGATGAAGAAGCAATGGTATTTATGAGACTAATGAATATTTGGGTTCATCTGGCTTTAAAATGACTATAACAGGACAGAATAGAGGTGTCAAATAGGCAACTGACAGCAACAACAAGCAGAATTTTTCACAATCCAAGCTCTAATTATGTGGAATGCACTGGCTAGAGAGAATGACCCACAATTTCAATAAATATTCTAGCACATCACTCTTCCTGATCCACGTCAAAAAGGTTATTTCTGCTCCTCAACATACATCACCGACAGTTATTTTCTGATTACCTCAAGACAGAAATTTACTGAATCTGATTGATATTCAGCTTTTCTTTTTTTTTCTCCAAGATGTTTCATGCTTATTCATTAGCAGTTTCCTTACACACTGACTAGATTACAAACTGGAGAATAGTAAGCAAATAAACAGAGATTAAATAAAGCCACAGCAGAGTTATATCTTTAAGAATTAAATCCAAGCCCTAAAGTGCAGAGGCAACTCTTCAAAAGTCATGTTAAGTAGAGTATGTGCATTTGCAGTCCAACTTCCATTTAAAGTGGATGACAAGTTTAGCAAGGATAATACCCTTCAAATACTGGCTGATTGGAGAGGCAAGGACATTTGCTCAATTTATCCTCCTGGCTTGCTGGGAGTTATCCCCCGCTGTGAGCTAACAATAAGAGTTTTCCTTCTGAAGTCCTTGATGTGGGAGCGTTTTTCTTAAAGATCATGGGAAAGTTTGAGGTTTTTATTTTAAATCACTGCAGCAAAAAGTAAAGAAGATTAATTGGGTTTGCAACATAATTCTTCTCACTGTTTTTGGGTAATTCACAGTCAGCATATCCTAGCACACAGTATTAAAATCTCAGATAATTCTTAGTTCAAAAAGATTACAGTATACCATAAAAGACAAACATTTTAGGATGCTGAGAAAGAGAGACATAATATTTAAACCTATATATGCAAAATAATGGTTTTATTCAGAAGACTAATACTACTCTACCTGCAGACCTGCATCCAAAGGTAAAATATCCTGCCATTTTTGCTTCTTCTTCCTAATTACTTAATCATCAAGATGCACAGAGCAGTGTGTTGATCTGATCTAGTACCATTCCAAGTGTAAACTTCCACTTGCAGCAGGAGGTTTCAAGCAGATGGTGCCTGGATATAGCCAATTGATACACAAGTAAACTGGGACACTAAGAGCTACGGCCAACAGGCTGCATGACAACTCGTGGAGGGCTTATAAGGCAAAGGCTCAGTCTTAGAGAAAGGCTGACGCTTTCCAGGGAACTTGTTAGGATCGACGTGCTCATGGTATTAAAAGCCCACTTGCACTGTGACTGGCAAGACACAAAACATTTTATGAATGTGAGCCATCGAAAATTTTGCTGCAACTAATAATTAGGCATTTCATTACTCGCCAGTGAGAGAGAGTAGATATTTAATTTTCCTGACTGGTCAGTAAACAGGTTATTAATTAAAAAAAATCCTAAGGCTACACAGGAATACATTTATTATTCCTATTTACTACTATTTTTACATGCAGAGGGGTTACTATTTTATTCTTCTACATCTTACATTAACAAGATGACTTCTTTCTTTTTATAGATGAGATAATTACATGCTGGTTTTAAGTGGAACATGATTCTTCACTGCAAAAGTAAGCGGTAGGAGAAAACCAGAGGTAGCCTTCAGGCATGGTGTTGCTGTCCTGACCAGAGCACCTGCAGCGTGCCAAACATCTCAGCCATTCCCTGGGAAAGCTGCAGTAACCCCCTTCTCCAGATCAGGCTGTCGCTTCCTCCCACACCTCACTACCACAACCATCCAGCTTCTCTGCAGGAGATCCAGGGAGGGGAGGTCACCAGGGGCCACCGCCTTACTGGGACGAGGATGAAGTTTATAGGGCTGAGCTGCTTTCCCTGCTGTGAAAAGGGAAAGAGCATTACTCTTAACGAGGAAGGGAGCAGAGGTTGCTTTTTACACATGGGAGCAGAGAAATGGCCCACAGCCAAAGCCCAGCTTGAATTCCTCCCTCCCTGCAAGGTGCTGAGGCAGGACTAGTTCAGCACAGAGGACCTCCCAATGTCCTCAGCAGGGTTTGAAAAACGAATGTTTCGAACACATTTATTGCATTAGTCTGAACAATCTGCACTCTGCAGCACACTTAAATATTTTATGACTTCTGATTAATTGATGGATTTTTAATTTTTAAGTATGATCACATATAATTTTTAATTCTTGCCAAGAAGCAATGGACTGTAGTAATTTAGTAACCTACTCTCTACAACAACTGTACCTATCTCCTTGTAATCAAGACCATCACCTTCCAAACTACAGGAATAATTTCAATGAATTTAAATTTTCACTGAAATATTGTGAGATACTTGGCTTTTTAAGCACAAGTCACCCAAGTTTTCTATGTACGTTACAAACACCAGAGAAGGTCTGCAACATCTACTACACATTGCAGCTTGGGGCTCTTTCAGCCCACAGTGTGGGGAAGGTAAGATATGAAAACGCTGCTTATATATCCTTACATTGCGCAGTTAATGAGTTGAGATTAAAGTCCCTCCTGATCTCCCGTCCTGAATCTGATTGAAGTACACTGGGGATAACTTTTCTTAAAAAAATATTCTTAGTATGTACAATTAGGATATAACTTTTTGGGAAAAAAACTCCAACAAAACCAACCAACCAAAGAAACACAAGTAGCACATGGGATTCAGTTTCCTCCTGTTCACCACCTCACTGTGTCCCAGAAGGACTGAAATACTTAATTTATTCTATGGTTTGGGGGGAACTGGAGTTGGTTGTTGGTCAATACCCATATTTGTGTTGACAGTTATTGGGAACGCTGTACAAGGTCTGCTGAAAAGGAATCCAAACTGATAAATGACCATTTTTACAGTTTTGAGCATCATAATTTGCAGGGGTTGGTTTGCCTGTTTTTACTGACAGTACAGTTTCTTTACAGAAAACAGACTCAAAAGGAAAATTCACAGCCTCAAGTGCAAATACAAAAACTGTTTTTCTTTCCTATATTAGTATTCAGCAGCATCTCCAGGCCCCACCCAAACCTGGATATCACAAAACCATAGAATCATAGAATGGTTTGGGTTGGAACGGACCTTAAAGATCATCTGGTTCCAACCCCTATGTTAGGAACGCTTTCCACTGGATCAGGTTGCTTAAAACCTCATGCAACCTGGCCTTGAACACCTCTACGGATGGGGCATCCACAACTTCTCTGGGCAATCTGCGCCGGTGCCTCCTCACCCTCACAGTAAAAGATTTCTTCCTAATATCTAATCTAAGTCCCTCCTCTTCCAGCTTAAAACTGGTTTATACATACTTGTAAGAGATTAGGTCTGCTACAAATAGCATGCAGTATCAAGAGACATAAGGGGCAAGGGATGGAAAAAGCAAGGTATACAGCCATGTTATACAGACAAAAAGAACTGAGACACTGAGAAATACAGTGGCTCGAGATGTACAGAAGAGCTGTCTGAAAACCATTCACCTTGAAAAGTTCACATCGATGGAAGAACCAACCATCCATGTTAGTGTTTGCCAGCAAGCAAGCATGACCCAAAGCATCATTAAAAGGAACTTGCACTTTCTATGTACAGTATTGTAACTTTCAGACATTTACACCCTGATTCATCTGCTGAATACTCTTATTATGTTGTTATTGAGAGGAGACCAGAGGAGACTCCCCCACTTCAGTGGTTGGCACCAACCCACATCGCGTGCTGAGCAAAAGCATTCCTCTACAGCACTCTCATACTGTCATGAATACCCAGCCTGATTTAAAGTGGCCCCCCTGGGCCGCAGCCACTCTGATCTGGACTACATGAATAGAGAAATAGGCTTGGCATGATAAACGAAAGCTGACAGTCAGTCAGACTCCTCCTGTACTCAGCTGCACGAGCTTTCACATCCAATACTACTTCAAATGCAGAAATTTAACTACAGGGCTCTTCACTTTCATTTGGAAAATAAGGCTGCAGCTCCGTATTGGTGTTCCTTATTTTGAGGCCAGGTTTGTCAAGTGGTTTTGTTGTTGCTGTTTAGTTTTACAGCAGTACTTGGGGCCTTAGCAGCACATTCCTGATGAGCTCTTACACATACAACAGCGTAGAATGCACAGGTGATTCACTTACTGCAGAACGTGCTGCTGTGATAGAGATGAGTGATTTAATCTCTTTGAGTTTATAGTGGAAGCATTTTGGAGACAATTCCTCACATCCTTGAGGGCTCATGAAAATGATTCATTTTGCACAAGTACCACTACCCCACTACCATCACCAAGTTCTTATTTTACTACTAACTGATGCGTGGAGCAGCGCTCATGACCTCTGGAATGAGCTGTGTTCACTTATCCCTTGGCCAGCACAGCTGGAAAAAGGTCACTCAATGTAAAGACGTATGAGGGGAACAAGAGTTGTGAACACAGTAATGCACCCAAGCAAAGAACATCTTTGTGGGCTCCTCAACCACTGTAGAAACACTCAGATATTCACAAGAGTGCTCACACCAAAGGAAACTGCAGAGAGCTAAGAAGTTTCCATCAGGTAATATAATGACTCCTTGGTAGGCTTCCCTGCAGAGATACCAGCGAGAAACATCCAGCTGCTAGGAAACAAGTTCAGTTTGCTGCACAGTTAACCAAAGATAGGAAGCAGAAACATATGCTTCATCAAAACCACATTCACAGCAGGACTCAGAACTAACCATATGGTAACTACTTTTAAAAATAAGGTGAAGGGCATTCTATTAATACTAATGTAATGCTGTAATCCCTAGTTTATAACCTGATTCATCTTGGATGCTTGCAACAATAATTCAAATAATACTGAATGTATTTCCAGTTTTGTTGCTTATTCAGTTGTGTTTCATGGTTCTTTGTAAGCAGGCTACAATTTCTATGCATATATTATTTATCAGATGTGTGCTTTTCCCATTTGTTCATCAATTATGTGCATTTACTTAATGACTTGCAGCTTGAAATCTGCAAGTCTTGTTTGCCCTATTTTTACTCGACTGACACAGTCAGTGAAAGAAGGTTCGAAGTAATAGCATTAATAAAGATTTATGAAATCTGCAAGATTAAATTAAGTTGTCATCAAATGATACTTTTTTACTGGATTATGAAACATACGTAAATTCTTAGCACATTCTAGAAACACGTCCTGCAGCACAGTTATTCTGTAAATGTAAATTGACTGAGCACCGTCACCTTGACTTTAAAACAGTTAAGCTTAATTTTACTTAATTTTTGCATACAGAAGATTCTCTGGCAGCTTATCTTCATATCAAAGTGCCTTAATCAATATTTAGCAGCTACAGAAGCCAGTGCCATGAAAAGATATAAAAATGGATTTGTGCAACCTACAAGGATGTAGGTTTTCAGCACCTGAAATAATTCCAGGGAAATATATATTTTCAGAGACTTTACATCCTAAAAAATCCTATGTCCAAACACTTTTTTCTTGGCAGCAGTAAAGGGTTTAGAGAGATAAAGATTTTCTTGATTTGCCAACATAGTGCTTTTGTATGAATGAAGCCGCAGGCTGACCTACAGTGAAAAAGTCAGCACGAGCTCACTTACCATCTTTTGAAAAGCAGACCTACTTGCACAGCAAAACTGCTGGTTTGAATTCACAAATGGCAGCCAGACACATGCTAACACAGCAGTTTTAGGTGACAGGAATATATTAACATTTATCAAACAGAACCACAATTAATTGGGTGCCACCAGAAAAAAGCTCCCCTGCCCACACTAGAACAAGAAAGCATCTCCTGTGGATTTGTGCCCTACATCCTATACACTCACCCCTATCCATCATTAACAGTCCTTGCTCTTTGCCCTTCTCCATGACCTATTTCCACTAATCTCTCTCACCACCACATCCCCCAGTTTTCCTCCAGGTCCCTGAAGTCACAATACCACTTCCCTACTACTCTTGTTGCCATCCCTCTCTCCGGCAGTATCTTTATTTCGCCACAACTATCCAGAGTTTCTTCCATGTATCCTTGAACACAACTTCCAGTGTCCTCACCTCACCTTGAGGTTGCATTTCCCCCATGAGAAGATCAGTTTGAATGCCCTCCCTCTAGACAGCTAGTGATTTTCATTAACTTCACTGAGCCATTTATAGAGATTCAATCCATCTACTGTCCTTCAGATGTCCTTGAAATTGCTAAATGGGTTCAAAAGGCACTGGAAGGAGGAGGTGGAGGAAGGAAGAACTAGCAGACAAAAGGAGCAACAGAATTATAAAAAAACATTTCAGTTCCTTAGGAAAGTAACTTCACTATAGAAAGGGAGGTGAAGGGAGAGTGAACCAATTAACAGTTCTTCCCAATAAAACAAAAACACTTGAGGAGAAGGGAGACTGAGCACAAGGCTAGGAAGAATAACATCCTCTGAGATTTCAAATCCACTGCCCTAAACAGAATGTCTCTGACCTTACTCCACCAGATTTAGCAATGGATGCTGTACTTCCTTGCATGTAAAAGACAGAAACACTCAATCTCTGCATTCACAATTTCTATCTTTGCAGGGTTTTTTCTGCTTTTAATTAAAATATTCAGCTTGTTTTGCCATGTATTTGTCATTCAAGCTTATCTGCTATGAAACAGAGGGCAGTGGCTCATATCTTTTTATCATCTTTGCAATTCCCCCCATCAACTGAGGAGAGGATTTTTACCTGAGGAGATGGCTTGTGACAGCTGACAACTTGGCAATCCCCTACGTCCTTGTCAAGGTGCAATATTAGTAGGAACTCATAATCATGGTTTGGGTTGGAAGGGACCTTCAAGATCATCCAGTTCCAACCTCCTGCCATAGACAGGGACACCTTCCACTGGATCAGTTTGCTCAAAGACCCATTCAATCTGGCCTTGAACACCTCCGGGGACAGGGCATCCACGACTTCTCTGGGCAACCTGTGCCACTGCCTCACCACTCTCACAGGAAAAAAGTTCTTCCTAGTATCTAATCTAAATCCCCTCTTTCATATTAAAACCATCACCCCTCATTCTGTTGCTGCACTCCCTGATAAAGAGTCTCTCTCCAACTTTCCTGTTGGCCTCCTTTAAGTACTGGGAGGCTGCTAGAAGGTCTTGCAGAGTCTCCTCCTCTCTCGGCTGAACAACCCCATCTCTCTCAGCCTGTCCTTGTATAGGAGGTGCTTCATCCCTCTGATCATCTTCACATCGTAAAACGCAATCACCGATAAAAGAAGAGCAAGAGAACCATTTCCTGCTTATTGGCAAGTAAATCACAAAGGCTTATCTGCTACTTATCAGTCTGTATGATTCCCTGCGCTAGCAGATGCCCCTATTGTGTGATCCAAAGGCAGTCCTGGAGTCACCTCAGGAAACAATTCAGCCTTCACTGACACTGAAAATTGAAACTCATGAAAACAATGGGAACTTTTTTGGGTGTTCACAGAAGTACAGGAAAGGGAAGTGAAAGCCAAAAATTGAGCAGTTTCTGCTGGAGTGCTCACTGCTTTCCTCGACCGTTTGAGTTCAGAGCACAGACATTCATGCTTTGAACTCTGAGGCAGAAAACCACAGCAGAAATTCTTCCCTGTTAATGTCAGGAAGCTGTTATTGATATTTGATAACTCTGCCTGGGATTAAAGCTGGGGTTCTGCACATCTTTCTTAAAACTATCTACTTATGTTTTAGATTTATATCCAACATAGTCTTCAGCAGCAGTTTCTATGACGTTTCAAAATCATTCATCAAAAATCAATAAATATACTACTTTAGATGTATGTACCAACTGGCTGTTTACTTCTCCCTGTATTTGATATAACACAGTCTCTTAAATGAAAAATTTACACAGGTAAAACGATCCCACCATATTGGCTTATATAGTACAGGAATTCACATGACACGTTCTACCTTTAAGGTATGCTGAACTAGCCTGTGATCCATATATATCCCTTCCACACTACCCCGAGCTCCCCAACAGCTGCTTGTTTTGCTCCTAAAAGCTATTTTTTCTCCAGTCATTGAACAGTCATCAACCAGAATAGATGGGAGACTTCTGAGAGCACATAAGTATCGCAGGCTTCGAGACTGCTGGCTTCATCCAGGAGGTCTCACCAGCTAAATGTGCTAACCTAAAGCAAGGGATATGTGCTTCCTGTAGGATAAGCTTCTAAAATGCTGGTTTCTGAAAAGCAAGAAAGCTATTGATGTGGTTGGGGCTGTGGGGGAGAGAGGGGTGTCAAAAGCTAGAGTCCAAGCCCTATCTTCATCCTGTTTGGATGTGCTCTTCAGATGCTATCCTGGGAGGCGGCTTCCTCTGCTGCAGTAGCAGCTGTTAAATACAGCCCTGCAAAGAGCCACGTTCTTGCAACAGATGAAAACGCTGCTCCTTCAAAACACATTTTTGCCAACCTTCTGCTCAGCCTCTGCAGAAGCACTCTTGCTATCGATTCTTGCTTCTTGCATTACTACAGCGTCGTGGTTAAATTGATTCTTAGAGTTATTATCTCAACATCCACACGTTTATATGATGAGAGGAGAAAAAAAGGACAAGATAGGAATTATGAAGGGGGGGAAGGTCTTTTCATTGATTGGATTGTTAGCTTACTGTGAAGATAAAATATGCACACTCTGTATTAGGCCTTTGTTGGCCACTCATGAAGCAAAAAGAACTAAATTAGCACTAATTACCAGGAGCTAAGATTAGTCTCTCCTAGCCCACAGAAAACAAAAAGGTGAGTTTTAATAGCAGAGCAAGGAGATTAAGCAACACGAATTCTGACAAGAGCTCTAAAAAAAAGGGCAAGTAAATTACCCCTTGTGATCTAAAAATATAAAATGAAGTTGTATCAGAATTCATTATGGCTTTCCTTGAAAAAGCCACAGCTCCCTTCTTCATAAAAATGCAGAGCAGGACAAAGAGGCACTATCACATCGATTCTACAGCTGTAAAGAAACTACACTCAGATCTCCAAAATTCCTGAGTCCTATTTACTTGTGATGAGGAAAAGCATTTGTTAAGTATTAGCATTGCTGCCTAAGTCAATACCTTCCAGAGTTTATAATGTGTATTTTTTTAAAATGCCTCAGCTCCACTGATAGCAGCTGCTGTATTATCAAACAAAAATGCCATACAGGAGGAAAGCACATGGCCCACTTCGGAACATTTTCTTTCTAAACACTCTTGTTTAAATTGAAAGAACTCAATCGTAGAAACTAAATATAGCAAAGAACAACCATAAATATGCAAGGGTCACAGCACAAGGAAAAAAAAAAGACATGTTACGTGTCTATTCAACAGTTCTGATATAAGGAATATGTATGCATAAACAGATACATAAAAATATATATAAAAATACTTCAGACCCAAAAGAATGTCTTGCTTATATTAATTACCATGTATGATAAAGTTTAGCAGTTTTGGAAACTCTGAAACATCTCCTAAAAGCAGATGGAAGCAGGTTCAGCTCAGCAGAGCAGAAGAGAGGAAGTGGCAAAGAAGCAGGTTGCAGAAGTAGAAGATTCTAATTTTTCAGTAGCGGGAACATTTTTTAATATCTTCGCAGATGTTGGCCAATTTGAACAGCTCATGAGAAATACAAGACAGCAAATAATCTGGAGCATTTGGAACAGCATTCAGTTCTAGCAGATACTGCTCATTTCCCTTTGAGTCTGTTAAGTAAAGCTAATGAAGCACTAATGAAGCTGGTTTCCTATGGATTTTTGTCAAGTGGTTGGAATTGCTGGAGTTTAGTAAAACATGAGCTTCCTTTGACTTCTGCTTTTATGTGGCAGATGCATTGACAGCATTTCTCCCTTTGCAGGTTTAAGAGAGAATAGGCTCCCACTGCAACTTCTTTTGTTGGCAAAAGAACTAATCTGGTTTATCTTTTCCATCTGAGTTGCAATATTCAAACTTACAAGAACCTTACAGCCTTCCACCCAGATCATGGTTAAAATAGTCAGAAGATTCAAGGACTGGGACAAGGAGGCTGGAAAGGGCAGGCAACCACTAGTCAAAGCAAAATAAAGTGCAAGTCCCACTTTCCTAGACTAAAAAGCATGACTTTGGAAGGGGAAAAAGGCTGTCACAGCAAACGCTGAAGGAGACACACCAAAAATATATGTAACTGATGACTACAATCTATACTGAGTACAGAAAAATGTTATCTAACTTATGATTACTAATCAAAAGTTGTCAGTTGGACCCCACCTCAAGCACTGTGTGCAGTTTGGGGTACCACGGTATAAAAAGGACATAAAACTACTGGAGAGGGTCCAGAGGAGGCCACAAGGCTGGGGAAGGGTCTACAGGGGAAATCGTATGAGAAATAGATGAAGTCACTTGGTCTGTTCAGGCTGGAGAAGATGACACTGAGAGGGGCTCTCATAGCTGTTTGCTGCTTTCTCACAAGGGAGGGAGGTGAAACAGGGGCTGAGCTCTTCTCTCCTGCAACCTACGATAGTACCTAAGGGAATGGTAGGAAGATGTGCCAGGGGAGGGTTAGATTGGATCTTAGGAAGAGGTTCTTCCCCCAGCAGGTGGTGGAGCACTGGAACAGCTCCCCAGGGAAGCAGTCCCAGCACCTAGTCTGCCAGCATTCCAGAAGCATTTGGATAAAGCCCTCAGTCACACAGTGTGAATGTTGGGAGTGTCCTGTGTAGGGACAGGAGTTGGACTCGACGATCCTTTTGGGTCCCTTCCAACTGGGTAATTCTATGATTCTATGACTTCTTTTTGGAACTGGCACATCACTTAACAGAGCAACATATTAAATATTGTTCTCCAAGCTTTGAATTGTAACAATTTCTTTCATGTGGCTACAAGAATTGAAGAGGATTCAGATGGCTTTGCTACTGATTTCTAGTTTAAGGCGACCCATGTTACATTCTTTCTCTCTTGAGTTCCCAAAGCAGTTTTCTTGTCTAAATCTAATCAACCTTCTCAAGAAAACTGTTGGCATTGCTCCATTTTTGCCCCCATTGTGTGAGGTTCCTTCATGGCACCACGCAGAAGCAGAATGCAACTACTTGAGGCAGAATATCAAGAAGTAATGGAACACCTCAGCCTGAACCCAATGAAAATATTTATGCCCTTGCTAACATTTAAAGTGTAACACAAAAAGCAGTAAGAACATTACTTAAGAAATGCCAAAGAACCCATAATACCAGGCAGCTCAACACAGCCAGCAGGCCAGGGGACAACTGGCATCTGGAAAGGAATGGAAGAAAATATCTTTGGGATCAAGTTGTGTCTTTCTCATGGAAAATTAAATTAAATCAAAAACCCAACAAAAACTAGATGTGGCTTTCTCAAGTATATATAAACTATGCTTTCCACTTTTCTCCCTCCTTAAATGAAGTATGCACTCACATTATTGATTTCCTTTAAACCATCTTCCCACAGCATATTCCCGCTTCCACTTCTCTCTCCCACCTGAAATCACTGTAAAACTCACTGTCTTAGTCCACGAATGATTTGGAACCTCACAGGTTTCAGACAAAACTGTCTCTGCCCAGTTGTCCCCTATGACTACAGAGAAGATGCCCACTAATATTTTGCAGGCACATTCATTTCTGCAATAACTTTAATGATCACCCAAAATTAACTGTACTGCAGGCACTTTGAATCAGAATAAAATTACTGTGTTCAAAGCTCCATGTAAGATTTTTCTCAGTTCACTGAGATGTTTGTGTTGTTCACAGGTTACTGTGCAAGTTGATTCCACTTCTGCACCCCTTCCCAGTCATAATTTTCCAAAGCACAGGTCTACTGAAGTGCATTCATTTCCACACATTAACCAGCACACTCCAGGGAATATTTTGCATCCATGAAATGGATTTATTAAAACTCACTATCTGTATTTCAGTATAAGATGCATTTGTGGCACTAACAGAAGCAAATAAAGCAGAGTAATTAATTCTTCCTCATCTTCATCATACCTTTTCAAAAAGAACTATAGCATTCACTGTACAAAGAATATGCCTTTCCAGTAATGGCAAATTCTTCACACATATGCACATTACTCCTGACTATAGTTAATTACTTCCCCAGTGAAATTATTTCTATAGAAATGCAAATAGTGCTCGCAGCTTAGCGAAATGAATCACATGCAGAAGAAATAACGGTAGTGCCAGGCATCCGGACCAGATGCGAATATTTTTCGTTTGCTATGAAAAAAATGAAAGTTCACTGCAGAAAAACAGTGAGAGAGAATGACACCATCTGTATAACCTCCATCACAGGGTGTTCCCCAACTCTGCCTCTGAGCTACCACCATATAACCCTGCCCAAAGGGCTCCATCTCCGGTACCAACCCTGACACCACCACAATCTGGGTGGAGACCTTGAGGACCATAGAAGTTACAGGGCTATATGTTTTGTGAGGAAAAACACACTCACTGCATTTATCTTGAGTTTCCCTAAGATATCTACTGCTTGGATAAAAGCTAGATGTTGGCATGGGAATGTAACTGTTTATACAAATAAAGCCAGTATTTTGCATGCAAAGATCCATTTATATATCTCCATGACAAGATACAGAAAATACGTAACCCCGAACTTAAAGAAATCAAACCACTTCTAAATGAGGTATTTGAAAGTGATGCCCACCTAACGGTTCCTAACAACAAACATAAAACCAAGGTCTCCTGACTCCTGCAAATCCCACTGCAAGCTTAAACCCGAAGGAAATGATACGATATCCCAGCCCTGGAGGTGTTCAAGGCCAGGTTGGATGAGGATTTGAGCAACCTGATCCACTGGAAGGTGTTCTGCCCGTGGCAGCAGGGTTGGAACTGGATGGGCTTTAACGGCCCTTCCAACCCAAACCATTCTATGATTCTATGATGACATGGCAGAAGGGCAGCACTTTGAGAAAAACCTCAAATGATGTTAATAAATTTTGTCTTGTAAATCTCCTTCACATAGGTGGCCACAGTTTCACTGTTGTAAGTGCAGTCTATGTTAGAAAACACTGATGAAGATTATTTATATGCATGGTCTTATACCAAATGCAATTATTGGAATTTCAAGACAGAATTCTTCAAGTGATTTATGATTCATTTTTGCATCTCAATCTACAGCACTGAAAAGCTTCAGTCTTCATCTTTCTCCTGAAATGTGCGGTCTGATGCATAAATGAATATTCAGATGATGAAAGTCCTCTAAGTGAACAAAAGCATCTTAGAGAAATACCAGGCTGCAAATCCTGCTCCGTTCTGGGAGCCGGAAAGTGAAGATAATGACTGTCTTTCTGAGTTTGTCATCACTGGGGTGCATGGAGAGGGCTGGAGACGACACAACGCCCACACCAACAGCTACCACAGGGCAAAAATAATGCCTTAACAGTTCCAAATGCCATTACATTAAATACCATCAGTCACACGTGGCGGTGCCAGCCACGTACAGAGATGTGCGTTTAACTCAGGACTGATGAAAAAGCAAAAGTAGCCACCACCCTGCCACCCCTACAAGGCCAGGAACGCTAATGCTAGTTCACATTACACCATTTCCACCTAAGGAGGAGGTAAACAGCAGATACACAGTGCAGGTAAGGAAAAAGTAGAAAGTGATTTTTTACTAATTGGCTTAAGACAAAATGATTCCAGCTGCTGAAATAGGATTTAATTTTTATTTTTGGCATGCTGCACTGCATTAAATGGCTTGGAAGTGTTCTTATCACAAGGTTAAAACACAAAAAGCTTGCCAGGATAGTTTGATTTAGATTCTCTGAAGAAGTCAGTTACAAAATTGGGACAGTTTAGTCCTGTCAACTCTTCTCCATATTGTTCTGTGTCTTGAGGTTTCCCCCAGAACATTCAACACACCAATGAGCAAAGCATTTAGAAGGATTATGTTGCTTCATGTTGAAAACCATCAACTGATTGAATTTTAAGAGCATCTCACCTACCTGAGGAGATTACATAATAAATGAGGTTTAGTTTCTTCTGCTTCTAATTTTTCAGTTGGAAATAACCTTGAAAACACCACTGTAGGTCATACATAGAGCACACTCTCGATCACTGGGACTTGTGAAAGCATCTCAGATTAGATGCTCAGAAATTAAAACATGCAACATTACTAGACATGGGAAAAATGTTTTACAGATACATATGCACTTAAGCGTACTGCATATTTAATCATCTTCTGTCAACCAAAATTAAGTGGTTTGGATTGATAACATATGATTAAATTTGATTAGCCTGGTCCAATACATGAGGACTAGCATCACAGCCTATATTAGTGTTAGGTGGATCTTTGAAGAGTTATCAGAGTGTTTTAAATGGCATTCCCTAGAGGGCTTAAAAGTCTACTTTTAGAGGTGCAAAAGCCGGTCTTATTCATTCATTTGAACTCACTGCTACTAGATCTACCTTATTGATTCATCCCCAAATGAATAAATGTTTGATGGTTAAGTGATGATATTGTTATTTAAAAAAAAAATGGAAGAAGAAAGAAATCAAGCTTTGGTCTCAGTCCTTGGAGTTATTTACCTGCCTAACTCTCCACAAATTTCTTAAATGGTGTAATTGTCATCGAGCTTCCCTGTCTCTTAGGCTCTTAAACACGCAGGGAAGGTCAGAGCCAGTAAATTGCCAGCAGCCTTGACTGAAGCACATTGATCAAGGCGGGTTTAGTACTTGCTTAGTTTAGCAGATAAAGTGTGGAAGTCAGCATTTCTGAATAAATTACATTATTTCTAGGTAGTGATGTATGATTGTGATAAACATGATGACTCATCATTTGAGAGAGGAAACCAAAGGAAATCTCAGGAGTTTTCAGATAGGCCAAAGCATAATTCAGTCTGTTTTTTTAGGATGTTGAAAATCCCCTAAAGATCTGGGCAAATACCCTTGAAACTGCACTACTGACAAGATCTTTTTTAGGCACTTTTTTTTTTGGATCCCAGCTGCCTCAATTGTAACTTAAGATGACTGAAGGAGGGGAAATTTAAGATAACCGTGTTGAGTTCATACTGTAATCACATTGCTGGTGGTCTACAGTCACCTCTATCTTCTGCACAATGTAGAAAAGCTCTGCCAGTAGCCCAGGGCTGAGCACAAATGCTCTGTTTTCATTCCCTAATTAGTCTTCAGGCAGTTATCAGCTGGAAAGGCACATCCCCTCCATATCTCCGTTTCCCATTCTATAAAGTGAGAATTTCATAGGCACATAAAAGCTGATGAAGCAGGTGAGACCACAGGGCAGTTTAGCCCCATCTCCTGTCCCAAATGGTGCCAACAGCAGTTTCCCTTAGAAGACTGTAAGAGCTGGTCACAGATCCCCAGCAGGATCTGTAGCTCATGGAGCCTCCTGGGTTAGGAGTATTTACTATATATTTAGTAAGCCTGAAGAGATTTTTGCTGCAGCATCTGGCAAGGAGGTTCCTGAGTTTATTTATCTACTGACTTAATTATTTCACATCATTTAGTTTATTTATTTTTACCATTTTCCTTTTAAGTGATTTACATAATAGTGTTTGCATAACATTTGCATTTTGAAGCATTTGCACCTCTATGAGATTAAAGAGTTCTGAGACAAAAGCTATTAAAACGTACAATCCCATGTAGATAACTCAGGTTTTAAACACCAGCCTCCACATTCTGACACAACTCCCCACCCCTGTTTTAGTGGTAATGCCCACAGACTGTCCCAAGGATCCTGTACCTGGAGGTCAATTGTTTAAACAATTTGCCAACGATCATGACTCATGGCAGTTCATCTGCAAAGCCCGCGATACATCACGAGCCACATCTTTGAGTAGAGCACCTGGAAAAATGAGGTTAAAATTTGATACCACCAGAGCCAAATGACCAGCTAGAAGAACATTTTGTAAATTAAAAGCATTGTTGCTAGTAACACAGTTTGCACAGACCAAAGACACGAGTTGTATAAAAGCACAGGAGACTAAAGTTTGCAATGCTGCTGTGGCAACACAAACGTTCTGCTCAAGTATTTGATTTGATGCTATGTTTAGAAGCTATTTATTGAAAGGCAAAGCTCTAATGTTAAGACTCACTTTATTTACAAGTGGTAATTTATTTTTCTCCTGAATAGCTGAACTTTGGGATCATGTGGATTATCAGAAAGGATTATGGTTTCTAGTTTTATTATGTGTTATTGTTAGTGTTTCCAGTAGGCGTATCTCCTGTTATCTGTCACTGTGTGATAGCACACTCTGCCATGTGTTATCATAGCCTGACCCCAAGTGATCTCTATCTAAAATTCAACATTTTTAAAAAAAAATAAAACCAAAACTTTCCATAACTTTTGAAAACAGCACTGGTAGCCACTACTGGCAGGGACCCATCTTCCCTAATACACACAGCAATTCACCAGCCCCTGGATTCTTCCCCAAATTAAAGCAAAAGAAGGAGAATCTTATCAATCACTTTGTGCATTTGTTTCTTCTCTAACAACTCTGAATGTCATCAGCTAGGTTTAGCTGCTGTATTAGCAAAGCCTCAAATATATTGAAGTCCAACAGTGTTTATGCACTAGAGCAATGCTCCCACCAAGGACAGGACTGCAACCAGAGACACTGGTGCCAGGCAACAGAATGTAGACTTCAAAAATCTAAATCTCATTTGGCACCAGAAAAATCCAAACACGAGGCAAATCCAATGGGAACCAGGCATTCATTGCTCTGCTGCTCACAGAAGGGCTTGGTTTTAATGGATATTTGAGCTATTCAGATACTGTATTCCTTTTGATCTTCCTACTTCCCTAGCCGCAAGTCAGAGGACACTGGGAACATGATGTCCCATCATCTCTTCATCAAAGGAAGGGCATTGCAGTGGGGATGGCAATAAGAGTCAGCAGAGCACACTAATAAGACTTTCTTGATTTGCCCATCACAAGTACCAGCTTTACAGTTAGGCTGTACAGCTATTCAGAACAGAAAACAGCTAGGAAAAAAGATTTTATTGATAATTGAAACAGGTAAAAGTCAAAATATTTTACTCCTTTGAAGAAAACTACCACAGTTATAGATGAAAAATGTTATTTAAGAACATGGGACATCCATGTTGTTGTTTAAGACTATATGCTACCCATATACAGATCAATTCAATAAAAGCTGTTTCTCAGTCACTCCTCAAAATCCCATTATCTCCTTATTTCTCTTACAACTACGGCCATTTATTCTGCAAAATACAGTACATTTGGGCTTGTTTTAGTTGCTTACATGAAACAAACTGCAACTTTTATTATTCGGGGAAGGGGACAGTAATGCAGATCGAGACATTTAATTTAACCATGTTTCATACTGAATTGGGGACACTCAACTTGCTTGTTCTAATGACAAATTATTTATCCCCACCTGCAAGTCCAAAGCTTACTACAAAGTACTTTGCAGTTCAAATGGGAATTATGTGGGAAAACTGAAGTTAAGATAGATGGGCTCCTTGAGTAACCAGACCAATGTGCTTTTACGTAACGTCTTCAATGTAAATAACATTGACTTGATCTGTTCCTACGCATTTGTAGTTTCTGCATCTTATCCTTCTAGCAGTGTCCTCCACTGGTTGTACTTCCAATAAGAGTTAATACATGGCCAATAAAACCATGGAACTTTAGGAAAGGAGTAAGATAGAGTAGATCTTGCTTACAACTGGATAAATTATGCAAACATGTTGAAAAACAGCTGTGTCTCAAGAAAAGCATGTCCAACGGGACGTCTGGCCAAACTCACAGGCTCTGGTCTCTGCCTCTTCCCATTGTTCTCCAGAACAGTTTCTCCAAGAAATACTTTCCAGATTCACCTGTCTGCCTGGCAGAAAACCCAAACATTACTTTTGCAGAGTTAGTTGTAGCATTTCTGTGATGGTTAGAAAGGATGAGGGGCAAGAAGAGAGCACTCTCTCTCCTCTTTGAGGCAGAGGTAAGGCCACAATTCAGGAATGTATTTAAGCACATGCTTACTTTAATTATATACTCAAATACCAATTCAATCAAGAGGAAACAAAGGGTGCAGGCACATGCTTCATCAAGCATGGGTAATATTTCCTTCCCAGGCTCAGCTGACCTGACAAAGGTCAATTTTTGACCCTTTCATGCTTTTTTGCTACACTGATACCAAATGGTTTTTCAGTCAGGTGTGTTCAATAATTTCATTAGGTGAAGAGCCAAAATGCAAACCTGGGATATCTGCAAACCTCTGTAAGGTGCCACTGCTATTGTGAATGCAAATATCATAATAGTTCAGATATAGCTATCTGAAAAATAATGTCAGTTATTAAGATACATCCAATGTATGCAGGTAACATGGAGAGTGTAAGCCCTGTACAATTCCAAAACATGAGAGGATAATCCTGCCCTTAGGGAGTTTTAAATGAAATGGTCCTGAGGTTTCACAAACATTTTAAGTCAAGGTCAGTGCAGGTTGTAACAAAAAGACAAATCCTGTGATTCCAGTCCCCTTTTAGGGCTCTTTCCAGAAACTGTCCATCTCATGCCATCAGCTAGGTAAGGGTACTAAATCCAGCTGCAATCAGATTATTCTTCAGTTCGCTCGCAGTATCACCAAAGACAGAGTAAACATTTCACCAGGCACCAGACAACCTTTTTCAAAGGTAGCCCACGTACTTAGACTGGCTCACCCCACCTATGAAGCTATGGATGGCCAAGTTTTTCCTCAGACAACATCACATAGCCTCTCACTATCGAATTCTTCCCTCCCAACATTCTGGAATATGTTTGAAATTCATTACCAAATTCAGAGAATCATAGAATGGTTTGGGTTGGAAAGGACCTTAAAGATCATCCAGTTCCAACTGTCCTGCCATAGGCAGGGACATCTTCCCCTGGATCACATTGCCCATGACCTCATCCAACCTGTCCTTGAACACTTCCAGGAATTGGGCATCCACCACTTCTCTGGGCAACCTGTTCCAGTGCCTCACCACCCTCACAGGAAGAAATTTCTTACTTATGCCTAATCTAAATCTCCCCCATTCAGCTCAAAATTGTGACCCCTTCTGCCATCTCTACATTCCCTCCCCAGCTTTCCCATAGGCCACCTTTAAGTATTGCATTAATTAAATAAAAAATTATTTTTGGCATATACAACAGAAATTGAGAAATTGTTATTGCAAACATGCCAAGCATTGATAATATACCTTCTAATTCTTAGAAACTTTATCTGATTTTCAATTTACTGTAATGTTAAAGCACAGACTTACTGGCAGAGAATGGGTAATGACCTTAAGTAGAAAAGCATGTCAACACAGCTTAGGGGTTTCTGACAGGAAATATTTATTTAGATGTTGCAAGTTTTATGGCCTTAAAACTGATGGAGTCAAATTAAGTTAACGTAATTTAAAAAAGAAAAATCACTATACCAAGACATTTTTCTCAAAGATTATACTGCTGTCTTCACTGTCGTCTGATGAGATGTTCCCTGCCAGATGATTAAAAAACTAAGGGATTTATACCAGACAGTCAAGGTTAAGAATTTCTCCCATAATAAGGCCTAGAAATGAGAATATACCTAAGAATAAAAAGTAGGACCAGAACTTTGCAAAACTATAAACTTTTGATTAAAGTATGTGAGGAAGAGGTTTGCTTTTATAAAAAGCCATTTAATTCAAATACAGGTGCAAATCACTAATGTTAAAGTTACCCAAAGTCTGGATTTTCTTCAGGCACAGGTTTTAATCTTCACTAGAAGATGACACTTTTCAAGATAATCTGACCACCCATTAACCACCATAAGTGGATTTTGCCTACAAGTCAATACCTTACTTGCACTTCTGAAAAAAAAATAGTGCAATTACAGCAAGCAATAAAACTGGTCTTGGGCAACAGTCTCATTCTGTGATGAAAAAGGCTCAATATCCAAGTCAACACCTGAAACCTGTGGCAGCCTGTCACTTCAAATAGATTACTAAGCATCAAGGACTAGTCAGCAACGCAGAGCTGGTCGTGCTGCCAGTTCTCCCCTGTCAACGTCCAATACCTGGATGCTCAAGAATTCCAGAAAAGCTGTGGGGAAAAGGAAGATAAGAAAACAGCTATTTCCCCCTGCCTAGGAAACCTGCTGTTATTCTGACCACCAAAGAGAAGATTCTCCCTGGACAAATGAATATAAAGCTTTAACAAGTTAGCAAATTGAAAACTTAACAAACAGATCTGGAGATTTACATTTGGATATATACACCCAGTATATATGTATCTTGGAACAGATTTGTTAATGTTTCCACTGTGTACTGCTTGTAAAATTGCAGAGTTTGGAAATGTGCCCTGAACGCTACGTCATTGCATTTGCTGCCAGAGTAAGAAGGGGGCTAATAAAATAAGCATTAGGAAGAGAACACAATGTGAGAAGAAGGGAGGCCTTCTTCAGGTTTATGCTTTTCAGTATTACCCTCAAAAGGAAAGGAGTGGGTAAGAGAAGAGAGCAGGAAAGGCATCGCCAACTGATGTAGTCGAACTGATGACAACTTTTCACAACAAAGACTTCAAAGTTAGAAACAAAGATGTTGAAGGCCCAGGTTATATTTTTTTGAACATTTCCTGTGAGAGGAGATGCTTCCAGGACAATTACGACCAATTTTTAAAGTTAATTTTTTAATTAAACATCCCTGGAGGTGTTCAAGGCCAGGTTCAATGGGGCTTTGAGCAACCTGATCCAGTGGGAGGTGGCCCTGCCCATGGTAGGGAGGTCGGAACTGGATAATCTTTAAGGCCCTTTCCAACCCAAACCCTTCTATCATTCTATACACCACAAAGGGTCATAAACCTCGAATTTTTCTTAAGTTAGAGACTAAGGCTCATCCTATGTTTTGAGTTTTGTTGCATTTAACCTCATAAGTGTTTTGAAAAGGCGCTGTAGATGTAGGCAGCTGTGCTGACGCAGGAGGCAGCACTTGAAGTTACCTCTGTTCTAGAGAGGATTGTGGCTGGGAAGAGGCCATCAGCATCTCTTTTGTCTACCCAGCTTGACATGTTCTTTTCCCAGTAACATTACAAACCACAGTTCCCAAGCCATAACACTCACACATAGTGTGTGGAGTACCACAAAGTGCTCTGCTTGCACTGGGTGGAAGTTGCAGCAGCCCTCTGACTCCTACCTGGGCCGTGAGTTTAAACCAGGCATTAAGAGTTGACCAGCAGCAGTTTATTTCTGCAAATAAGAGGAATTCCCAGCTCCAAGGTTTTCCACAGGGTCTGTCAAAACTAGGCAATGGCTGGACTGATGTTTCCAACACTGGTCAGGGAAATGAAATCAAGTCCCTTGGAGATAAGGAAATCAAAGCTGGCAACACAGTAAATGTTGGAGGAACCAATGGGTGAAGCTGGGATCCCAGTTTGTAACAGAAGGGTGACTTTTTTTTTCTTTTGCCCTATTAAAAATGCCTCTTCCACACTTCACTAAACATCCCTCCAACGCTACTCCCCAGCTGCCCTTCCCCCAACAGAACAAGATGATCATAAGAGCAGTGGCAGGGGGAGACCGTGTGCCCTGGAGGTGCAGGGAGCCTGGGGCTGCTGCCAGGAGATCCCAGAGTTGTCATGAGAGGGGCTGCAGGGGACCCAGGGACCCCAAAATATTTTGCCTCAAGATGGAAAAGGAAGTGGAACTGAACACTTCAAGGAGGCGATGCCCACGGTGTGGGAAGAGACAAAAGAGGGAAAAACTATGGAGGGAGGCATCCTTCTGCACATGTGGGATGTCCAAAGGCAAGGCTGAAGGTGTTGCCATCAACAGTGTTAACTACAGCAGTCATATACAGGAGGACCTAATTAATACTACTCATTAATACTCTACCGATTGCATATTTGTTTTTAATGCTGATGAGAAAAAGCAGAGGGTGGGTTCATAAGGCCAGTAAAGCCACATTTTTCCATTTGTTCCAAATGTGTCAAAAGACATTTTTGTCCTCAATTCAGCTACATAAGCAAATTATGACACTATGTATTGAAGACCAGACAGTTGTTTATGAAAGGATAAATAATTCAAATAGATGACAAATTTTAGAAAAGAACTTCTAAAGCTTCAAAAATGTTTATGATATATAACTATATGCCTGTACAAGTTCACTTCATGATGAAAAAATATTGAATGAGAGTCACTCGAGTTGCACAAGGAAGCAAACATCATCCAACACATCTACTGAGGCCAATCAGAACATTTTGCGTAACTCCTTTACACCCACTCACATGCAATTCACCTTGTTTGTTTTTTCTTTTATCCAAGCAGAAAACCACTTCAGAGGCAGTATTAATCTTTGCTTGACTAATTCTTTAGGTGACCTTTATACATACTTGCAGTTAAAAGTAGTGCATCAACTCAACTGCAGAAAAATTCGATAAAGTACTTTCACAATTCTAACACCAAAATAAAACCAGAGGAATCCTACTGAAAAAAAATGCTGTAAAATGAAGAAGTATCGCTGTACCCACAGTATAATAGAGTACCATATACACCACCTCTCCAGAAAAGGGATTTTAAAGGTTATTTCATACTATGATTGAAGCATTAGGAAGTCTTTGAGAGTTGACAGCTCAAATATAGAAAAACAATAATGCTTTACGCCCTTGCACTACAGCAATTTGCACATTGGTTGTTACTACCCTTCACTGTCCTGCAGAACATGAAAGACTTAAAAGGTGACAAACCCATGAATTTCACCTTTTAAGTATTTATTCTCCCCCTATTTAGGTCAGAACAACTCTCCCACCGTGTCACATGGTCACCCACAGAGCAGAACTTGTTCTTCTCAGTCCCTTGCTCCCACCCTGTGTTGTTCCTCCCATTGCACTGGCACACGAAGAGCCACGCTGGAAGCTGGAGCAGCTAAATCATCCAAGATAAATCCAAAACACAAAAATCCAGCAATTTCTCTTTGATTAATGTTACCTTGTGTCAGTTCCTCAGCCCATGTCGAGGCACAGCCACACATACCCTCACCATGCTGGTGGGACTCCTTCTCTTGCCAACAATGCCAACTTATGCCACTTAAAAGTAACCATTATTTAGGGTCACGATAATTGCATTGTAGCATTTTTTGTTATCTGTTCATTTGGTTTTATACTTCAATTTAGCCAAAAAATACAAACATAAAAGTTTAATAAAAAGTAATCCTTTGGAGTCCTTCCTTTGAGTTGCCCTATAATAAGCCATGCTCTTTCAGCCATCATCAAAGTATGTCCAATATAACTTCCTGGGTAGGGTGTCTTGCAGATGAACAGCAAATCTTCCAAGCCACTTTTAAAATTGCTTCCAGTACCAAAAGGGGCCATTCACAGCATATAAAGCATGAAAGTAGCATCATTACAGCAGTTATCTATAATTGTTCAAAAGGATTAAGCTGGCATTGGAGTACAACCTGATCCCAGCCTTATCCTGGATGGGACTACAAAGCAGATTAAAAAGGTTTTTATTCTTTGCGCTGGAACAGGTTGTCCAGAGAAGTGATGGATGCCCCATCCCTGCACGTGTTCCAAGGCCAGGTTGGATGAGGCATTGAGCAACCTGATCCAGAGGAAGCTGTTGGACCTTCAGCAGGGGTTTGGAACTGGATGACCTTTAAGGTCCCTTCTGACCCAAACCATCTTATGATTCTACGATACACGTTTTATTCTGGGTGTTGTCATACTCTATCATTGCAGTCACTGGTAGTTACCTATCCCTGGCTGAAGCAGTTGCATTTTGGAAGTAAAGAGATTCAGGTCTTTCACAGGCCAAAAATTCCTCAGGGACAAAACACATTAGAGTAATTTTTAAAGCTATACATCAGCTTGAATAAGGATTCACTCAGCTGCCTGACACTAATATTTCCTCTGCAAGAGCCATTCCCCTGCAGCAATAGACACTGTGACCTAAACTTGTCATGATCTAGCCTGATGCCCACAGAAATAGGCACTTTTGCTGAACTGCCATACCAATGAACATAAACCTAGTGCTGCAACAGCAGGGATGTGTATTTTGTTTCCTCAGATTGACTGCAGGCTTTTTGAGATAGCAGGGAGCTGAAGTCATCATCTACTCTTCATCACAGCCAAGAATGACTTAGTGACTTCAAAAAAATCCCAGATTCCAGAGGACATGAACAAGAACAGGATCCACCAAATTTTTTCCATTCTTATTTCTTTTCTTGCCAAAGTTTTCCAAAGGTTCAGGGTTTCAGATATCACAAATGATTTGCACAGAATAACAAGTTTCTCACAAATAAAGAGGCAAATACTCATTTCTTGCAGTGACAATACTGCATACCAGTGAGCCACAGTCACGAAAAACAAGAAAGGACTATAAGTTTGCCAGCCAAAGTGTCAATAGAAGAGGATGGGGAGGCACTGGCACAGGTTGCCCAGAGAAGTCGTGGATGCCGCATCCCTGGAGGTGTTCAAGGCCAGGCTGGATGAGGCTTTGAGAAACCTGATCCAGTGGAAGGTGACCCTGCCCATGGCAGGTGGGTTGGAACTAGATGGTCTTTAATGTTGCTTCCAACCCAAACCATTCCATGATTCTATGATAAGAGGATGGGTGGGCTGTGGGACACCTCTTCTGACACCAAAGTCTCCACTCTTTTACTTGTTACCCAAGCAGATCTGTTGTGACCTACTTTTACCAAGACTCAAACACTCCTGTCAGGAAACCCTGGTGAATAACAGATTTGACTTCAGTGTACCAAGTGCCACCAGCAGCCCTGGCTTGGCCCCAGCCAAGGATAAGCATTCTCTATGCATTTAGTCACAATAAAACCCTTGTGTACAACACCACATTGGGCTTTCACATGGAATATATGCCATGATCCCTGGCAGAAAGGGAACGGAGAGGCCAAAACTCTGAGCAATACAGAAAGAAATTTAAGAAGAAATGAGTAAATTCTTCAAGAAATTCTCTGCATCCAGAAATTCTGCTGCGTGTGAAGCAAACATGCTTTCTGTGAGAGTGCTCTCCACTGTTTTTGCGATCCCAGTGCCTCACCCAGCACATTTAGTGGCTAATGGGAACCTGGAAAATCATGCCGTACGTATCTACATCATATAGATATGGCACAGCATGTGGAGAGGTCAGATAACTGCAGCAACTCTACTGTTTACATTTTGCTTTGCTTTTAAAAACCTCTCCAGTCTTCCATTAGATAATTATAGGTTTCACATTCTCACTTTCAAAGTTTATTTTCAAAACACTTCTGTCACTAAAGCACTTTCTTGCTTTATTTCTAAGTTACCTCCTTGCCAAAAGCAATTTAGATACTTTCACATGACAGAAGAAAAGCAAACAAAGTATTCTCTTCTTGCATACAAAACAGTGGTTATTTAACTACTTTTTCACTCAGTATAAAAAAATAAACATGGAAATCAACCTGCTATTAAAACCAATGTTTATGTTTTTTAAAAATGCATCAGAGTCACTGGACTCATGCTGCAATTTTCTTCTTCTCCTTATGATCTTAAGGAGTAATCCTGCCATACTTGGTCAGGTTTCTCCTCCTCTCATCCTTTACCATATAACGAGCAGAAACTGTCAGTCCATCCTATCCACTTTTTCCCTAGAAACCTTCTTAGCAGAAACCATTTCTGAAAAGCCTTGAAAGAACTTATCAAATACCAGTTGAATTGCCTTCTTACTCATCCAACCTTTAGCAAAGTGTTCTTCAGCTGCTAATACCAAATAGGAGAAAATCCCTCAATTAAAAGAGCTAAAGACCCCATCAACTCACAGATAATTTCATTTCCATAATTTTTAGAAGAAATTTGGGACTGACTTGTGTCTGAAATATATCCCACTTGCTTAGGTCATGGTGCACACAATCGATCTGACCAGGTAATCAATACTAAGATGGTATAATTAAAAGAAAAATCAGTGGTTTCATACTTGATATAATGCTTGTTTGCAGAACTCAAAGCAAGCTGTGTGAAAAAACCACAGTAAAATTTAATCTTCTTATGATACTGAGAGTGCTCCAATAATCTCTATTTTTTTTTAATAGAAGACAAATGCTACCTTCAGATGCAGATATCAGTAAGTGATATTTTAAAACCCATCTCCAGATAACGACAAGGCTTAACTTTTCTATTTAAGATGCCACAGATGATAACTGAAGATGTTCCATGTTAAGAGCTGGTGTTTAAAAACAGGTCCTTTCTAAAAGGTGGGCCTAACCCACAAAGGCACAATTAAGTTGCTCAGTTGTACCTGATTCATGATACACCAAATACAGACCCATTTGTGTCTTGTGTGTGCACAGTATGTAGATGTATAGGTTCAGCATCATCATGCAGATATGAAAACACAAACCACAGAAATGAGGTCTGCAAGCTTGTGGCTTCCACGGTGGACTCAGAACAAGAATGTCCAAGAGCCCCCCTCAAGAAGATTAGGTTAGACAAGTTCAACAACCATCAGGCACAATCTGACCTGGCTGAACAGAACGGCTCTACCTGAGAACCATTCTAGTTGAAGAATTGCATTTTTTTTTCTCTATTACATTTCTAATCTGAAAAGAAATTCTCTTGGCAATACACATGCTGATCTCTGTGTTGAGTGGGATGGAGACCAAGCACTTAGGAAGAGTGTTGATAGGTAACTGAGAAGTCATCTCCTGCTCCACCTCTAAGTCTGGAGGGAAGGTTATTGCTGGGAGGAAGAGGCAGTGGGATCTGAGAGGCACTGGCAGCAGGGGAGAGACAGCAGCTGCTCATAACATAGGAACAGTCAGGAGAGTAGTGGAAAGCCTGAGAAGGCTCTCCCTGAGCTGAGCCTGGTTCCACTCCAGACAGGCTCTATGCACAGAGGGCAGCTGAGTATCCCCCAAAAGCAAGCTGCTGCAACTCATGCCAGCTGGCTGTGATGCCCTAGCAGCCCTCTGACAATTGTGGTCTTAATAGAAAAGGAAACCATGCAAACCTTGTGGAAACCTGAGCACAGGAGCAATTATAGAATCATAGAATGGTTTGGGTTGACCTTAAATAATCCAGTTACAACCCTCCTGCCATTGGCATCAGGTCATGGCACACACAATTAATCTGACAAGGTAATCAATACTAAAATGGTAAAATTAAAAGAAAAATCAGTAGTTTCATACTGGATGATGTTGCTCAAAGCCTCACTCAGCCTGGTCTTGAGGGCGAGCTGACACCTTGAGTACTGCCTGATCAGCAGGCACAGACCTCTGAGGGCAGAGAACACCCTCTTCCAAGCACCAATACTGCCCCTTAGCAGGGAGGGAGTGAAGACCACAGGCAGGGGGAAACGCTGCCGCCCCCACCCAGCCCACTGCTGCTCCCACGGAAATCAGCGCTCCTGACTGCGACAGCAGCAGGGGACCTGGGCTTGAACAAACATCTCCAGCAGAGTGGAAATGGTGAATCACATTTTCTGTATTTTAGGTGATATTTGTTTCTTTTTATGAAATGATTTATTTAAAGCCATTCTACAGCCTAAACTTTTCCAGATATTACACTAAAAACAATATTGCTGTTCTTTTTATAATGTACATCAGATTTCTTTTTGTTATTTTGTTTTTAAAAAGCCCTGAAACTATTAGTTTTTGAAGTGATCCAAAACTAAACCTGCTCTTCTGAAAAGCCCATAATTAAGAAGGCTGTAATCATTTTTCACTATCTGGCTTCTTTTCAAAACGTACGTCATTCTTTTGTTCCTCCTGCAGTATATTCTCATGGCAGCAGCAACCATGCTGATCCTAAGCATTAATTACTGTTTAGAATAATGGAAAGGAGGAGAGCAAACAGAATGGAGAAAGCAAAGAAAACAACACAATGCAATTCCACAGAAACACTCACTGTGATATTTGGAAAAGTAGCTTACAAATACCTACTCACACAATGCTTCTTAGAGGATTTATCTGCTCCTTTTAAGGACCTAACCTTGTAACAAAGCTCTTTAGTTCCTCAGTCTGAGGAAGATAATGACATCAAAATCTATTTTTAGTTAACCATCAAAAAAAAGGCAAAAACATCACTGCAAAAAGAAAAAAATATATATTCATGGGAACTATTGTATTTGCCTAGCTATTTTGAAAGCATCTCAGACAGGTCTAATAACTAACCTAAACTCACATTTCATTCTAGACAATAGAAAGTAATTAAAATGAGCCTGGGTATCAATGAGGTCCTAATGTAGTCTCTTCAGGTGACAGCTTCTAGACGTCTAAAAACAAGGTGTTAAACACGTAGAACGAGGGGATCCATGACTACTACCATGCTCTTCCAAAAATAAGATACTTGCTAGAGTTTTTCATGTGAAAAAAGTTGGTATCTGTAGTTGTCTTCTGTTAAAGGTATTAATAATTGAGTAATTGTTAGTGCAGAACAGCAATCACTCAATCATTCCATGTTGAAAGACATCCACAGCAAACAATGTCTCCTACTCCGTTTCACACTCAGAATTGCTATTTAACTTGTATTTAGCAATGCTCTTTTTGAGGTGAAGGTTGGAATCAGGCCTGGTCAGAAAAGATTTTTCTGAAGGACGTAAAAACCGTACGTGTTTGGCACTGAAAAGAGTATAGACTGATCCGGGGCCCCACAGGGTGAGATTTATGCTATCAGTGTTTGCGTTTTGTGTTCAGAGCCATATCTGCCCGAGCCAGCTGAGGTTCAAAGCTAAGAGCCTTGGTTTACTACCTCAGGTACAATAACATGCTAATGCAGCTATTTATAAGTTTGGGGTTGGATCTGCCTCATGCTTAATGAAATCATAAAGAGGGCAAACCAAGCCACAGGTTACCTCTGAAAAATCACTACCACTTGTGCTAAGTTCTTTCTACAGACAGTTGGCAATGAAGATTTATGACCCTTTCCATTGGAAGAGAATGGAAATTTTAGTGACTGTATTCAAAGACCAAGTTACAGCACAGCCTTTAGTTTTCTGAACTGTACAAATACATTCATGTGGATATTATACATAACATATCCATTCTATAATCCTATAATTTGACTAGCAGTAGTGAGAGAGAATATTGGCACAAGAAGAATCTGAGGAATCCAGAGCATGCGGGGAAAAAAACCTGCAGAAAATATAATCCAAAATTCTCCAGCTGCTTTCCATGGGACACTATATTCCAGAATCTGGGTTGGAGAAGAAACAGATGTTGCATGATGTGCACGTAGACATCAGACTTTGTTCTTGTGAGTAGTATCAAAGATAGCATCCAAAATCTCCTTCATTTTACCTTCTGAAAATTTAATCCTCTCTATGGATAACACTACTGTAACAAAGCTTGCAAGGCAGATGACAGTTTGTGCATTTATATCACAAGTTAGCAGAAGGATTTTTTTGCACTTCCAGATGTTTTTATCTCTCAGTACTTTTCATCTGAAATTGATACTAACACAACATCACCAGAGCGTAAAGCAACACCTGATTTACAAGCTGAGGTATTACTGTGACATGACATCCATCAAGGAAAAAAGAGACTGGGATCAACAGAACAGTTAATAAAAGCATAAATTATAAAAACATTTAACTAAGCTCACTAATCTATCATGCTAATCTTGAAGCATGAAGTGTAAAATACAATGCTTAACAGGCCAAGAATGCCAAACACGCAAACTGATAACCATTTTAAACTGGGCTAAACTCTGCCAGTTTTCCATCAGCCATAAAACACTGACAGAAACTTAAATAATTATGCCATGAAGAAAATACTATATTATTTGTGCACTGATAGATTATATATTAGAATAGGAATAGGTTTAAAAGGATGAAAATTTCTGATGGAAATATATCCAAACTCAAAACAATTCATATATGCTCTAGACTTCTAAATCCCTTCCATCTGGTAAATAATATCACCAGCAGCAGTAAAAGGACTCTGTAGGGCTTTGTTCTGAGACATTGATACCTGGTAACGCACAATAAAATTCACCCAAGAATACAGACTTCAGAAAACAAACAAAAAGTCAACACTTACCCTTGCAAGGTGCAAAACCCTAGAAAAGATACACTGAAGCCTGGTACCGTGAAACAAATGGATTTCTTTTAAATGGGATTTGCTTCTGAGTCTTCCTCTATAAAGGACACAACATATCCTCTCACTTGTGGTTCTCTTCCTCCTTGACTGAGGGAAAATTCTCTTCTTACTGCAGGAAACTCTAGGCTAGGCTAGTCCAGCTCAGTCAAAGCTTCCAGTATTTCTCTGCCTACTGTATCCAGGCTCCCACTAAGTCAGAGTATGAATCAGCATTTTCAGTCAGAATGTACATCATTTTAATGATTATTTGATGAAAACTCAGATCTTCTCATAGATACAATGACATACAGAAAAAAACCAACCACAAACCCACTGTTACTGGAACATCTCTGAAGTCACTGCTGTTGAGAGAAGTTTGCTATTCCCACTAAAAGTCTTAGTCACCAACCTATGGACAGATTGAAGGGGCCAGACAACACAGACAGTTGTATTCAGGTTAAAGGCCAATCTGAACCCTTTTGCCTCTCAGGATTTGGTGCTCTGAGTCAAAATGTCATCTTTCTCGCAATGCAAGTTATTAATATTGGAACGGATTATCAGAAACCAGATAATTACTCTTCTTCTCCATGCCTCCAGAAGAAGCCTCCTAGGGCTTTTTGTGATGGATTTTCAGATTAAGGCTTGTAAGAAACAATAATGAAAGAAAGGAAAGGCTGCTAAAGGCTGCTGGGGGAGAACTAAGAGCAAGAAAGTTCTGTGTTTGTTTTGGTTTTATGTTTTTTTGGGGGGGAGGCAGGTAATAGAGGGAAAAGGAAGTTAGTAATACTGTAAGACCTTACTTTAGGTACAAATATAGTTAAAAATAAGATTGGAGATTTGTGAAACCCCATTAAGGTATTCAGCTGTTCTGTGGATTCTGTCCTGCATCCCTTTTTCCTCATCCTGGGTTTTTCTCATTCACAGTACATTAGAATTTAATATGCTCTCTCTTAACATTTTAGCCATATACTCTATTAAAAAAAACCACAACAAAGATAATAAGAAGCAACAACTTCCTCTTGACTCTTGTTTGTGTGATTGCTTCCTTGGTGTTCTAAGTTGCACTCCCTGAGATCTGCAAAAGGCTGAAGATCCTTTCCAGAAGCTACACACGTGTAAAGGACTGGGGCTTTGCTCAGCCACGAGCAAGCAGAGAACAGACTGAAAGTGACCTTAATGACTTCATTCCACTCCTCTAGATGAGTTTTACTGGTGCACTGCAGATAAAAATAGATCATACACCACTTTGTCGCTCACCAAAGCACTTCATGTGAAGAGGGAAGCACAACTTCCAGGGATTATGTCAAAGCACTCTGTGAGCTGAAGTCGCTCATAGAGTTCATCAGTACAAGATCACAGTGACAGAATCTGAATCAGAGCATCAGGAGGGTAATTTTTCCATTAGAAAACGTCAACATGGTGATTTAATAAAATGAGATCTACTATCAATCAAACAATCCCAATTGTTGGGGTAGTGGAAATAAAGAAGCCTCTTGGCCTTCCGATTAGAACATTTCTCTGCTTTGGATACATCTAAGTTTAACATTAAAAGGCCTCAGAAAGAAAATGGAAGCTTTGTTTTATAGCTCAGGCCATTATAACAGCAAACCAAACCCTTTAGGTTGATTTGATCATTATTTGATTTTTAAGAGGAAGCAATGAGTATTGATTATGGATAGAAACACTTCTATCACTACTGAATGTTCACTCTAAAGGGGCTATGTAGACACCCCATATTCTTGACAGATCTTATTCTTCAACTGGTCATCTCTACCCCTCATCAAAAAACTAAATCAATTTTTGATATTATCCTTAAATTTTTTCAGACAATAAAAATAAACTTGACCTTAAAATCTATAGAAGACTCTGCATTTAACGCATCACCTGTAAAAAAAGCAAAAGGAAATTGAACAAGCTTTGCAAATTGCTTAAAGATGATTTAATTTGAAAGGGTCACACCTCAACTGTTATTTTATAAATGTAAGTGTTTGTTAGAAATATTCTTGATTTGATTTTTTCTTTAAAAATTTAATGTAGGGTTGGGTTATTTTTGTTCCAATCCACACAACAATATACGTATCTGCCAAGTTGAACAGGAATATGGGAATTAACATACAATATCTGCCTTGGCAATCAGCTGCAACTCCACCTCACACAGACGTACCCAAACTGGCTTTAAACCAGCACGACAGCAATCAGTGGAAGCCACAACGTTCACCCCAAGCAGCAGGAGAGATGCTGTAAGCTTTCTGCTGATGGTGCTCTTCCTGAACTGGTGGGAAAGCTGCAGAGCATCAGGCTGGGGTATATCTGCAGGAATCTATCTGCAGGAATCTACATGTCTGAAAGGAATATTAAGTCTGTTTATGTATTTACATTTAAATTAATAAAGGAGTAGTGATGGAAAGTCATTGCAATGCTAATTGAAGTGCTTAATTCCATCTTTCTGTCATTTCTGGTATTTAAAGCAGAGGTAGCAGAAGATTCCCTGTAAAATCCCTTACAAGTTATCATAAAACACACGATATATTGCTAGGCACCAGGAAGCTAAGAAATTCATACATTTTCATGCCTGATGAATAAACAAGAGGAAAATGCAGTAATGAATCAAAACATGTAAATGACAATTATCTCAAAGGTCACTGTATTTATGGTCCTCATTACCTATTAATGAAATATGCCTAATGAACATCCTTCCAGTTATTACTGTGTGATGTCCCATAGCAAATGCAGCAATCACAAATGTGTGAATAGGATTAAGCCTCTCCATAACTTTCCAAATTAAGCATTTGTGAATACTGTGTCAGATCCAGGCCAGAGCTTTTAAAGCTCAAGTCAACATTAAAAAATGCTAAATGAATTTATTGTATCTATGGGTCATAACTCAGAGATTATTTCTGAAATCATTATTAAAATGTGACATTATAAATGCTTCAATGCCTTTTCAAACAATAAATGGCTCATGAAGCTCATTATTAATTATAGTTGAAGAATACTCTGAATGTGTATTTTTCTTTAAATTTACATCTGCAAAATCGACCTGAAACAAATGTGGCCTGTTAAGCAAGGAAAAAAAACCAGGAAAAAAGAAGATACTTTATTCTTTCTTCCTTCAGACCACCTGGAAACCTGGTAAAACCAACATATGCTTCAAAGTTATTAATAACGCAGCGCCATCCCACAGGAAATTATTGTCCTGAGAATGAAAAAAGCAAGTAAATCTGAACTACTCATAAAAATTTTAACTGCACAAAATACCAATATCTGTCACTAATTCTAAGCTATCAAGAAATAAGTTGGAAAGGTCTGTAAGAACTCTTTTGTGAATTTAGTTAAAATATTAGCATAACACTGTCACCCTAAGCCTCAATCAGTGAGTTTTTACTCATACAGTGTAACCCATTCAAAGAATTTGCTATTTATCACCATACAGTACTCCCTTACAGCCTTTGACAGGTATCTGTCATGTTTGAGATTTCTGCTCAAATCATCTATGTGTAGTCTGAGGGACGTTCAAGATAAAATTATACAAGTGAAACAATGCGCAAGAGTTTGCTTAATAGAAAGGGATCTGAAATTCAGGTGAATTTCAGCTTAATGTGAGTCAAAAAGAGCTCCGTGGAAATATCTCCCTCACTTGAGACCTGAGTTAGATAACTTAATATCTAAGGAAAGACTACCTATTCACCTGGTGAATTGTACTCAATTAATTCAATGAAAATTAATTAATAGAAATCAACAGTGAAGAGAAAGATTATTAATAAAATTACCCTCATTTTAATGGAAAATACTAGTAGTTTCTTTTAAAAAAAAACAAAAACACAACTATGTTTGCTATAACTTTTTAAATTGGAGGTTACATACTGAAAAGATCTGGTCTAATTCTGTAGAGATTGCTTCCCCGAGATGAAGTGTTATATACTGAAACTCAAGAAAAAAGTTCTTAATACACATGAAATTAGTTTCTTAAGATCATATTTATTTAACCAAAAAAAAACCCCTAAGATTCAGATAATTTAAAAAACATACACCCTCTTCATGTATCAGTCCGTTTATTAACTCTTTTAAATAATACTTAATAAAACAAAACACTTTGGTATACAGGGACTTGTTTGAATGCTGCAATAACATTGCAAAAACATAAACCACTCCGTGGCTGAACACAGATTCATTTTCCCTTTGTGCCCTTACGCTCCTGCTTCTCCAGTGCCCGTTTGCCTACAGAGAGATTAATTTCTCATATAGTAATTTCTCACTAGTGATGCTGAACAACCGACTAGAAGTTAGGCTAAGAGAACTGCACATACACTTTGTCAGGGATGTCCATTTAGGAAACATAACTAAAGGAAACAGGCTATACTCTGAGGGGAATGAATGGCAATTTAATTTTATATAACAGTTCTCTAATCCCAAGGACATATAATTAACTACTTTTAAAACTTGCATCTCGCTGCTGTCAAGGAAAAACTTAAGTGACCGCTAATTCAAACCATATTCAAGGGAGTCTCTCAGCTAAAGGAAAACAGAAAAAAATTACATGACTGGAAGGAAAACTAATGCAAGTTATAGAAGCATAAATCCCATCCCCATGGGGCTGATCCCCTCCCACACCTACTCTGTTATGGCTGTGATGGAAGGGGAAATGGATACAAAGGAGCAGATGAAACAGGCGACCACTGCAAGCTGCCAACACACAAGCCACCAGTTTACAGTCCCTCTCATTCAGATGTCTACAGATTCATAAATTACATATTTTAAGTCATGTCTTACTGAGGTGAGACTCATGTATGGTTATGCAGCATTGTGCAGCTTGGCTGGAGGTGGCAACAGAAGCTCTACGTGACTCGATGCACCCATCAGTTGTGCCAAGTGCACAGCAAACATAGAATCACAGAATGGTTTCAGTTGGAAGGGGCCTTAAAGCCCACCCAGTTCCAACTCCCCTGCCATGGGCAGGGACACCTTCCACTGGACCAGGTTGCTCAAAGCATCATCTAGCCTGGGTTTGAACACCTCCAGGGTTGGGGCATTCACAGATTCTCTGGACAACCTCTGCCAGTGCCTCACCACCCTCCCAGTAAAACATCTCTTCATAATATCTAACCTATATCTCCCCTCTTTCAGCTTAAAACCATTACACCATATCCTATCCCTGCACTCCCCGATCAACAGCTCCTTCCCAGCTTTCCTGTAGGCCCACTTTAAGGACTGGAAGGCAGCTAGAAAGCCTCCATTGGAGCCTTCTCTTCTCTAGACTAAAGAAGCCCAGTTCTCAGCTATCCTCATACGGGAGGTGCTCCAGTTGTCTGATCATCTTCGTGGCCTCCTCCGGACTTGCTCCAACAGACCCATCTCTTTCCTGTGCTGAGGACTCCAGAACAGAACATCTCACATCTGCTGTCCCACACGTGTCAAGCTGGGCACACCGCACTGCATGCTGGGTATATGGCTTATCACACTTTCTTCTTACGAGTAGAACAATACCTATAACAGTTATTTGGCTCTTCCCATCACCCCTTTCCCCCTGCCATGAAACAAGCAAACCAAAGCAGAAGGACACATAGAGGAAATGGCCAACACCTTATGATGCAGCTGCTGCCAAGGAGGTGGTTATGGGAGGAACCCACATCTTTTAGCAGGGAGCTGTGTGCCAGAGTAACACCATAAACAGAGTGGCATCCCTGCCACTTGTCTTAAACTCTCCAGCTAGCTGAGACAGCCTCAAAAGCTAAAAGACAGAGCAAGTTAAAAACATGACAGGTGTGGTCTCCTCAGCCTTGAACATCATTTACAGACAGACATTTGTTGGTCTCTGTGTCACAGCCTTTTAGCAATGACAGGTTGACGTGAAAAGTCAGGTAGCATCACCAGCTAATTATATGTCTCCTTATGCTTGAATTAGAGATATGCAAATACACTCGACCCGACTGCTGCTACATGAGGAGCAGAAATTGCTATTTAAACCACCAAGTACTGCAGAATACCTCCAGGCAGAATGTGCTGAAAACAGGCATCTGGTATGTTATAGTGATAAATGGAAAATGATGGGAAGTTTTTTAAATGAATAATTTTCTCTTTCTGCCATTCTTATATATTTTAAGCTGTACCGTGTTCCCACTTCCGTTATGTGGCCAAGACTACAACTGGAAAACAAGCCACACATTTTATGACCCCCTGATCCATCTCTCTCTCAAAAGACAACCAAAGAAATCCAACATGACACCTGTCTGGGATATTATCAAACAGCAAACATCCCACAGCACTTCCTCCTGTTCTTCATGCTGCCTTTACACACGTGGTTCCGTCCTCCTCGCACACCCATTGCTCCCATTAATGGTAAAAGCATTTGTTATTTGGTGTTGATTGATTAACTCTAATGGAAACATTTGTACATATTGTGGGAAAAACACATACCAAAGCTTTTTAAAAAAAAGAAAAAAAAACAACAAAAAAACCCCAAAACCCCCTAGAGCAAGGTCTTCTCAGGACATTGTATGGGAACCAGACTAAGAGAGGTTTGAAAACAAATATACTGATGGGAATTTTAACAGTTTGTTTGCCCAGCCTCTCTGTTGGCATTTGCCTTGCAAAATTGTACCTGGGATCAAACACTGCTAAATATATTGCCAAATTAAATGAGTTGTCAATTAAAAATGTTGAAAACATATACTGGAAGATCACCATTTAAATTTTTAATACTACAGTACATTTGTAGTCCTCTATCTTGGGAACCTACCCTGTACCTGGAACTCTTCCTTTACAAGGTATTTCGTTTGGAATTCACATGGGAGGTTGAAATCACTCATGATAATTTGGCTCAAGTTACAATTTTTACCTATTTACTTCAAAATTAATTCCTTCTTCATAAGTTGATTTTCCACAATTTGCTGCTAATAAATAAAGGCATCCCCCCCACACCCAGTGCTAACATTGTAGCTTAATAACAACACTACTCATTTCACTAAAAAGGCAGTGAACAGCATGTACAGGTAATTTCTGCTTACAAACCAGAAGTTTGTAAAAAAGTGCAAAACTCTGTGTCTTTGTAACATTAAAGAGTAAATATACCAGTTCAGGTATTAGCAGATATTTTTCTACTAACCACTGATATTTTCTGCAATGTTTCCTGTAGTGCTAAGAAGTTATGAACACCCTGATGCACCAATATGCTCCGTTTACAACAGGATTTCCTATTTACACATGATTTTTTGACAATTTTTTAATAGAACAACCAGAGTTGCAAACCTCATACATAGTGCTGCTCTTTCACCCCACAGTGTACAACACATCTGTGATACCTGCAGATGATCTGATAAGTGGAAAAAACGTGAGCTGATAGCAGTGCCAGAGAGACAAACCGGATCACTCAGTCATTTCACAGCCCTTCTCACTGCCACAAACATGTCACCTAATGATGACTGGAAAATTACGATTATCAAAGCTGCACGGAGTTCTCAGCAAACAAATTATCCATTAAAACCTAATTTTGGTTAAACCATCCCTGGTAATGAGTTTGAATTGAATATACTAAACAGTATAAATTAAAAAAAATCATGTTTTTTTCATGGGCAAATCTAGAAGATGAAAAATGACGCAGTGGTGGTTTTGGTCTCCACAACAGTATCACGGTTCAAACCCCCTGCTGGCCTCATCCCAAGCTGTTATTCAAACTGAATCCTTGCACAAGCCCGCTGAAATGTTGCAATTGCTGTCTCCCAAGGCATGCCAAGGTGCCTCCTGTTGACAGTATTCCATTTTGTATAAAACTCCTACCCAGGCTCTGGGCAGAAGGTAGTAAAGAATTTTGTTTGTTTTACAAGAAAAGAAAAAGCCTGAGGTAACCATATCCTAAACATTGCATCTGAATGCTCTTGGACCACTCCAGTAGGAGATATGGGTTCATACCTCAACACTTGAGGATGGGGATCCAAACCAGGTTCTCTCACATGTTGGGAAAGCATCTTAAGTACTAGCAAGCTCCTGCTCAACCTCAGTTTTTTATGGAAAATGCTGTTCATACTAAATAAAATTTAGATTTCTGAGGTGGAATTAAGTTAATGTATCCAATAAAGTTAAAACTGAATCCTGTTCTCTCTCTCCCCCCTGCTTGACAAAGCAAATGGAAAAGTGCTTGCTTTGATTAATATCCCATGGTACAAATAATGTCAGATTTCTTTTGAACAGGTGTCATTTCTTTCTTATGCTCCAGATAAAAGACACATGATAGTGCAAAACAGTGATGAAGTTGGTACGGTAGTTTCCATTGTAGAGCAGCATTAGTGCTGAAATTAAATAAAGGAAAGAAACAGTACCAAATTCCCCATAGTTTTGCTAATCAATTTGAGTCTTACCAGCTTTTAGCTTGACATGTTTCATGATGTGAAAATGAGTGACCACTGCGAGTTGTAGGATTCATTTGGGAAGTAAATTTACAAGTTCAACAGCTCCCTTTAGTAACACTTGAAGGTCAAATATCAAATACAGAGAATTCTTTTTGTTACAAAGTACAAACTAGGCTACACGATAAAGCACCCAAGTATCAGTAAAGAATGTAAAAACACAAGCAAAGCTTTTCATTAACTGACAGAAGAAATCCCATTGATATTTGAAGGTTAGTAAAACCGAACCAGGGGCAGATTCACAGATGCCACCTATGCAACAGCATTTCAAAATCATCTCTGATTTCTCCTGTGGATGGTGATCTGGTGCTCAATGTGATGAGAAGCTCTATAATATCCAAAATTCTTGACACATATAGAGGCTCATTCAGTGTTTTGTTCAAATTTACTTAAAATTGTTATCTCCTGCTTAAAAGATAGAGGAGAAAAGCCTTAATACAGCAGCCTAACTAGCTAGGAAAACTTTTCTCTCCATTTTCTGCTCTGAAGCATCTGCCATCTCCCTTCAGCATACTCACTGATTCACTATATGATGAAACCTGCTCATGCAGACCCTTAAACAGCCATTTTACCCTCTTCAGTGATGATTTCCACTGGATCTTTTGATCAAGAAGTCATAGTATCTTCAAAACTTGAAAAAAATCTGTCATACCTTTAATTGGCATTAAGCCAAATGCTAAAAAGAATGATGTTTAAACATCATTTGTGTCATTCTAGTGTTGAACAGGGACAACCACAACCAGTCTTAGAGGCTGGGAGGTGAGTTATACATCAATATCTGAATTTTGAAAGGATTCATAGTCCTGTGGAGGCCGATCCCCAAGTGTCCTGGTGTCAGGGCAGAATGCTAGGCCAGGTTCCACTCATTTCATGATGAATTTCTGGGGGGTTCTATATAAAGCAAGCCCACCTTTCTCGACATCCCCAAACCAACAGAAACAAACAGAAATGTAGGGCTAGCACAAAAGTTATGGCACAAACTCTCTTTGTAGAGATCGAAATGACAGAAGAAAGAGGAAGCAACGTGTTGGATGCAAGGAAAGCAAGAGGTAGGGCGGTTCCTGTAGCTGAAGAATAATGATATAGCTGGTTTATTATTACAAATTGAAGATACTAAAGAAAAGGAGACATCTTGAAGGCTGTACACTCAATGTGGAGTTCACCTATACTTCTTTTCACTTGGTGAACTGGACAAAATCATGCCTTTGCCTCTTTCAAAGGTAAGAGTTGGGGCTCTTATTACCATTTTTCCATGAAGCATACTGTATTACTTCTATCATTTTGGATGGATTACAGAAGCAATGTTGCTATTAAAAGTGGCTTTGATATATGACCCATAACCTAGTAGTATAAGATCTGTTATTGTCACCTACTTCCTTGTATCAGCCAACTGATTTTAAAAAAGCTTTGTAGAACTGAAGCTACACTGGACCTACCTACACTCCCACCACTTTTCAGTCTAATCCTCTGAAAATATTGTGTCTAGCTCCTTTCATCCAGAAGGTATGATCTGGCATGTCCAGCTGCCTCTAGAAACTTAGTGCTCACCACTAATCAAAAACAAACATCAAGTAAGAAAACCTATTCATGCTTTATATTAGAAGAATCTGAAATATGCACAAGTAACTGAAGATTTTAAAACGTCTTATTTACCATCTATGTGATAAAGTTATTTGATCATTTATTTTTATCACCATAAAATGCTTTATCTTTTTTTATTAACTATGCAAATTAATTTGAATGGTATCAAAATTACCCCCTATTTCTGTATTCAGTAATAACATCACAGTGTGAAAGGCAAACAAAAAGGAGTAAAACCAAGCTATAAATATACATGAAAAGGAAAAGCCTTAACTTTGATTTTAAAAGAACTATATAACAAGTTGATCATTTGATACTGACAAGACAGTAAAAAGAAGCTAAACAAGCCAAAGCTGTCTGCTTTGAAAGGACAAATAAAGGAGTAGTTAGGGGCGGGAACAAGCCCTTCAAAACAGTTTCCAAAATGCTAATGCAAACAGCTTTAATAACACCGTAGGGATACGAAAAGTCTGTGGTAAAAGAGAACAAAACAAACCAAAACCAGATAAGTAAATGTACTATTGATACTAGAACTAACCTCTTGCTAGTGTTTTTGAAAGAGGGTGTGCTCTACTGGGGCTTTATAAGAAATATGTGCAATACATTTTGCTGAGCTGTCTGCTCTGAAGAGCATCAAGATAATTAAGGATTTGCTTTGTCCTGCCAAGGTTTTGAGGGGTTGTGTTTTCCCTTCTGCCTGCCGTGTAGTCATCACAAGCAATCACATCCCTTTCAAGATCACTGTGCTCCTATGTCCATACAAATCTTGCCACCTTCTCCCCCCCCCCAAAAAAAAAATAAGTCTTTATTTCACCTGGATTGATGAACCAAAGTGGGGAAATTCAGATGAAGACCCTGATACAGAGCATAATTTTGCCAAATAACTGAAAGATTCAAAGCTGTAGTATATTACGGCTTTTGAAGATGGGCCCAAGCTGTGCTTTTCAGACTGGGTCTTGAGAAAAAGCCTCAATTTTCTACAGTTTTCAGAGATCCTGGATCTAATCTTTCATCTCAGGATCAGTTGAGCCCATCTTTCTCCACATACAAACTTCTAGAAAGAAACTGCAGAAAAGCAGATTCTTCTGATGATATTGTGCACACCAGCATTAGTGTTCTCCACAAACCCAACCCTCCCACAAACCCAACCTTAGTCACTTTAGTTGTGTCATCCAACACACAATGTCTCAACACAAACTTATTATTTTAAGACTTATTGAATCATTAAAATTGTTATGTTATTAAAAAGTAATAATTAAAAGTAGTTTGAACATAAGCCCTACTGTGGTTTCTTGCTGTTGAGTATCACATTTTCTTTAAAGATCATAATATCCTACATACTTGATCCAAATAGAGTGTGGCGTGGCTGCTTTAGAATTTAAAATAAAAGCTTTGAGTTCCCAAAGCAGTTTTGTGCTACTGAAGCCTGAAAAGGCAGCAAGAGACAAGGAAGCTTTCATCTTCCTTCATGGTACCTGCACTAGAATGAGATCAATAGGAAAAACAGATTTGACCCTAATCTACCTGCAGAGTTTTGTGAACCAAACATGATGGTACAGACCGAGGATCATCTTCTTCCTAAAACTCATTTTTAATAAATAACAACTGCCAATTACAATTGTGTAATTTTATAGGCAATAATCCTTCAGAACCATAATCCTATTGCAATCAGAACCATGCAAGGAGAATGTTATGGTTTGTATTTCTAACGCATGGTTTAGTAGGGACAGTGGTGTTGGGCTGAGAGTTGGACTGGATGATCTTAGAAGCCTTTTCTGACCTTTATTATCCTATGGTTCTGTGATTTAACTTACTGGAATGGAAAAAAAGCACCAAATGCTAGTGAGCATAAAGGCAAAGACACTACCTAGACACTTCCACTGAAGAGTTATTTTTAGGTAATGATCATAATTTCATTAAGTCAAGCCAGGGAATACATGCTATTATATCTAGAAGAATAGAAGATAAAATTAGTAAGTATAACCTACTGTTAAAAATCCAACAGAAAAAGCACATAATGGATATGAGAATACTGTGACAGAAGATAAAGGTGAGCTTTAAGCCCTAATTTTGAATAGTAGGAGCATGACATAACTCAAAGGCATGAATTGAGGGTAAGGAATTAAAATCAAACGGCAATGGAGTTCTTTGCATTGTGACAAGAGATCAGGTTGAAAACAGTGGAACTGCAGGAATGTCATACCAGCTCCTGATTTAGGCTAATGACACAATATTTATATCTAACATTGTTCTAAATTAAGGTAGTAATAAAATGGAAATTGCAGTTTAAACATGGATATGGTTGACTATCATCATGGAGAAGGTGTATCTCATTGCACCACGAATGACACCACATTTTGCTGAAGAACAAAATTCTCTTTGAAATCAATGGATGTTAGATATCTAATCTTTTATTTTTCTCAAAAGTAATTCCATCTGCAGCCAACTTATTTCAAATGACCTTCAAAACCAACCACAATCAAATTATCTTCTGTCAGATTCACAGCTCCACTCCCAGCTCCTATGATCTCACTTGGACTCATACCTTTTAGTTTGGTAACTTATTTTTCACAGGCAGCATTTATCATCAAATATAATCTACCTTGCAGCTCCAAGGAAGCCATCAGACAAGTCTGGAAAAGCATTTATCCCATCTATTTTTCAGTTGGCCCAGGACATTTGTTTGTTTAGAGACACGGGGAGTGGAAAAAAAAAAAGAAATATTAAGGTTGGCTGAATAACCACAGGACTGATTTGAAATACAACAAATGCTGGATTTCTAAATCAACAATTTTGAAACTTGTGTTACATAGAAGTCATTATTCACTTCAGGACTTAAAAAAACCTAGCTTCTGTCTTAAGAAAACTCATCAGTAAGCATTTCTTCAGGTTACCCTCTGTATGTTTCAGTCAACAGTATTTTTAATACTTTAAATTTAAATTTTTTCATGTAGTCTGCATGAGAAATGACCCAGTAACAGAAATGTGTAAAATATCTTTACTACCATTTAATGCTAAAAGGTCACACAACTAATGTTAATTTAAGCCCTAATAAAGCGAAGGTGGAGGGGTTTAAGAGATTAAAATCATAGAATCATGGAATGGTTTGGGTTGGAAGGGACCTTAAACACCATGGAGTTTCAGCCCTCCCTGCCACGGGCAGGAATCCCTTCCACTGGATCGGGTTGCTCAAAGATTCATCCAACCTGGCCTTGAACACTTCCAGGGATGGGGCAGCCACAGCTTCTCTGGGCAGTGCCTCACTATCCTCACAGTAAAAATGTCTTCCTAATATCTCATCTAAATCTATCCTTTTCTTCCTTTTACATAGTAGTTTGACATATGATATGCGTTATTTTAAATCAGTATTTGCTCTTCTACTACTTAATGTGCTGAGTCTGTGTAAAACCGAGGGAAAATTATGATATTGTCTAGAAAAAGCTTTCAAGACGTAAAGAAGTGCTCATTCCAGTGGTGTGCAGAAACATCCATGTAATTTTGTCCTCCGCACCTCTCTTAAATTTCCAGGGATTATAAACTCAGTAAAGCTCAGTGAACAAATTCTCCCAGGGAATCTTGATAATTATCCCCTTAAAAACGTATGTGGAGAAACGATTCTCTAGTGTATGGAAAAGCACACAAAACCCCTCAAAATAATTGAAGTGAAAAGACCAAGGCAGAACATACTCATAATAGACAGCACACAGAGGAACATATGGGATCACAGGCTCGTAAGAGCTTGAAAAAGAGGTACTGTGGTTTTCATGCTCCTGCTGTGCATAGGGGAGGTTTTCAGTCCCCACCTGTCTACACTGATGGGGCTTTTTTTTTTAGACAAAATAGCAGAATCTCTAAATATAGAAATCAAGGTCTGTGCTGCAGCCTCCACCCACAGCCTCCAGGTACTCAGATAAGAGGCAACGTCACTCAGAATCAGCTGCAGGGGGAAAAATGTATCTAAAAACCAGCAAAAAGCATGCAGTTGATTGTGCAGCCAGGCAAACCGGAAAAAATGGTTATTCTGCCTTCTGACTGCTAGAACAGATTTTACATCCATAAAATTTAGTAGAGTTTGGTGATTTTGTTCTTTTTTTTAAATTTATTTCTTCCTTCAACAGCACCACTCTGATGACACGGGTGCTGTCTTATCCGAAGCAGGCAAAAAGAGAGCAGGATTGCTGTAGCGCTGCCGCTCGCCTCCCACACAGCCCGTACCTACTGCACCGCGGCACGCGTTCCAGCAGCAACGCCAGGAAACTATTTACCCAAGGAAATAACTACGATAAGAGGATTAAAATAGCCTGAAATGATGGAAAGCATTTTGTTGATAGATATGTTGAAAAGAAAGGAAATGAAGCTGTTAAAAAGATAGAACGTGGAGCAAGGCACAGGAGGGGGGGGGGGGGGGAATATTCCTCTCGCTGCAGCAGGAGATCTGGCAGCAGGGATGCATTTTTCCCTCTGCTGCACTCACATGCTGCAGTTTACACTGATGGCTGGTCCAGCTCCAAAGCAAGCGAACTCCCCTTGACAGAAGGCCTATTGCTAAGACTTTGCCTTACATAGCTCTCCCATTCACTTCCCTCCCAGAATCAGTAGGTCAAAATAAACTACACATACCCTACCTTTGAGGTGCACAACACCACCCATGTTTATGCTCCAGTCTCTACTACAGCCCAAGAGCTTCTTTAGGGAATCTTATGCATTTCAAATAAAACCATTTGTAGCTCTGTTAGCTTATGGTGAAGAACATTAATACCCTTCTAGGCTATTTTTTTTGGTTGTCAGGCCCTCTGTGTTGGAAGAAATAAAACCAGGAAACAAAACCAATCCAGGAGTACAGGGACAGAGAAAGAGGTCCTTACTCTATTGAAATTAAATCACTTATTTTGCTAATTAAATAATATCCATGCCCATATTAGGCAACCAAAACAGATTATTTTTGCCACTCATGTTTTTGAATATTGACTTTTTAAAGGTCAAAATGAAAACAGTGAATTCAGTACCTTCTATGAGCAACAGCAAGATCCATTTACTGCTGTAGGGGAGAAATGGCAAGGTGCCTTTGTACTGCAAGGGAAAATTGAGTGTGAGAAAATACCACCTACTGACTGTGGAAGTATTGTATGCAGAAACACACACGGGAATAGGTAACACTGTAAGGTTTGCTTTCTTTTATTATTTTGTAGACCTTCATATTAAAGCCAGAGTCAGTCACTCTGCATATTTGTTTTGAGATTCTGTGAAAACAGATTCTACGAGTTTCACTTACATCTGCATCAATAAACACTGTCTGAAATACAATCTATTTTTAGAATGGGCCTGCATTATGAATGAGACCTTTTGTATTATTCCATGTACACCATGCACTCTGGTAAGATACAAAACTGGGCTTTGCTCATTTTCCATCCCAGATGAAGACAGTTACTCCTTTCAAGAAAGGACTGTGCCAACTCATCAGAAGCTCTGGAAACATCCCCTCCACTCCTTCAGCCTCTCCAGATTGCCCACAGAGTGAGATCAACCCTACTGAGTTATTCCTAAACCTCACAAAGCTTAAACCTTTTCTGATCAAAAGCTAGGCGCAGGCAGCCACATCTTTGAATGTGCCACTGCAGAAAGACCATGGAAATAGCTAAGCAAAGGTGATGGGGGAGGTAAAAATTGTTTAACTTAGGAGTATGCAGGAGGAAAATCAGTAAAAAAGCTCAGACTGAATTTCAGGAAACATTTCATAATAATGAGATCGATTTTTCACAGTTATGCAGAGCGACAACTCTTTTGTGTGTGTGTGAGGCATCTGCCCCTTTCTGCTCAGGGGATAATGGGCCCCATGGCCACCCAAACACCACAATACCACAGTGCCACCTTGCTCACTTGTCTCCAAGTCCATATTATCCAGATTCAGCTGCAAATTCAAAATAACAAACTGTAAATGAAGTCCAGAGGAGTTTTACTCATTTACCAGCCATGCACAATTGGCAGCATAGGAAGTTGTGGAACCACACAAAATTCACAAATACATCACCAGGTTGTACCAAAACCATGGGTAACTGACTTTACTTGTGACTCCACTGGCAATTCTATTTTTCAAATTACCCCAACATCAAGTTATGATATAGGCAACCAGATCTATGGCTATAACTATTAAGAGATCAACAGCAGAAAGAAAATTCTCACCCTGTCCAACTAAGATTTACTGAGAACTTTTCTAATCTTCCTCAGAAGGAAGCGTGGTAGAAGCAGCACTGTACATCTAACAATCAAACCACCCATTTTTTTCAGTTGCATTTGGCATTTCTATTTCGAAAGTAAAAATTCACAATGCATTTCAAAATTGTTTGGAATGGTATAAATTCAAAATTCACAGGTAAATCCACTAATATTTAGTGGCAAATTAATAAGAAACCATTTCATGTAGCATTGTCTTTGAATTACAAACTATTAGAGCTGAATGTAAAACCATCAAGGACACAAGGCCTATGGCTCTAAAGACCCAATTCTGACAATCATTAAGGTTGGAGGAGACCATCCAGTCCAACTGTCAGCTGAAGACCACCAAGCCTACTAAACCATGTCCTCAACTGCCACATCTACACGCTTTTTGAACACCTCTGGGGATGGAGACTCCACCAGTGCCTTGGGCAGCCTCTTCCAGTGCTTCACCTTTCAGTAAATAAATTTTTTCTAATATCCAATCTAAACCTCCCCTGGTACAACTTGAGGTTATTTGCTTTCGACCTATCACTTGTTCCTTGGAAAAAGAGACATACTTACTGTACATATCTTCAAACCACATTAGAATTTTCAGTGTGTCAGTGCATCAATAAAACAATGCAAAAGTGAAAAGTGTTTGCCGGACAAAATTAACATTGGAGTGAGAGCAGAATGAGAACTGTGGGATAAGCTACTCTTACCCAGGCATCAAACAGCCAGTGTGGGTTTGGTTGTCTGTAACCATTTCAGCTATAGCATAGATAACTTTGCCTACTTTAGAGAAGTGTTCCTATCCAGGGAAATCCTTAAGCACATGCTCATCCACACCGAAGTCAGTGATATTCATTTCAAATACATCAATGGGCGTTTTGCACATCTGGTCTGCAGGATCTGGCCCAGCTGCTCAAGTTGGTGTACATTGCACTGATTTAAGAAAGGTTAAGGTGTTATCTGAGGTACCCAGGTACATCAGTGATGTGAAATGCAGAAGAGCAGCATTCTTGTAATACAGGAAACGGAGAGCTGGATACTCAATGGTTAAATAAAGAGACTCCACGTTTGGACAGTGCATGTGGTAGGTAAGAAGGATAGGCTGTTTCCATTTCTCCTTTAAAGCGAGAAGGAAATATTGGAATATAATCTAGACTAAATTATTTACATCACAACTATAAATATTGCAGAAAGAGCATTCTGTTGTGCTGCTTTTGCCTTCCTTTCATCCCTAAAAGAAACTATACAAGAAGTAGTTTTAGAAGAGTTTTTTTGATCACGTCTGTAAACACAAATGAGAGAGACATTTGCAATCTTTATTTTCAGTCATTTGAAACAGTAAAACTGATTTTAGGAAACACTTTCTCCATTTGGTACACAGAGATCATGTAAAAGTTTATAGAATCATAGGGTGCTTTGTGTTGGAAGGGGCATTTATAGGTCACATAGCCCAGCTCCCCTGCAGAAGCAGGCACATCTTTAACTCCATCAGGTTGCTAAGAGCCCCATCCAACCTGACTCTGAATGCTCCCATAGATGGGGCCTCTACTACCTCCCCAGACAACCTGTGCCAGTGTTTCACCACCTTCATGTCAAAAAAATTCTTCCCTATAACCAGTCTAAATCTACCCTCCCTTAGATGAAAATCATCTTTGTGAATTTCTTATTAGCAGCAGTATTTTCAACAGCCACTATATACACTATCACCATTTCACAGTGACTTCCCTCTATTTTTTGCAATATGTAGCAAAACCTGCAAATTTTAATTATAATTTCTAAGGGATAGATTGGTCCATTCATAACATGTAGGTAATTTGTCTCCCTCCCATTTCAAAAAATGAGCTTTGAGCATGCAAATGTGGCAGCTAAGTGTCCTACTGGGGGTAGGTAACTATGTGATACAATCTCCCCTTAAAAGGCAGGAAATGAAAAGATATTTCACATGTGGTTGAATATCTATAAATATATATTTTTAATATGTATATACATACACACACACACTGCTTACCACCATTAAAACACTTCATCCATTGTCTGGCGCGATGCATTGTATGGAGAGACTGTCCAGATGAAAAAGAGTTGCTTTACTAAGCAGAAGTTTATATTCTATAAACATTTCCATATAAAGAACATACATGGAATTTCCAATGTCTTATTCTAAATGAAGACTGCCCTTAGCCAATGGCTTAACAATGCCCCTAATAATTCAGTTGGGGTCAGCTAAAAACCAAGTCGTCTGTGTTCTGACTATACATCAGATGTACTGGGAAACCCAATTCCAACATTAACAGAAAGAACATCCAAGACCATGCACTGTGAAGCACATAGCTGAGTATTTCACCTACTGAGTTATCTGTGAGCTGTTACTCACAGCTCTGGTGGGACCTCCAAATATTTTCCATAGGTTCATATATATATATATATATAAATATATATATATATATACATATACAAAACTCTGGTCAGTAGTGCTGAATTCACAGCAAACAACTGAATTTTAGAAAAAGCCTTCAAAATGTGAAGGATTGCAGTCTGTTCCTGAAGCAATGTGTTACCTTGTCAAATAACCAGGAATACCTGGAAAACACTAAAACTACATCCTCACAGCGATGCTTTACTACTTCAAATAAAGAAAGCGACAATTGCAAAGACAATGATGCTTTTGTCTCTTTCTTGAAATGCAACAGAAACCAGGTTGCCACTTCTCCAGTATCAAAGTCCAAATTAGATCAAGGCGTGTGGAGGTAATAACGGCAGCAACAGATTCCCTTCCTACTCCTTTCATGGTTAAGCAAAGATTGCTCCTTTTTTATTTTCTAAGTATGGTTCGGCGCCTCGAGCACGCTTGTTAGGATGGAAAAAGCGTGCAAATCCCAGACCTAGGACCCTGCCAAAAGTCTCTTTAGACAGTCAAGGCAGCCAGAAGTATGCTGAGAGCTTGCCAGAGCCATATTGGGTGGCTAAAATTAAATAAACAGTTAATAAAAAGATTTTGAATCAACCTAAATAAATACAAACCTATAGCTTAACCGCCTTATCTGCTTTATAAAAGAGGATCTAAGATAACAACGGAGCCCTTGAAATGCTTAAACATCCACATGTCCTGCACAGCAGATTTAAACAGAAAAGTACTCGCTATTATCTCTTTCAATAAGATCAGGCTTACATTTGAAAAAAAAAAAAATCATTGACTGCTCTGACAGTGATTTCTCTTCCTTTAAAACACAAACTCACTCTGCCCCCTGTTGTCAGCAAATTACAAATCGGACCCTGCAGCAACAGGCAACCAGCAGGATCCCAGCGACTGAAATATTGAGAATTATTTAAAACAAAAGGCAGCACGCCACAAAGGTATTTTAGGAATATGTTGCTACATAGTGAAAAACGTTCCTGAGTTATTATCTGCACATAGTTTATTTTCTCTTCTCGGTATATTGTTATTTTTGGAGAATATTACCACGAACGTGAAGCCAGCCATATACAACTGGGTAGTGTTTGGATATTAAAAAGAATAGCTGCTCTAGGGAGAAAAAAAAAAAAAAAGAAAGTATTTAAAGGAATTAAAGACAAATTTTAACAAGTTGAGAAGCCTCTCTCCCTTTACCTCTGAATGTTTATACCAAACAAGGTAAAGATCAATGCTGAGTTCAGCCATTTCACTTCTTCACTATAATGTGAGTTTATATCCCAGTTTTGATAAGTGAAATGAATGCAACAATTTCTCACTGACATTTTTCCATATCACAAAATCATGCAAATGTGCTGTAGCCAATTTGTGGTAAGGAGATTAAAACCAGATCTGCACCCAGCAGCACAATTCGGGAAGCTTCCCAGACTTCTCTTGCCTGTGCAGCTTCTGAGCCACTTAGACCTTCCCTGGCACCTGGGGACAAGACAATAACCAAGGGGGAAAGAAAACTTTTTGGTGATCAAAAATGATCCAACAGGTAAGGAATAAGCAAAATCGTAGCTCACCCTAACTGTAAGACATTCCTAACCAACACGTTATTATCCCTTCAAAAATAAAGTGGCCGATAAAACAAACTCACCAGTGACAGAAATACACAATTCCTACCTCCAAGTACAGTTAACAATAATATTTGCACTCCTGTGCTCTTCTTAGAATAAAATTGTTTAAATAGGCAGAAGGACTGGCTTAGTAGTCTAATCTCTAGTAAAATATTCCTTAAATCCACAGGTTTAAATGCCACTGGGTTCAGTTTGCTCTTCTGCTTTACGGGACAGAGCAGATGAACAGCAAGCAGCTTACATTATGCAATTCAGAGATAGTTGGGGCTTCAAATGGTGCAAATACAGAGGAAGACTTTACAGTCCACTTGAGCAATGAGAAATCAGCTACAGGTATCCTAAAAATCAAGGTTGCCCCAGAATCCAGGGGGGTTTCTTTCCTTAGCTGTCATTCCTCTACTATGGAAGAGGTTTTAAGTTATTTTACTCTCAGCACCCAGGCTCCATTCTCTGCAAACACGTCTAAATTTTACTGATACACTATTTCCAAGTCACTGAATTGCTGTGAGTTCATGTGTGTGCTCCAGAGCATGTGTAGTAGCTCCATATATTTACTTAGAATCATAGAATGGTTTGGGTTGGAAGGGACCCAAAAGATCACTCAGTTCCAGCCCTCCTGCCATGGGCAGGGACACCTCCCAGGCTGCTCAAGACCTCATCCAACCTGGCCTTGAACACTTCCAGGGAGGGGGCACCCACAGCTTCCCTGGGCAACCTGTGCCAGTGTCACGCTACCCTTAGAGAGAAGAATTTCTTCCTAATGTCTAATCTAAATCTCACCCCACCAGTTTAAAGCCATTCCCCCTCGTCCTGTCGCTACACCCCTTTGTAAAAAGTCCCTCCCAGCTTTCCTGTAGGCCCTTCAGGTACTGAAGTCTGCTATGAAGTCCCCCTGATGCCTTCTCTTCTCCAGACTGAACAAGCCCAACTCTCTCAGCCTGTCCTCATATGGGAGGTGCCCCAGCCCTTTGATCATCTTTGCAGCCCTTCTCTGAACCCACCCCAACAGTTCCATCTCCTTCTTAAGTTGGGGATTCCAGAACTGTACACAATTCTCCAGGTGGGGTCTCACAAGAGCAGAATAGAGTGGCAGAATCCCGTCCTTCTCCCTGCTGGCAATGCTTCTTTTGATGCAGCCCAGGACACAGTTGGTCTTCTGGGCTGTGAGCGCACATTATCAGCTCACTTCGAGCTTCTCATCAATCAGCACTCCAAGTCCTTCTCCTCAGGGCTGCTCTCAATCACATCATCCCCCGTCCCGTATTGCTACCAGGGGGCTGCCCCAACCCAGGTGTAGGACCTTGCACTTGGCCTTGTTGAACCTCATTTACAGGCATCTCATTCGTTGCCTTTTGGCCAGTGACTTTTGATCAATCATATTCTGTATCCAGCCAAAAATTACACAGCATAATCCTGGAAAATAAACCAACATGAAATCACATTGGAGAATTTAATCAGTTCCTACTTTCTCTTCACCTATGAGTATCTGCTTATAAACAACTTACTCTGGGTTTGAATATTTTCTCACGTGAGAACAGGAGGAATCCTAAGTACCAAAACACAGATTTTGGCTTTACCTGCTCTATTAAAGTGTTCATAAATATGAAAACTATTGCTCTAAGCCTTGCATACCATTTTTTCCTTCTGAACATCTGTTTTTCAGTAGCAGTTGTGGTGTTTATTTCCCCATCCCACCGTGGCAGGGAACAGAGGCCAAGCACATTCTAGCTCAACAACCAGAAACCAGAGTTGAGATGGGATACAAGTATTAATGTCCAAGCCAGCTGTTTGAATAAGAACTAGGGATTTTTCTCCTCTATACCTTTTTAGCTAATACACACTTTTAAAGAGCACATTTAGAAAATACCCACAGCTTAACAGGCAAAAGCTCCTCTATAATCCTGCTCTCTCACACTTCTCATTTGCCTGTTATAAAATACATATACAGCAAACTGTGCCTGATATCAGTAACAAACACCAGTCTTTCAAATCTGCTGCAGAGGAAGAGGAGGGTTTGTGAAGGAGGAGGACTTATCAGATATCCCTGATTACAAGCAGCTCTTAAGTTAATTGCAAAACATCCCTGAAATATGCTTCATGAATCTGGCAAGAAAACATTCACAGCAGTCCCTGGCTGAGTTTTCTTCATTCAGGTACTTGGACTGCAAACATGACCGACAATACCACTAAGCAGGAAATGCCAACTTTTCAGCATTTTTAGAGGGAAAGTTTAAGGTTTAAAAATTAAGATTTAAGATTGCATAGCTGGTTACTATAAGGCTTCACATGTATGGCCTTACATACCACAGACACTGATAATAAGACCACCACTACCGCTCCTTTACCTCAGCTTAACATGTTACTGCTAAAACACGCAAATCAGAACTTGAACAAGAACTGATGAACAGAGCTGCAATGGATGCTTACACGTTAGCAGGTACATTGACTCATCCCCAAGGACAGATTGGATGGGGCTTTGAGAAACCTGATCGAGTGGAAGGTGTCCCTGCCCATGGCAGGGAGTTGGGATTGGATGACCTTTAATGTTCCTTCCAACCCAAACCATTCTATGATTCACTCACGTTCACTGTAGCAAAGCCAAGCACACACATAACAGCTCCCAGGATGGTGAATATACAGGAACCATAATTTCAAACATGGAAATGGTTCTTGAGAAAGAAATACAGTAAAACAGACTTTAATGCTGGTTCATGACTTATGGCTACCACTCCTATAATCCTATGAGTAATCCTATGAGTCCTCTAACCATTTCAGAAGCCTAAAATTCAGGTATTTCCAGTTGAAAGGGCTGGGTTTTATTCAAAGCATTTTAATCCAGTATATTTGTTCATTTACTTGTTCAAAATCTTTCCTTAATGTTTTCTTCTATACTTTGATAGTCTTATCTAAATATTTCTCGTGCCAGCCTGCCCAGCAGGCCCTTCTGAGCCACTTCTGTAAATGGAAAGGAAAACTGGGCCGAGGGTACATTTTTCTTCCTGTAGCTGCCAAAGGCAGACGAAGAGTCAAATCAGCTAGTTGTGTGTTGCATGAAGGCTTTAAGCATACTGTAATTTCCCAATTGTAATTTCCTAAAGTATTTATCAAATTAACTCAACAGAATAGCTTTGTATGGGATTCCCAACAGATATACACAGGCAGGACTTCTGCATTCCCTTTCCCTCGCGATGCTGTTTGCTAGTCATTAACTTCTGTCCTGGGAATAATACAGAAGCAAGCAGAGGAAATGACTGCCTCGTTATTATCCCTCCCCACAGCTAGAGACAAGAAACATTTGTGCTGCTATTAGCAAATACTGTCTCAGTCCTGCAGAGATAAACAATCATCCTAAAGATGTATTGCCAGTTGAACATCTGCATGGACCACTGCAAAGACCAAAGCATCTGACCCCAGAGATGCAGGGGCAGGCATATATAAACAGTGCACCTAAGTTTAAACTAATTACAAGTGTAATTACTTTAAAGTGTTACAATTATTAAAATTGCAAAGCGTTGCAAAGAGACACTGATTTAATGAGTTGATTAAAAGACCTCTTCCAAATTCAGCTGAATTAAAACTAAATACAAACAATGCTGTTTTGGGAGCGGAAAAGAAAGTACAAACCATTCAGGAGAGCCCCTAACTCTTCCCATCTTCTATGTAAAATCAAGTCTTAATATGTGATACCATAAATCAGACGGCTGGCCACAGATGTCAGATGGTTGTTTGGTACCATTGCTTGATTGATTTCCCTCTAGTAATACAGGAGAAGGTTTCTCCAGGCAAAGTTTTTTAGCACTGAGTCATTATAAAGACCTCTGTTGTCAAATTCAAACAACTGCAATTCACTTCCAATGCCATGTGACCAGTAACACACAACTAAATCACTGAGGAAAGCCACTACACCCTGTCATTCCAGACCAGTCACCTCCTCTCCACCACAATCCTTCAGCCACTCGTAAACTTCTCTAATTCCACAAGAGCTTATATTTATCGTATTTCACAACTGAAGCTTTCTTTTCTAGGGTGCCGCATCTTCCAAACCCTCTCAAGGAGGCGACCACTCAAGGACACGCTTAACCTTCACCATTCAGATGTCCTCAGGTTTGGCTAGACCACAGCCAGAGCACTCAACTTTAGGACTGAGTCCAGAGTTGATTTCAAGACCTTCTGTTGAACAAGCACCATCCAGCTCATTTGTGAAAGGCCAAGGAGGACAATATTGCGTATGAGCTTATAGAAGCCATTTAGAAATTATTTTATTGATGTTAGTAAATGAGGAATTGAAATAGATATTTAACTTCAATTACTGCCATAGCTGTCTCCTCAAACCTACTCGATGGGGGCTTCTCTCTCCTATGCAACTATTGAAGCTGACCAAAAACTGCAGAACCAGGTTACTTTGTGTAAGCCTAAGTGTTACTAAATTAAATTTATGTTGTTATTTGTTATTAGGATGTATTTAACAAGCCTAGCATAAAGCTAATAATATCCTTATTGCAAAGTTCTCATGACAACAGAGGTTTGAGTCAAAATTTTCATATATGATGTAGCAGAGGAAAAAAATTCAAGCACTATGTCCCTCTGCCAAGTAGCATACCTCAAGAGCCATGCAACACTGATTTTAGTGTCCCCAACTTGTCCCATTCCTTTTATAAATCATGACCCCTCCCTCCTAACATGATTTTTTTCTCCATACTGAGGGCCACTACAGGCTTCTGTCCCTACATTTAAAAGGATGATAAATAGATAGGTTTTGTATGACAATAACATCTTCCACTACTGAACCAAAAGTTCAGTAATGATCCTTAAATATCAAACCAGGCTGGATTTAGGCTGGTTTTGACTTTAAAATGTGATTTCTGGTTATAAGTCAAGTGAGCAATGCAACTCAGCCACCTCTGGAAACAAAGCACCTCAGAGGCAGGGGAGCAATCCTCCATGAGTTCTTTCCTGAAGGGAAAACCTCCTTCCCATAAAGAATATTGGCTATTCAAGCCTTTGGCCAGACTTCTCCTTTTCAACCTTTCTTCAGTTTTCAGCAGCCTCCATCACTCTCAGCAATGAATCTAAGCCAATTTTTCATGTAATAAACACAAGCCTGCTCACACAAATGACTAACTGGACAATGACCAGCCCAGATGTATTTCCAACTGGCTCTTTGCTCCTAACGCTTCATTTGTATGGCAGGGTCTGCTTATCCATTCCTTTGGGTTGCTTTTGGTCTGTACAAATTTGTAAGAAACTCCTGGCTTCAGCTTTACACAACCATTTTCAATTCAAAACCACATTAAAAACTTGCCCCTGACTGCTGTCTCAAGTTACCAACACCACATTCTAGTCAAATACCCAGATCTAATCTTCAGTTTATAGCTGTTTGAAGCCACATAGAGGCACATGGTGCTTTTTTTGCCTGCTCAATTTCAGGGAGTTAGTTAAATGCATTTTTAAAGATTCAATGTGCTGAAACACAGAGCAACAACTCGGTAGCTTTGGGACAGACTAAGAAAAGTGGATTAAAGCTCCGTATGCAATTTCCCAGCCTTATGTAAAGAGCTGAAGTTATTAGTTTCTCATTACTTGCACAACCCAGCAGAGGGCAGATTCTGCCTTGCAAACAGCGACCAAACCTTATCAGGGCCCATCTCCTGCAATTCAGGTGGAAAATGTCCTCAACAAACACCTCTGGAAAAAAAGTTAGCAATTTAACATTTCCTTTCCTAGCTCATCATCCACCTGGAGCTACGCTCACCAGTTTACAAGACCAATTGATTCTCTTAGACCCACTTAAATGAGTTTGTGAGTCAAACCAGTCAAGAGCTACAAATGCTGTTAACCACATGATTTAGCTCTGATATACAGACAAATTATACATCAAAATGCTACTTATAAATACATTCACCAAGTATCCCTTTCCACAAGAATGCTGGGGGAAAAGGATGGACAACATACACGCTTCCCAGCCCTGTAACCTTTCACAAGAAAGGATCATCTTTGATTTGTACAACACAGTTAAAACATTATTGTTAGGTAACTAACATGTTTTGTAAGGAAAGACAACCACCAGTTTCGTATGCATGGGATATGCATGTGGTGAAGGCAAAGTGAATCAAAGCTTTAAAGGGCTCTGCTCCGCTCCCCCCAGCCACTTTGGGAAGTCCATCCCTTCGAGGAGGCATTTACCTATCTCAGCACTGCTTTGAATGCTTATGATTAATATACGACACAGGGAAAGCAAATGCATCAAGAGTGACAACATCATCCAGCTCATTCAAGTTACTGTCATACACCTTCCCTCTGACGTTGCTCACTGGGCTTTGCTTTTATTAACCCATTTATGCAGGTATAAAGCACAGAACAACCTGATAAGTGTTATTGAGAAAAAGTATTCTACAGAAAATACAAAGACTTTTTACATATCCACCAGATCAAAATTGCCACTTTAGATGTTTCTGGTGAGGGCGGAGAGGCCCTGGCACAGGTTGCCCAGAGAAGTCGTGGATGCCCCGTTCCTGGAGATGTTCAAGACCAGGTTGGATGAGGCTTTGAGCACCTGATCCAGTGGAAGGCGTCCCTGCCCATGCCAGGGAGGTTAGAGTTGGTTGATGTTTAAGGTCCCTTCCAACCCAAACCTTTCCATGTATCTATGAATCCGTACCACACACCAAGCGCTCTCTTCTTGAGTTAATAGTTCTTTATAAGTTCAAATGTAATCATCCCATCTTTAGTCTGACAAAAAAAACTTTTATAAAGAATGCTCAAAGAAGTATTTGCAGAGAAATTCCAAAAAGAAATAACTTCCATTAAAACAAAAAAGTGCAAATACCTGCAGCATTACTGAAATGCAGCCACTGCCAGGGCTGGGGGAGAAAGGAATAGCACACGCTTCAGCAGACGAGTCAGAACATTTTGACTCTAGCTTCAAGAAGCCTTGGGAAGCCTGCCAAGGCAGTTGCAATAATTATGTTGAGCAAACAAAAATCTTAGTTACAATACAGAGAATAAAATCCTATTGTGGTGGGATACCCTCTGGGGTATCTTGCCTTGGAAGAAGGAAGAGCTGAGTCAACCTTCCAGGGGCACATTTCCTCCTGAATCAGCATATTTCAGAAAAAAAACAGCTCCAACCTGAAATTATGCCTTTTAGCTGTGACTTACTGCTGACTTTTTTATGCCCCTCCCTATGTAATAGCCAAAATGACTACGGATTCAGTGCCAGCACCTACAAGAGCGACTGGGGGGGCACGAGGAAGAAATCTCCCCCCCTTTCTTAGGAGATGGCTTGATAACCTATGATACTTTTAAACTGAAATAAACCTTCAAACATATTATCAAATGTTATCAGCTTATCAAGAAGGACTAAGAATTTTTAAGATCCCTATAGCATTAAATAATTCAGTGAGCACTGTCACCTCTTCTCTTAAAAAAAAAGAAAATAAAAAGATATGCAGTGAATATTGCTGTTTGTTGCAGCTGTGTCCCATATACATGAGAGATTTCTCGAGGGTTTTACGGCAAATGAGCAAGCTGAGGATTCTGCCAAAGGTTGTATTTATCACTTTTGGGTCGGTGGAAAGAGACCAGTCTCAAGATTACCTCATCATTACTCATGAATCACAGAGACTGCTATCTGTCAATAAAAGACATCAGCAGCACACAGCACCCCAACCAGCGTGCAAGTATTAAACGTGAGAAGTGTTTCCCCACTGCTTTTTTTATTCATTCTTAAGGGGAGACTTCAAATAATATTTTAATCAATTTTCAGGGGCTTGAGTAAGAATAACAAGATTAAGAAAGCTAACTATCAATACCTATAAAGTGCAAATTCTCACTGCCACAAGCTCTTCTCATATATTCCATCCATCTGTTTTCTTTCTGTCGTTGCTGCTGGGAAGTACCCTTTTGTCGTGCCCTCAGGCAGAAAAATATCAACATGGGGAAACCTAGTGGTCACTGATCTGTGTATTCCCACCACCTGCACCCCCTTCAGCTGCCCCAACTTCTCTCTGCCCATCTTCACCTACCAGCAACCCACCCGAGGCTGCCTGACCACCCTGCTCCCCTTTAGCAGCTTCATTAATAATTTACCAGCTACAGGAGACAAAGAAAACAGTCTAATAACACTGCATTCATAACATTTTTTGCTAGAGTTGTGAAGCCAAGGGGAAAAAAACCCCTGCAACACAGAGCTTATTAATTTGGTACCCAGCAAACAGTAAAATCCACTAAGTTAGGAGTAGATGCAATCCTTTAATCAGCACTGCGGATCAGGAGAAGAGAAAGGAGCAACCAGACCTGAAACAGACATGTACTTAGGAGTGCAGCTTGTCAAAGCTGTCAGGATAAAATAAATTTACAGGGTACATTTTTTTGAAGCAAATCACTGTAAATTTACTACTTTGAATGCCTTAGTGCTAGGAATTTGAAAGATTCTCAAAGAGCAGATTGCTTTGCAGTTGTTATTTTGAAATTAAGTCGGTTATATTATTATTTATAACCAATTAGAGCACTAATTACTACTTTTACTGCTTTGTTAAGTCCTGGAAAATACTGGATAAAGGAATGAGAACAAGCTGCCGAGAGGGAAGCAGCAGTTTTGATTATTTAATTAGGCTGACTAGGAGGTTCTTACAAACCGCCAGAGATGACAGACCAGGGAAAGGGAAAATATGACACCTCAGTTGCAACTGGAAACTACAGACAACACAAATGTTTAGGCTTTAATTACATGGGTTTGGAAGATTGCTACAGGCTATGACCTGCAGATCCCATTAGATCTGCTGTACTAAGTAGAGTTGGACTCAATACACGTATTGGAGACCATCAAGAAAACCTGGAGGAATTGCTTTTCCTTCAGCAGATGGCACGTTTCCCTCTGAGCGCTCACCAAATGTCCACGCATGGTGTTAGCATGTGTTGCATCCTTGAGTCAAACATCTTTAAGATGCAAATTATGAAGTGTTATAAGGAAGCTTTTACAGCAGAACATTCACATAGATGTACCAGCAAATCCCTCAAGAGTAAGTTATCCTCTCACCTCCACCACAGTTGGATCTTTTGGCTCTTGCAGGTGAAACTAATTTGGTCAAACAGCAGTTTTCCATAGCAAATGGCATGCTGCAAGAGAGCAATGTTGCATAAAAGAGACAAATAATATACTCAGTTTAATTTTATTAGATAAAGCAAAAGTCCATCCCCCAGCATGTAAGAATATAATAAGATCACAGTATCACAGTATCATAAGGTTGGAAAGGACCTCTGAGATCATCGAGTCCAACCTATATCCCAGCACTAACACCAACACCAACCCATCATCTAAACCATGGCACTCAGTGCCTCATCCAGTCTCCCCTTAAACACCTCCAGGGTCGTCGACTCCACCACCTCCCTGGGCAACACATTCCAATGGCCAATCACCCTTTCAGTGAAGAACTTTTTCCTAACATCAAGTCTAAACTTTCCCTGACAAAGCCTGAGTCCATTAAGAGATGCCTCTTTACTTATGGCATGGATGGAAACAGATACTCTTTCAGATTCCTTACTTCCTAGGTCTTTCAAGACAATAGACAGCTTTCTGGAATAGCCCATGTTGGATGACAGACAACAGACACAGCACAGTACTGCATACATACGTTCCTCACGACACCCTCAAATTAGTCAAGTAGTCAATACCTGCCCATTAGGATTTTAACTGATTTAGGACTTAAAGATTGTACTGCAATAAAATATCCACAGTTCATATACCTAAACTACCTGTGGTAGCAAAGCCAGATTTCATATGTTACTTTCTCCACCCAATTGACCCATGCCAGACATATCCACTGTCAGCCTTTGGTCCCGCAGGTTTTCATAGAATGGGTTGGAAGGAACTTTTAGAGGTCTTCTAGTCCAACTTCTACTGCAATAAACAGGGCCATCTTCAACTCAATCAGGTTACTCAGAGCCCCATCCAACCCGACCTTGAATGTTTTCAGGGATGAGCCATCTACACCTTCTCCAGGCAGTCTCCAGTCTCTCACTACCCTCATTGTAAAAAAAATTATTCTTTATATCTAGTCTGGACCTACCCTTTAATTTATAACCATCACCCCTTGTCCTATCACTACAGGTCCTATTAAAAACCCTGTCCCCACCTTTCTTATAGGCCCCCCCTTTAAGTATTTAAAGGCCGCAACAAGGTCTCCGCAGAGCCTTCTCTTCCCCAGGCTGAATAACCTCAACTCTCTCAGCCTGGCCTCATAGGAGAGGTGCTCCAGCCCTCCAATCATTTTTTTGTTCCTTTTATAAGGAACCCAGTCCAACTTTACCCTTTGGCATTAATAACTAATTTTCTCTGCTGCAGATAGCAAAACAGACAGCCTGAGGCTGAAGATGGTGATCTCTAAGAAGTTAATCTGCACATGGACCTAGAGTGGTAAAGCAGTGTTCTAGTCCCCTGACTAGTTACTCTGCTGAGCATCCCAATCAAGGACACTTATGTTTGCCTTGAGCACAGGAGGGAGCTGTGAGCAGAGATAAGCACTCACTGCTGGTATCACCTCATCCTTCCCTTTGAAAGGATCCACAAAGAATTAGGAACTGCTGGGCACATACAAAACTGAAACCCCTGCAGTGGGAACTGCATCTTCTTGATCACCCCAGGACATACCTAACTGGAAAGCCTTAATCTGAGTTGGCCAGTCTCAGACATTTTACTAGCAAGACTCTGGATCTTCAGTCTCCCTGCAAAATATTCATGTCTGGCATCTCCTGAAGGGCCTCCCTGTCTAAGGAACCAGGTAAAAGTCTCCCTGGGAGGTTTAAAATAAGTTCGTCTTCTGCTAGTGGCTGAGTATCAAGCCAAGAGAATTATTCTGGCATTATTTGAAATCAAATACATATTTTTAAGGAGACACAAAGCAGTTTTAATTGAGCCTGTCTTCAGCAGTTTCCACATAACTTGAAAAATTAACACTGCCAATACAAATCAGTCTGCCAGCATCAACTGCCCGTTTTTTTGTTCTTTGTATATAATAGTGCAATGTATATTGTTAAGCAGATGATTGCTATCAGAATGGTAAATAATAGACAGATAACTGCTGCAAAATTAGTCAGTGATTACCTCTTTGCGCATCTGTTTCTCCCCAGGATGTATTGGTTTTGCATTAAACTCGCTCAAAAAAAGTTAAATGGAATGGAAATTGCATAGGGAACTCCCTGGCAGGAGATAAGCATGTGAGCTAATATTGATTGCATCAGTTTCCAAAGCCCATTAACATCAGATGAATGCAGCTGACCTTGAGAGCCTGCAGGAGCCACTGGAAGAAGTCACTTTAAGGATAAGATTGGGTAAAGGCTGTGTCTCAGCTCAGCAAAATACCTACACTAATTTCTAGTTATATTTCTTCTACTCTGTAGCGCACCAGAAGTGACAAAGCTTTTGGTTTGTGCTACACAAGACAAAACCAGTCATTGCTTCTAATTGTACTCACGGAGGTTTCTATTTCAATGACCAATTGCTGCTTCATACCATATACACGTTAAGAGAGAACACCTGTAAAAGGAATATATTTCTGTTCATTGCTTTTTGAAGATTATTTCTGACTGAAATTATCGCAAGGGGTTCCAGGGGGAAGAGAAAAATCCTCTAATCCACGTGCACGGTCAGGTCATCTGCTCTTACACCTATCTTTCAAATCCATAAATAAGGATTTATGACACAAAGAGAAAGCGGTGGTTGCTGCAGCATGGACTGAAGGCAGAGAAACTGTGGCTTAGCTCATTTCTGGGGGTTCATTTCACAGCTGAATTCCTTTTTATTATTAAGTTTTCATTTGGCCATATCTGAAATTGTTTAGATCCACATAAATCTGAGGACTTGATTGCCACTACAGCTACCTAACTACTCAGCTGTGAGAGAGAGATCTGTCCACTGCTTCAGCCTGTGCACATTAATCCTACTCTTCCTCAATTAAAAAAGATGTTTTAAAAAATGTATCATGCTGTTTCTCATAAGCAGCATGAAGCCAACCTTTTGGTAACTTCCTAAGTCTTTCTGTGATTAATAAATATGATGGCTTGTTAATTAGCTGGCTAATCACTTTCCACATCTATCATCATCGTTTCAAAGAGCAAGTCATTTATTGGTCTGAAGACCAAATCAAGCTGGGCAATATGCATTTCATTCCATGACAAAGTCCACTGATTTCAGCACTGCTTTAAATTCTTTAATTTCTACCCTTCTTTAGGGTAGAAAATAAACTGAAGAGGCCTGATGTCAGTGGAGGAACCGCTCAATCAAGTTAAACACATAATTTCTCATGGAGCTTCCAGATGATGACAGATTTTTATTCCTTATAATATTATATTAGGGCAAGAGTAGTATTTCTGTGTAGAGGGAAAGCATTCCAGGAATGACTGAAACCCTACAATTTATATAAAGACAATTTTCTTCAGAGCACACTAAGCTGCATGGGCATTTTACATAGGCAATGCTTTCTCATATAAGCTAACCAAGTGACTTTCAGGAGGTGGACTAAATGGGAGAGATTGTGTCATCTAAGACAGTAAACATGCTCCTTAAGTAAGATACCAGGTGGCTTGCAGCTCAAATCAATGATAGCATCCAATTATTACAAAATAAAATGACCTGCTGAAGAAAATGGCTCCCCTGGGCACCACAAATCAGAAAGACATGTTTTCTTCTGGCATGTTCTGCATTTTAAATCCCTGCAAATGTTACTATGAACCTGTCATCCTGTTCCTGCACAAGAACAGATGATGCTTCTCTGCTGAAAGCACCTACAAATTCGTGAGTAAGCATATTATGCATATTCGTTAGGATTTCTTTTCACCATCTCCAAACAAATGATCAAATTGCAGGTTTAATAAATTGCTTTCAGTATTACAGCATGCCTGCTGTTTAATTTCATTTACAAATACGAAACATCTGACGAGTCTCCTGCATTTCTCTGCACCAGCTGAAATTCTCAGAGATACAATATACACATCAGAGGTTAAATTCCCAGGGTACTTCAATGGTACAGGCACATTTCACAGTTAGTCCCCTCTGCTTTCCTGGGAAGTAGATGATCCTTCAATAATGTGGTTCTCTCTTGCTTCCGTGGCTATGAAATCCCTCTTTGCTGCAGGCACATCATATGAAATGCTTCCAAGTGTTATGTGTTTATGCTGTAAAGGGATGGGCAGTTGCTCAAATAGCCTGAAAAGTTTCATGCTTATCTACAAATTGAAGAACTCATGCCAAGGTACCACACAAATAAATTAAATGGAGAGAGCCTTAAAGCCCTGTGCAGATGGTTTGATAGAAGCTAATCGAGAATCCGATCAGGAGACAAACATCATAGGCCACAGGTTCCCTTTGCTCTGATATTCAGAGCTAAGGATCAGGATATCACATCAGTACCTTTGGGTCAACTCAGCTTGTCACTAGTGTAGCTAACAGCCGCTGGGAACAGTAAGGTTTTCCTGATAGAGACTGGAAAGAATAGATTTAGAATTTGATATGAAGAGGAAAAAAAAAGCAGTCCCACTCCTTAGGTTAAAACACTTATTCCATCAGTACAGACAGAGGTTCATCTTGCTACATGGCAGAGCAGCAAGGCCTGGCTTGCAGTACATTTCAGTATCTTAGTTCTACCAGGGACTCACACTGCCTCCAAAGGGGAGATTTCTATCATCAGATAATTTAATTCCTAATGTGAAATCACGCTGAGAAAAAAAGAACCACAAATCAACTGCTATTAGCAAAAAAATTAAAAACTCTATTCAGAGATATTTGTTAGCACTCTAGCTTTTTTTGCTGACAACAAATAAATCCTTTAAACAGCTAATAGAAGTTTTGTGAACCAGTTCCTGGTTAGAAAACAATACTACAATTATATGACAGTTTCTCAGTACGCAAAGTCAAGCTGATCTTTTTTCATTCAAGAATACATCAGCTCTTATTGCATTTTTATGGCAACAAACACCAACAGTTCAATGATGCAAACAAGTCTTATCTCAGAACCATTGCCACTGCCACTGGGAACGAGTTAATTGCAAGAACAAATTAAACATTAATCATTTAAGTGATTTAAATTTAAGTTGTGCATATTGTTCCATTGCTCATTTTAGCATTAACATATGAAGCTGCTCAAAGCCATTAAAACACACATCAGTGATGCAAGGAAATTAAAACAAGGCTGCACTATTTCTCCTCTTCCCGCTCAGCCACAGATATTGTGATCTTTAAGGCTCCTTCCAGACCAAACCATTCTACGATCCTATGATTCCTCGCACAGAATGTGCTGTTCAATCATTTGAAATGTGATTTTTATGAACTGTACAAATAGCATTACCTGCTTGCACATGGCTTTGTGCTATGCAAGCCCTTGCCTTTTCACCTTGTCTTCCTTGTGTCCTCCAGCAGGCACCATCACCTGTAGCCCCAGACGTGCACGGCATTACGGATGAGCCCATGCTACTGATTTCTGCTCCATTAGTACAGGCAAAATGAAGGACGGCTGAACACTCCCTGCCTTCCTTGGCTGATTTGGGTCTATTTCTTCTACCAAGCCACCAATCTACAGAATTTACATGAACTTAATAGAATTTGGAAGTTACTCCTACCCTTCCAGTTACGGCTATGATTGGCCAATGGGGATGCAGAAGTCAGACAACAGTGTCTTACGATCGCTGTGTGGGAGACATCATTTTACAGGTCATTTTCTTGGCTTTCAGGTTACCCAATTTGCACAAAAGTCAGACATCACAGACACAGAATAAGAAGCAGGCTTCACAACTGCTTACTGCCTTAATCCCTTGATAAACCTTAAGTGCTACACTGAAAATGTGAAAGGTAGAATGTTGAGAATATTCGTAATGAGGGTCTTCGGCACCTGGATACAGTTACAGTGTTTATAAACTTGTTTGCAGAGAATAGGTTTAATACAGAACAAGTAGGAGGAAAAGCACACCCTTTGTGTCCACATACACAAACCATCCTATGCTTGTTTCAGGTCTTTTCTTTGATCAGTGTCTCTTTCAGAAACATTTTCATTTCAAACTCTTTCAGAAAAATGCCTTCTCCCAGCCCAGTGTTAAACCATTGAAACATAATGAGATAACAAATTTTTTTCTGCTCCTGTATTTAGACTCAGTCCATTCAATAAAGTATATTACAATACAATGTATATGTAACTTTCCTTCTCTAAGTGATTAGCAGCTTGCAGCTCTACCATCTTTTTTCCTCTAGGGATCTAATAATGTTTTATAACGTGGAATTTAACTTCAAAGTTCTTCTGTGAATGAGATGCAGCACCTGATATTTATCCCTGCTCCATATACAATGAAGTTGTAGCAAAGAGATTACATCAAAGGTCAGAGAGAAGTTCATTGATGTAGCTGAAAGTCTTATGTGTTTCTCTTGCCTCGAGTGCAAGAAGTGTTATGAAGCAATTCTTATTAAGTATGGAGTATATTCAGGTAAACGAACCTGATCCCTAAAGGATTTACAGGCCTTAAGCTATTTCAAGCTACAGAGACCTTTTGACTGGAGTGATTTCTTCCACTAGAAGTGGTGGTATTTTAATCTAAGGAAATGAGTACAATTAATTTCTACTTCTATTATTGCAGAATGCGTACTGAGAAGATCTACAGCAAAAGAGAGGGATGTTTCAACCAAGTACCTGTCACCTCTGTGGGACCAAAAGGATAGCACATAAAATTCCAGTAGTATAAGGCATCCTGTTTCCACTGCAACCAGCTTTCTTCAGAGGAGCTTCCAATCCTACATCTTGCAGGCGATGAGAAGCGCCTCACGTCAGCTAAACTGAAGGAAAGAAGATGGGTCCAAAAGAAGAGGCTGAAATTCCAGTGCTCTGATAGATATCTACCAAGAACAAGTCAAAGTACCTGGCAAATTATTCAGTGGCTCCTCCTTTAATTCTTTGATTCCCCCACATTCTCTGTTTATTTGTTGGTTGGGGTTTTTTTTCTCCTTATTAGAATAATGTTTTCCAAATTGCAGATTCATAGAAGTGAAACATTTCTTTCCTTCCTTGGCTAAAACATTCTTCCTGGAGTTTAATAAATAAATAAATGAAAATCAATAGTAACAGATGCCATAAAGCCCTGATATCCACTGCCAGAGTTCCACCACGAGGTCATGCCACCAGGGATTTGCCGACTAATGACCTCACCTCGTTCACTTAATGAACAACTGCATATGAACAGGAGCAAGTCATTCATTAGGATGTTACCATACGTAGAATTGCTAATTCTTCTGACCGTAGCCACGTGTGCTTGTTTGCATCTCCACAACACTGCATTTTAAATGCCAACAGGGAACGAAGCTGTTTGTGAATCACCAGGCACTGGGATCAAAGAAGTCGGCTGAAACTGCCGAACCATAATTTATTAATAAGGAATAAAGAGAATGCAAATAAACTGATTATAAAATGAAGCTTGTAAGAGCCAAATTCCCAAAGTAAAACTTTAAGCAATGTTCAAATGATTATCCATATAATTAAGAACACGGAGCTAAATACAAACTGCCTGATCGCCAGCTCCAGTGCAGTTCATGTTTAAAACAAGCCTGCTTGCTTGGCTTGTTAGCAGCAGAGGAGTCAGGTGGCACGTGCTGAACCTAAAAATACACAGCATTTAGAGCAGGTTAGACAATTCCATACTATCCATGGAGAATCCTAACCAAGCCCATTTGACACATTGCCCTTGGACACGCACCAGCTTCTCTCCAGTGAACTCTTTGTGGATCCCACACAATGGTGCATAAAGCTAATTTTTGAGCTGCATCACTTCTAAGTTTTTTGATAGATCAGGCAATTATTTACTCTGCACTCACTTTTCTATGTATATTCAAAGATTCATGAATCCATGAGAGCATCTGCTCCCAGAAAAAGCAAGATTATTTAAAATGATTGCATTTTACCACTACAGAAAACAGAAAAACTTCTCAGAAGCTGATGAAGCTGCACACTTAGGGGATGCAAGCAGTGGTAAATGGTCAGAAGACCACATTGCTGTGTTGTCGACATGTAGAAGAAAGTTTTATCTATAAGGGCAATGTAAAAGTGATCTACAATTACAGACTTCAACAACTCTAATTTTCCCATCTTTTAAGTATAATAAAAAGGTTCACTAAGCCAGCTCTTTAATTGCTACAAACCTTCTAACAGCAACTGACCTCCTCCTCCTTTTCTGTGGCATCCAGGGTGCCAGTTCAGGAAAGTTGGTAGTTAGGCACCTAGTTTTCCACAATAAATCCCTCCAATTTCAGTTGCATTTATCAGCTATCAATAAAGGTGATACCTGCATTCAGAGCAGCAGCAAACATCTCAATATTGACTGAAACATTGAGGGAAAACGAGTTTGACCACATATCCTCCCTAATTCAGAAAAGAAATATGTATTGATTTGAATTCCACCAGCCTGATACTGAGTAAATGAGGTATTAAGGCCTGCATCTAACTTTAAGCACTCTACTATTTCATAAAGGCAACTGTTTACCCAGTCAGGCTTAGCACACACCTACAGAAGTGAATATCAGCATCTTGGATGTTCCTCTCATGGTAAGGTATTACCGTGGAGGTGTTGGGCTCCAAAAGTACAGGACAAAGATATGAAAAAACAATCACTATGGAACAAAAAATCAGAATTAAGTGAAATTCCCTGACAATTGCAGTGCCTGTAGCACAAACACCAGTTCCCCAGGAGACTACCTTGTGCTAAAGTAGAGGCTGTCAGACCTCTACTGCTGTGCCTCTTCACAGCAGGTGTTGAAAACACCACGGCTTACACAGATGATGCCATTACATTTCTTAGTTGAGGGACACAGAATCATTTGCCAGATTGCAAATGTTAGACTCTATAGAAAGAATACATGTGAAAAATCTGGAAACAGATTTAGTTTAGTGGAAACACAAACAGTATTTACTAGCTTTTAAAACTGTTCACTGATTTGTTATTTACCAAAAGATCTTCAGGGTTGCAGCACAACAGCTGTGCCTACAGAAGCGCCAGCCTTGACACTAACAAGATGATAAACTGATTGATTAGTATTTAACTCGCTCATATTAAAGTTGAACTGAATTACTCCAAGACTCAGACTTACAGGGGTTTTTTTAAGAGTTCTCGTACTACTGAGTAGAGTAACAGGGCCAGAGGCAGAGGAGACCTCTTGAAAACCACTTGAAAGAGCCTTCCTCTTCCAACTGATGGACAACAGTAGGGAGAAGGTGAGGGACACAGGCCAGCACAGCCATGCTACTGAGAGGCAAAATAAATGGAGGCTGACAGGTGATGTGTGGGAAACATCCAATCTAAATCTCTCTTCTTTCAGCTTAAATCTGTTACTTTTCATCCAATCCTGCACTCCCTGATAAAGAGCCCCTCCTCAGCTTTCCTGTAGGCCCCCTGCTACAAGGTCTCCTGGGAGCCATCTCTTCTCCAAGCTGAACAAGCCCAACCCTCTCAGCCTGTCCTCCTATGGAGGTGCTCCAGCCCTCTGATCAACTTCGTGGCCTCCTTCGGACTCCCTTTAACAGATCCATGTCTTTCCAGTGCTCAGGTCTCCACAACTGGACAAAATACTCCAGGTGAGGTCTCACCAGAGCACAGTAGAGGGGGAGAATCACCTCCCTTGACCAGCTGGTCACACTGCTTTTGATGCCGTACAGGGTACGTTCGGCTTTCTGGGCTCCAAACACACATTGCCAGCTCATGTTGAGCTTCTCATCCACCAGCACCCTCAAATCTTTCTCTTCAAGGCTTCAATTAATCCTCCACCCAGCCTGTATCAGTGCTTGGGATTGCCCCAAGTCTTGTTATGCTTGATAAGGATCCAGCTGGCTAATGGGAGATATGTCCGTGCCTATGGGGTAGCTGCAAAATGCAGCTGGAAGTGGGAGAGACCTGCACTGCAACCACTGCTGATCACCAAGATTTCATGACACCTCAAGATTCAGAAATATAGGAATTAAGACATTTTTTCAAATAAGACGAGAAACCCAAGACTGGCAACACTGTACCCAATTACTATAGATAGCTGCAATAATGATGACACATGTCATATCCATGTCTTCAAGTTCTGCCTTGCAGAGAAAAGTTTCTTCAAGACTCTTGTGGGGACTAACATCCCACTGGATTCAAACAGAGCTGCAGACATGAAAACATAATCAATGGCAAACAAATTGCTTTATTAATATTGGACCAACTATGTAACATTAATATTTATGCTGAATTTTTAAAATGCCTGAAATATCGTAAATGTAATGTAATTATATTTGACATTTGTGATTGACTAGAGTCGAATTTACAACATTATTGCCCACCCTGTAGCAGTGATAAGCAAAGATTTTTTACCTATTTAATGCTTCAATGACATAGAAATATTAAGGGTGCCAACATATGATAAAATTGTCCATCTGCCTTATTTTTAATTAAAGCACAGTACCGCTGACTTCTGCAGAATGATATCCATCTTCCACACTTGTCCAGACTTGCTTATTTTACCAGCAAAAATGCCCATTATTTAAGACTGTTTGGCTTTAGCAGATTCATCTTAGATAACATAAAGGCAGTAGATTGCTTTTGCAGCAACCTTCTGCTGGGAGAGAGACCTTTTTCTTTTAAAAAAGACAGCACTTAGAACTACACTCCGTCAAGTAAATAATTAAGATAAGGAGCACAAACTGAAATTACATGAAATATTTTATATAAAAATGTGGTGTGCACTGGAATGTGCACAGTTCCCCATAGCAGAGACATAACTCCTGCACGTGCTTCCAAAGCCTGCCTAAATCTTCAGCCTTGCCAAGTAATGACAGAGTGTAAAATATTTGACTAAGTTTGTAACTTGAGCAAGCATAACATGGGAGAAGTATGGGAATACAAAGCAGTTTTCACTGAGGCACAGTTATTCTGTAACACAAAGCTACATCCTAATTGTAAAATGAGGAGACGTGTCCTGAGAAATCATTTAAGCTGATATAGTTTAAAAAAATTCCATCATGCCTCCTCCATGTTTTAAAATAACTGTCCTCACCTTCCAAAAGCAACAGTCCCACAAGGCAATCCTAGTGCAGTTGGAGTTGGGAATGGAATGCTAATCCTGGAGGCACAGTGTCTGCATATGAATGAGCCCCTCTTTGGGTCCCTAACATTTAATAATCTTTGATAAATGCAATGAGGAGGGGCATTTTATCCAATGCCATGGAAATCTGAAACGTATTTTCAGTTAACACAATCAATATGTATTTTGCAAAAAGTGCTGTAAAAATAAATATAATTTCTCTCTCATTATATCTGGAAATTTGAAAGTTGAAATTTCAAGCTAATATAGAAAATACTAAGACCCACCATTAAAGAACATCATTTTGCAGCTCCACACATCACTGCTTTGTGCAAAAACCAGGTTGGCTCTGCCTGATCACGAAGCAAAATCGATCAGTAACAACACTGAAGTTTCTCCCTATATATTCCAGATCACTACCAAAAAACCCACCGCGCTGCAGCATCTTCCTCCTACTTTCCCCTGCAATCAACTCCATCGTCCTGGCTGCTCATACGCAGTGAACTGTTCCTGAGAACTGTAACTGCGCACTGGGAAACTGAATAAACCTACATCTCAGCTGAAAGAGAAGCTGGTAATTGCCTGAAAGAAATGGATCTTGTTGTGGGAGGATGTAAGACAGTCAGATGTATTGTTAGCTACTCTGGTTGGGAAAAAAAAAGAAAGGAGAAAAAGCAGTTTTCCTTTTTTTTTAAGATTAGAATGTAGCAAAAAATTTATGAAAAAACACAATTTTTCTGAAAAAAAGACAGCCAATTTTGTTTTGTTAAAATAAAACCCTATTTTGAAGTTATTAAATAGTTCAGAAGCTCAACAATGCAAGAACGCTGGCAGATCAATACATACTCTCACTATCAAACTAATCTTCACTGGCTTCTGAATAATTCAGGTTCATTAGACTTCCAAGCTGTCTGGCCTAAAGGTTACATGAGACATGCATCAATCTGTCAGAAAGGTGGCAAACACGTTTTCATTCCTTTTCTACCCACACACACTGTATTTGTACAATAATAATAATTTCAAAGCCTTCAGCTAAATCATAATTAGTCTGTGATCCTGTCCCAAACATTGCCTATATTTGTTAAAATAAAGAACAACCCCCACAACACACATATGGGGGAATAAAAGCAAAAAATTTTTAAATGGCATTTTGTCCAAGGATAGAGACTTGAAAAATAATAAACTAAGACTAATTAGGTGAAGGTTCTATTCAGAGAAACATTTGAGAACGGAAACAAAGATGTAATCACATTTGATTTACCAGCTGTATTACTTAAATTTTGCCTTTATCAGGTGTTGTCTCATTTGATTTGCACTAGCAAAGATTAAATTATCACGTAACAACCACAGGACATTATTGCTATGGTTCCTCAAACCAACAGCAATGAAGACTGTCAGGTCCAGACACCTTCCCTGCTATGGTCAGGTAATCCTAAATCACACCCCCCAACCCTCATCTTCTGTAAACCAAGGACACATCGCTAAAGGATTACCAATGGATACAATCAAAGGATTTCTATTTTTCAAATTCTCAGCACATCAAAGCCCAAAATCAGTCACAGAGTATGTGGGAGACAATTTCCAAGTTGTGGCTGTGGTTCAGTGGTAGGAATTTCAGCCCTGATCACTCCAAAATCCCAGTTATACATCACACTTGGCTGCCCACTCCTGATGTTTTTTCTAACGTATCGTCTGTATAAAGTCAATTTTCAAAATGTACTTCTGAAAGAGGAACTTCATGTGAAACAGTAAATAAAGAAGGGATGATAAGAACACAGAGAGCAGCTTGCATGCAACACAGAGCCACTGTTCACCCTCTTATAATATAGAGAGGGACATTGACTAAAGTTCTAAGACCAGAAAATTGAAAACCAACCTGAGATTTTAAACAGCACATTACACCTGGAATACTCCACAGTGGGTCACTGGGATCAAAAACTTGATATACAGAGCTAAATTTGATCATCTCCCAGGCTGGATTAGGTAGATTTACCTCTATTAATGAAAAGAAAAAAGAAGAAGAGAAATAAGTATTTATGAAAATAGTTAATAAGCTAACTGGAACTAATAGGAATATTATATGACAATATTCCTTGAATTCCTTGCTTAGACATTTATCGCTGAAAATTAGGATTGTCAAGTAGTTTAGATCTCTGGTCAGCAGACTTTTCTTTACAGAAGGATAATTTTTTTAGCACAACCTCCAGATTTCCCGTTCTGAGGTGATCCTCTCTTTGATATCAAATAATCTATCAGATCTGGAGCAATTTTTAGAAGAGCACTAACTTTTGAAAGAAGAGATCTTGTCACACATGATTTCGAGCTATGATTCAAGCTGAAGGCAATAAATTACTTGAAAAATTGAATCTCACATCGTTGGTTGCCAAAAGACAACTGGCAGTGACAGATTCCTTCAAAACCTCATATGCCCCTCCCTGAATGAGGAGGTCCATGGCATTTTAGCATCTCCTAAGCTTACAGTACAGACCAACAAGGGTTTATCAATGATAACAGTGAAAACAGGATAACATCTCCCTAATATAGACCCTCTCTGACAGGATACTCTAAGACGTTTCACATTTTCATCTGTTCTAAGAAAAAAAAAAATTCATAGAGCGGATATTTCTGTAATTAAGCACTCACATGAAAATGTTTCTGTTAATGTCTATGTAACCTCCTGGATGAAGGACTCAGGTTCTGATTTTGCCTGTATCTCTATTTCTCAGAGCTTTACAAGCTCTGAGCCTCCTGCCCCTGATTGAAGGCAAGGCTATGACCACAAGGCTGAACTGCCTCAACCCCATAAATCTTCCTTTCAAAATCCTCTACAGCTGTCTTTTCATTCAAGAAGTATCTTCCAATCCCATTACTACTTAATCCCTTTATAATCCAATCAACCTCGGCAGCATCATGTCAGCTCCCTCTGTCAACACTGTAACCCTGTAATATTTCATTCTGGGAAAGAGCAGCACTACTTCCTCTTTCCAGAAAATTTGTAAATCCTACCCTTGACCCAGCTTTGTTCCGGATTCATCTTCAATTGCCATAACCAAGTTAGAAAGACCGACTCTACCTTCTGCGTATCTTCATCTTACACGGGGTAAAGAGGAAAACTGAACTTCCCCAGCTATTTGTAAGGAAGTAAAATACCTGACATAATTCAGACAGTAATTTGGTTTGGTTTTCACCTCTATTTTAGCTGAAAAAATAAAACTCAGTTTTCATGGGTGGGGTAAAGATACTCCCCAGAGGCCAAGAGTTCTACACCTGGGCTTCTTTTTGTAGCTATTTTTCTTTTCCCTCCTCTTCCACCTGTTATTTTTCTGGAAGTAGTAGACACCAAGGATTTTGTAGACCTGTGACGTGTTCCTGCTTCCCTAATGGCATTTCAGGTGTAGTACAGGATCACATTTATCATCATCCTTACAGTCCACAAGAGGACACAACCCTATGGATGCTCCCGTGGACATTTTCTGTCTATAATATCAAGAAAAAAAAGAACTGAGTCTAGGTTGCTCTCTCCACAATATTGTCTCAAAATTACTTGAAAAGAACAATCCCATGGTGATTTTACACCAGTGGAATTGCTGGCAGCCCCTTGCCTTCTCTGTCTTCTGAGATGAATACAAGAGCACAGCACGGCTTGGCTTTGCAGTTCAGTGCCTTCCTCATATCATCTGCCATTATTCTTATTTTCCACCCATCCAGTTAAAGAGTAGTCAATGGTTACTGTCATGCTCAACAGCAGTTGTGACTCAAAGAAATGGGTAGAGCTTTTCCTAAAAATTTGGGATGAACCTGTTCCGCTCTCTCAACGCACAAGACATTTCTTCATATCTTCTGTTTTCCCTCTAAGTGCACAGAGCAGGTACTATGGGATCTATAAAATTGTCATTTAGCACCATTAACAGAACAGCAATGACAGTGAGAGACCACAGAGGCTGCCACCCAACCCTGTAGTGACCACCCAGATGAGCCCATCACCGGCTGGGAGTGCTGCACCCATCTTGGTCAACTGGCATTTTCCTCTTCAAGAGTTGCCTTATTAAAATACGCAGAGTGCAGCTGGATAACATTAAGGCTTAATTCTGCCAGTACTAAGAGATACAGTAAGCATCACTACCATATATTACAATTCTCAAAATTAGATCATTGTTCACTGTTGGAAGATATGTATTTACTTAACCATGAAAAGCTAGCACAATAAAAAAGAAATATTTTCATACTATCCATTGCCAAGCAGTAAGAACCAAAACACTTTGACACAGTCTTCAAATAAGACTGATGTAGAAGGAGGTTTAGCTACTATTTAAAAAAATAATACATCTGGGAAAATTAGCAGTAATAGTTATTTTGTGTATTTCCAATAAACACTTTTACTCACTTAATGAATTCTGAAATAGTCTCAAAACCCTAAATGCTGCAGAGTCCCTTTAGATTTTTGAAAATTCAAGGTGATCCCTAGACAAAAGATGAAGCGCTCCGCTCCATACACAATCATACATTTACTGAAGTCAGATGGTAGAGAGAATAAAAACCTTTTCCTCCCCTGACAATATAATTTAGTAACTGTAAATCAGTGAAGCATTATAAACAATTTCAGCATTTAAAATGCAGGCTTTACCGAGTATATTACTTCAAGACAATAAAAAATGATTGATACAAACCCCTAGTCACACATATTTACAAAAAAAAGTACATTGTTCAACATTAACATGAAGAAATTAGGCACAGAGAACTTAAAACATTAGAACTATGAAGCTCCTAGGGGAATATAATTGTGCCTATTTTGTATCTCATGCCATACACCACGCAACTTGGGATGTTCCTATGAGTTCCTGAATGTGTATGCAACACTGCCAATGATAACCTTGCTAGAGGAATCTTGCATCTCATAAGATTTGTCATTCCATTTCCATGTTATTTTTCTCCAGTAGCTGCTGGACCGTGTATAGAGGTGTGCAACGAAGCTGATGAAGGGCCTGGTGCACAAGTGTTACGAGGAGCTGCTGAGGGAACTGGGATTGTTTAGTCTGGAGGAGACTGAGGGGAAACCTCACCACTCTCTACAAATATCTGAAGGAAGGCTGTAGCCAGGTGGGTGCTGGTCTCTTCTCCCAAGCAACAAGGGGTAGGATGAGAGGAAACGGCCTCAAGTTGTGCCGGGGAGGTTCAGAGTGGATATTAGGAAAATATTCTTTACAGGAAGAGTGTTGAAGCACTGGAAGAGGCTGCCCCAGGAAGCAGTGGAGTGTCCATCCCTGGAGGTGTTCAAAAATCATGTAGACATGGCACTTCAGGACCTGGTTTAGTAGGCACAGTGGTGTTCAGCTGATGGTTGGACTTGATCATCTTAGAGGTCTTTTCCAACCTCAGTGACTCTATGATTACAAAATAAAGACCCCCCTCTTTGGCACTGAAGAACCATTTAGTTCTTGAATCAAAGGCTATTGACTGCAATTTGGCCTTTTAAAACTCTGTTTAGTTCGATGTAAAGAAAATTTTGTATACATTCATTCCCAAAGTGCTGATCAGTCATTATTTAAAAAAAATAATCACTAAAGCTTTTTTAAATTCAAATATGAATTAATTATCCATCTGCAGTGAAGGAGACTCTCTTATGTTTCCAGTGACTGATTGTGGACATTCAGACAAGGGTAAAATTTTATTTTTACTTTATAGTTTAGGTAGATAGTTTAAATTGCCCAATAAATTTGACTTGTTGTAGAGCATAAAATGCTCACTTATAAAGTTGCCACCTACACATTTCAGAGCAGCAGCTCACAAGCAGCCACTGCACAACAGGCACATTTCAGGTGTTCAAAGAACAGTTTTGGCTGCCTATGTAAATTGCCTCTCAAGTAGAGAAATGGGTGTCCCCAGTTCACTGAAAATCAGCATGGACAATATCTAATTCAGATTAGTTGAACTGCCAGTGCCACAGAGGGACAAAGATTCTCCAGAGTCAAAGGCTATAATAGAGAGAAGCAAACCTTAACACAAACACACAGCCAAGCAGAAGCATTTTTCCTTCAGAAGTATTACAGCAATGCTTCATTGCTTCTAAAAAATGCCAAATAAATTATTTTTTTGTTGTATTGACATCATTCTTGGTATTAAAAAAAATAAATGAGGAAACTTTTAGAGAGGTGCTGGTAAGCAGGGCGTTTGTCAGCTACTTATTCAGAAGTTAGTTGATGAGAATGCTATATAAATAGAGCATTGCTGCATGCCCCCACCTGCAATCAAACAGGTTTGCTTCTCCACCATAAGAAACCCCTGTTTTCTATTTAAGCTCTGGATTTTACCCAAAAAAAAGACTCAATAGTGGTGTCAATCATCCATCACAAATATTTACAACAGCACTAGAGACTGATGAAGTTATATTAATTCAAAAGGCCACTCCAGCCTAATAAACATGAGTCGGGATATAAACACGTTATCAAGAGCATCACCAACTGCAAGCAGCTGCACCCCTGAAGACAACAGTAAATTCTCCCATCAGATTTTAGGCTAAACATTTGTAGCGCAATTATTATGCTCATTTTCATGTGTTTAACCATAGGGTTTAGGTGTTTCTTTGTTTTTAAATCACACAAAGTACTTCCCATTTCACAAACAGAGTGAACACTGTTCTTGCGACACATCGTTTGAGGAACAGCCTCCGGTGAGTCCTTGCTCCCCTTTCTGAGCAGAACAAAGCTCAGTGCACAGTTTCCCTTTATGATTCAGAAACAGGATGCCAGCAGATGCAGGCAGCATGAATTTCTAACAGAAGGCACGTACACAATACCGAGCAGAAACCTAAAGCTCAGGCACACACTATGACGCTCAGTATGGGGCATAAAATCAAAGTGAGGAGAAGGGGCTGCTCAGAGCTCAAAGACAGAAAGGATCACTGGCCCATTTGTTTTCCCTCTCAAACGTTGGCCACTGAGTTTCAAGCTGAGATCACTAACTTGTAATCGATTAAAGCTAACTCTCTAAAAACCTTCCTAGTATTGAATTAAAAGCACCAAAGGAGGTGCTCCAAGTTTTGGTAGGACTTCTCTAATGTTTAACCCCGTCATTTTTGAAAATGTTCTTCACTTCACATTTCAATTATCTGGCTTCAGCTTCCAGAGGTTGATTGTTGTTTCCTGCTATTCAGTATTTTCTCACAGTGAAGTTAATATACTGTAATCGAGTCACCTTTATCTATTTCTTTTGATAGGCAGAACATCAAATCTATCTGACAAAACAATCCACAACCATCACTTCATCTCCAGAATTGACTGAAAAATTAATAGTTTAGATAAAGAATATATTTTTATCTCCTTTTCTCACACACCAGAGATAACCACCGTGTTATCTGCATACCTCAAAACTGAAGGTCTAAATATTTTAGCTTAAAAAAAAAGACAAAAAATCACATTTCCTTTTTTATTGTGATCAGAGAGGCTTTTCCCAACTCCTTTGTAAACCAGTATCTCTGATACTGCTGTTTATGTAAAATATTTAACAATATTCTTAATGACAATGAAGGGTAGACTGGTTACAACTGGATAAACATCCATTCACACCTTGGACAGCAGAGAAATGCAAGCCATGTGGGACCAGAACTGGGAATATCTGAGTACACTTTTAAGCTTCCTGGCTCCCATTAGGATAAATATAAATACTGATCTTTATCTTTTTATTCCCATTTATATAAGGTGACATAACAAATGTCTCAGACTCCGAGAAGTCAGTTGCAGCTATGAAGACCATCCTTGTGGAAGCATGTCTTCATCTCAGGGACAAGTGGGAGACCCCTGGGAGAGCAATGGGAATGCTGGTGGTGGGATCACAGCACTAGAGCAGCTCCAAGCAACGCTTCCACTCACACAGCAGTGAGGGAGACTACAATTGCACCGAGCCACCTAACACCAGGATAACACATAAAGGTGATGAGAGCTCTTTGCCCTCCTCTCCTGTCCAGCAGCTTCACTAAGACGTTATTCCATGAGTCATCATGCCTAAGATCCCTAACTCCAAGAATGAACTCCTTACCCAGAGGAACACCTCTTACACTAATCACAAAAACAAGTATCCAGTCTCCCTTTTGAGACACTGTTTCTGGATGCCTCTTAACACATCAAACGAGGTACATGATCTCATTTCATCCTAAAGCCCAAGCATCCACAGCGTCAGTAATGTAGAAATTGGGTAGGAAGTCATTCAGGACATCCACACACGAATAGCCAAGAAGCCATGCCACAACTGGTAACAAACTTCATGAAACAGAAATTTGACAGCTAGAAAAGAATACTGCTGCGATGACAAGCAGATATGGCAGTAATCTGTTTATTGGTTTATCCTGTCCAGTGAGTACAGATTTCATAAATGAAATAATCGCTTTAAACGTGAGATGCTGACTGGGATAGGAAAGCTTAACGGCTCCTCTCACCATTACATGCTGTCGTTGAATTAAAGAACAGGAAAGATAGGAGTAAGAGTCTGGTATTGACACTGATGGGACAAAACTTATCACTAAGCACCACTGCAGATCTCTGGTTTGCACTTGACTCCCAGGTCCCCAGGGTTTCAGCTGGTAGATTTCAGTGCTGTAATCAGTAGCACTGAGGATATCTGACAAGCAGGCATTGCAGTGGCAACCTCAGCATCCAGAAATGCTGAAGCAAGAGCTACAGCAGCACTGTTACGGTTCACACCTAACAGGATGTCAGCCCAGCCCTACAAGACATTAGTGCATCTAAGCAGAGATGCACAACATGGAATAAATTGAGTCATTTCATTACCTGAATACTATGAAGTCTCAGAATAACCTGATAACCTCACTGATTCATAAAGTCTATGACCAAAGCCACTGATGGAATAAGGTATAGCGCTTAAATTCTGCCCAGTTCACCCTAATCCCACCTGATGAGGACAAAAATTTCCCTGGATGCAAGCCACAGCAATGACAAACTACTACTGCTTTAGGAGACATAGGGTGGTCATATGGCACCTGCATTACAGCAAAATTAATTTTATATCTTTTATAACAAGAATTCAAAAATCTGTTGGCCCTGTAAGGGAAAAGAAGTGCTGACATTCAGTGAGAACTGACTGTAAACTGAACTTTAACTCTGTACAAAATGGGTTTAATTCCTGCAAGGTAAAGGCCTAATTCCTCTATTTACTTACTTCCAAAGGATATCTCTGTTTTTGTTTAGTTGTAACTGGTTTTTTTTCAGGTTGCATCTACATACAGCAGCTGCCAGGAGGTCTCAAATGTTTCTTCAAAGCTTTCCATAGGTAATTAAGTCTCAGCCACACTTGCATGGCAGCTTTTTGTAATAAGCCAAATCACGGTGCAGGCTTCAGCTACAAGTAATTAAAAGCTCTCTGATACAGTGAAAACACAGAAATACACAACCAAAATAGCCCACTTAGAAACAGAAAAGCTCCAAAACACAATTTATTTAGTGTTTCAATTTCTTCATTTGCCTGAAACTTCCGTATGGAAAAAAAGCCAGCACAATGGTTATGATAAACCAAGTCACATTGCAGAAGTGCAATGAAATGCCCTTCTGTGAATCTCAGTCAGCCTCCAACCCCACTGGCACTTCTGTAAGTATCAGTAGGGAAAGAAAATTTAGATTAGATATTGGGAATAATTCTTTAGAATGAAAGTATAAGGAGGTGTAGATTTAGTACCCTTGTTCCTTAGATTTAGACAAGATACTAGGAAGAAATGTTTTACTGGGAGGATGGTGAGGCACTGGAACAGGTTGCTCAGAGCAGTCATGGATGCCCCATCCCTGGAAGTGTTCAAGGCCAGGTTAGATGGGGCTTGGAGCAACCTGATCCAGTGGGAGGTGTCTCTGCCTATGGCAGGGGTGTTGGAACTGGATGATCTTTAAGGTCCCATCCAACCCAAACCATTCTATGAAAAGGTATTTTCTACTTCCACATGTCTTTCATTTACATCCCCCTCCTCGAGTTGACTGGGAATCCCCAAGGAAAGGAGCAGAGTGCCATGTTAGCCAGGTGGCATCCAGCCTGCAAGAGTTCATTTTGCCCAGAGAAATAAAGACAGGACAATCCTATTGCTGAGATCAAGCAGCAAGGACGAAGTTAAAGCTGGATATGGCCACAAAATTAAGACAGAGATGGCAAAGCAAGTACTTTTGTGTGCATGGGCTACCTGGGGGATGCAGCGCCAGTACAGGGCAGGACAATCCACAAGCAAATGGTGCAGAACAACTGTATGATGAGATGCTTAATTAAAGGCAGGATGACCAAGAGTCAGTCAACGGAAATACTTCGGTTTCCTTCAGGAGAAGGACATTAACAAAGTCACAGCAACCAGTAACAGCGCTTTCTGTCATCCATCCTGTTATGGTTGGGGATTTCTACACTTAAATTCCAGTTTCAGTGATATGGTTTGGGTTTTTTATTTGTTTTTCTGGTTTTTTTATTTTAAAATCTTTCTTTCACTCAGTCTCCTTTGAAAGGAGAATAATGTGGGGTTTTGAATGCCTCAGGATTCAGCCCAAGGAGAAACATTCCCTGCGCTGGGACTGGGCAGTCAAGTGTAAGTAAAAAATTACCATAATGAAACATGAAGGTTTTTGCACCCTCCTTGCAACAAATAAAATGCTCATTTAGATTCATAGAGTACAAGATATTTTAATCTAAAATTGGCCTTCTCCCCCATTAGAATCCTACAGGGCTTGGTTAATTACTGTTAATGAGAATACATTTTTACACACTACCTGTTCATTTATTTTCAGATTTATTTTTAATACCAGCCCATTTCCTTTGGGAAAAGGCCTACCCTTATCACACAGTCCTCCGAGAAGCACAAAATAACGGCTGTCACTTCGGGTCACCATAGCAACACTTCTGTAACTACGCTGAATTTGGTTCAACAGGCAAAAATATATATACACACAGCAGCAGAGGTGATGATAATAAATGGCTCATAACACCCTTCACGTAATTCTCATTTCAACAACAACGTGCTTTCCCCTCCTTTTGCCAAAGTAACCCAGTTAAGCCTGGCACATCCCAGAATGGCAGCAGATAATGCTGCTGTGGAAATGCAGATCATCGTTCATCGTAGCCTCCATCACCCAGCAAACTCCCAACCTCATGGTACTGTGAAGAACCACCTTCTCAGGGCGCCAACAAAAGTAAGTTCTGGTGGGTTTTTCATCCTTCTCTGTATTCAGAGCTGGAGGCTCCTGCTGTGACATAAAGCCACTGCTGCTAGGTGTCTGGCAGAGCTGCTAAGGCAGCGTGGGCCACTGCTAATCCACAGCCAAGGAGGCACCTTGTCAAAAAGGGATGCAGTTGTTGTTTGGGGCTAATTTAGAGAGACTGCCAAATACCATTAGAAATGCCTTCATACCACAAGCCAGCAGTAGGTGATCGAGTCACACGCTGTCACCACATTGATTCCCAAAGGATGCGCCCATTTGAGTCCCATCTACACTAATGGGAATTATGGGCAGAGCACAAAGAAATCTTAAATGAAACAGGCTTGCAAGAGCAAATCCACCATCAGAAGCAAAAATTAAAAGTTTTCCATTTTTTTCAGTGGGAGGAAGGTCAGATCTCAAGTTGGTTAAATCAGTTTCATAGAAACAGAAATTAAATTGAATATGTGGCTTCTTTATTTCTCAACAGAAAAAAAAGTGCTTTTATGGGGGGCCATTGTTTCCTCCTATGAGACACATTTTAGCTGGTATTTCATGAATATTAGTGCCTTAGTCCTCACAACACTAATGAATCCAGGCATCCTAACTCACTGGGGGACAAGCAGAATTTTCCACAGTCACCAGGAGACAATTTCTGAGCCACCTTCTCACAAAAATACATGACAGCTGTGGTGGAAAATTGCCTTTAGCAGGATTTTTTTCCCCCCTTCTGATCTATATTGTATATTTTATTTTGCATTCAATCCAGTGTTTAAATGCACAGCCAAACTTAAACGGAAGCTTCTTTTCCTTCCAGCCCTCCCCGCCACTAGAGCGAGGGAAAATGTAAATATCTATGCATGACATTCCTGACAACAGACAGTAGTCTACAGTGTCTTTAATTTCCAAGTGTGTGATAATGCTTTAGAGAAGTTTAAGCTTTCAGTTCTTTCTCATTTCTAAAGTCAGGTTTTCTGAATTGAATTTTTAGCCTCTTTTTTAGAGTGTCCAAAAAAATCCTAGAGTACAACTCTCTTAGAAAAATAAGCAATTAAGTTTCATAATTTTTTAAATTCTGCTGTAGTTGCTTTTAATAAAATTCCCTACCTTCACCAGCAATTTAACAAGAACAGCAAATAATATGCTCAAATAAAGGTATCAATACTGCTCAAATTAAAGCACAAAGAAAATGCTACACTATCATATCATTTTAGATGAATGTGAAAATGTTTTCTGATATTTTATATCCTCCTTCTATATTATAGTTTTCCCCATCTTTCTAGGTAGAAAAAAGAAAACAGACCAAAATCCCTGTGTCTGCACCCACAAAGCATCAGCATTTTATTGTCCAAACTGGAATTGAATGGACATTCTGAATTGCCCAAGGCAACAGCCTGACAGAAAAACCTCTCAGGACAGATCATCTCTTACAGGGTTATTTTCCAAGCTTAACAATTAATTCCTCAAACCTTATAACTGGTTGCAAAAAAGAAGAGCTTTGTCCCTCTATTTGTTTTGAAGATCCCACTATTTTATTTCATCTTTTCCTTATTTGCACCTCTGCTGTGAGAGGGAGAACCAAAGTTGCTGAATTTACTTGCCCTATAGGATTAGGTGCTTCAAATACCTTTCTGGGACCCTCTCATTTCCACTTGTGCAAGAGGAAGAATCCCAGCCTTCACCAGTTTCCTCTTGAAGAGATATATCATGTCTCTCCAACTTGTCTTTTCTCCTTCTAGCTGTTTTGAGATGTGTGCAATAAAGTTGAAGAGAATACTCACATTGAGTATCCAGCTCCAGATGAAGCTCCATCACTCATCCCCACAACAGCCCAGGAACCACTAACTACACTATTCCACCTCCTGTAACTTCACACTTTATTTTTTTTCATTCTAGATATCTCTAAACAGGAGCTTTAATGGAACAAGATATAATAATGCTCGTGTTTTCTTTCAGCAGAAATAGGGTTTAATATAATTTCATCACAGGGCTGATTTATCTTGTTTCTGCTAAGTATGCAATATCAGTATTTATTTTTAATTCAATTACAGTAAAATTACACCCTAAACTGCATGTTAAGCCACAGGTTCACATCACAAAGAGCTTAGCAGCAACACCAGTAGAAGAAATATCTGGTTTGCCTTCATCTGTCCCTTTTTCCTCCACTGGATCACACAGCTCCCCTTCCCCTCAGCTGAGAAAGGTGCTTGCGGTGCTGAGCTCTGAGCCAAACGTGCCTCAAATTCATTGATAGCATCCACACCCTCATCTCCAAAAGTTATGCTAGCACAGCAGAGAAGATAACATTTTGTGAGGTGGTAGTGGGATTACTTTAATTACCTAGCTGAACGTTTTACATGCATAAATGAATTTTAAGACTCCAGTAATATGTTCTTCAGGTACAACTTGGCATTTTTACACTATACAATCCCTGCACCACTATAAATTCCATGCAATCTTATCTTCTTTCTTTCCAGTTGTATAAGGCTCCTATCTAGCTCTTCAGTGATGTAAAGAGGACTCAACAACAAACAGTTTTGCACCAATTTAACTCAACTGGTTTAAAAGAACCTGTTTAGTTCAATGCAAACACTTCCCTGATGAAGATACACATTAAACAATACTGGTGTAAAATGGGAAAAAAACCACCACCTCTTGCTCTTCACACACGTAGCTTGGTGTTACCACTGTTTAAATAATGAATGACACCTCTGAATGTTTTTTTCTTTTATTTCTTCCTGATGCTCTCTGGCACCGTGCCTTCTCTTTAGTCAAGAAGAGAATAGTGCAGCTTGGGGAAAGTGAGCCCCTGCAAAGATGAAGCTGGTTATGAAAAGCTGGCTTTCCTCCACCCGAGCTGATGGAACACAAACTCATCCACTCCGACAGCTGAGGGTTGTGCTTGGCAGCACCAGGAGCCAAACACAACTCAGAAAAAACAGATAGTTCTTCCTCTCCTCCTTTTCAAGACCACCCTAACATCTGTAATCATGGGGATTCAGTCTAGACTTTGATGTACAGAGAATCATAGAATGGCTTAGGTTGGAAAGGACCTGAAAGATCATCCAGTTCCAACCTCCCCTGCCTTGGTCAGGGACACTTCCCACTGAATCAGGTTGTTCAAAGACTCATCCAAACTGGTCTTGAACATCTCCGGGGATGGGGCAGCCACAATTAGCTTTGTCTTGCTGTCACTGGTTCTGCATCCTGTTTAAGCACATCCACACAAAAGATGCACATTGATTACTTTATAAAAAACAAACAAACAAAAAACCCAAAGCACCCTACTTTCAGTGTACTCTGAGAAGCCGACAGCAGGTCAGGGTGAAGCATCACCAGGCTGGATTTGGTCTCTGGGCTGCAAGGTCTTTGTCAGCTGTCAGGTCTATCACGTGTAAGGCATGGTTAAACCACTTTGCATAGCCAATTATCAAAGCTTTCCCATTACAGTTCATAAGCCAAATCACAGCCAGGAACTAAGCTTATGTGTGCTCTATTGAAGACACATTATAACAACAGTTGCAAAGATAAACCATCAGCCAGGTTGTCATCTCTGTGCTTTCACTGATGTGCAATAATTATGGTTCACAGTTGCTAAAAGGCTTCTAACAAACCTTTCAAACTAATTTATCATAATTAATACAACCTTAGATACGTTTGAAGATTTCGGTCCTCAGCTCATTATTTATGGGCCTTTCAAAATTGTTCCAGTACATTAATTTTTCTATTTTTAAGCAAATCTATAAGCAGAGTCTATCAACTGCTAAAAGAATTACATTTCCCAGTTTATAAATGTGGGTAATATACATGTACATTAATAGCCTAGACCTTTTTTAAGCACTATTGAGTCATTAATTAATGATCTACAGAAATTATTAGAATGAGAAAGTGTCATCTTAGCAAGAAAGATATTATGGATACCTTGAAAGGAGCAGAATTAGCACACAGTACAAAATCTGCAAAATGTAACAGGCACTTCAAATATTTTGTATTTATATTTTGTATTGATTCTACCTTCACATTGTTACAGATGAACAGTTGTGAACACTCTGCCAACAACTCCATTCCACTTCTAGTAAAAAATCAGCTACAATAGCAAAGCTACAAAAATACATCTCAAGTGAGGTCAGTTTGATATGGAAATATAGAAATCAATGTAAGGACACCCAAGCCCAAATCAGCAAGGTACAGATATGTCAGACACAGGGGACAGAGTATGAGGGTTTGGGGGGGTGGGTTTCCACTTGCTCTTCAGTTTAACTAGGTTTGTCATTCTGGTATGCAGTACCACGTGAAGACATCCAAACTAGGGATGACTGAAACGAAACCAGTCCACAAACATCCCCACATTACCAAATCAACTACCCATTCACCTGAACAAATGCAACGGCAAAAATGTATTTTAACCCATTTCTTTAGCTATAAAACTGAGGTAAAGCATTGGATGTGTTTAGAAGTAATGAATAAAGGGAGATAAAATGTGAAATTAAATTTTCCCCTGTCTAGTATATTTCCATGACAGTTATGTGCAATTAGGATCCTAATAGCTCAGACCTCTACCCTCTGTACCCTACAAGATGTGGAAGAAAGATGTCAGCAGTCTGTTAATGCCGGCAGCAGCAAAGCCTGAAAGAAGTGGATATCTTCAGATACAAGGGATTTGATGTAATTTCTACAGTTTGAATCAAACTTCTATCAAATATTAATTATTTCCATCGCTATGTCTTCATATCGGCTCTTTTCCATATCTGTACTTTTCCCATTCCACCCTCATTAAAGTGGATGTTATCCATCTGCCAGAGTATGGTCAGAGCCTCAGACCTAACAGGCAGAAGCTGGACCTCATCTCTACTCTGCATAATTTCTATAAAGAAAACTTCCTCTGCCTCTCCTTGCATTAAACAGCTGTAGGGTGACCACTACTTATGTTCTGCAGCAGACACCGATACGTTTCACCGGCTGCAAGCAAGCCCCGTGATAACAGCATCTCTAAGTAAAGAAAGCATTCTGGTGGGATGGAGTACCCTTACACACTTATTTACTCTTACCTAAGTCTGATTAGTGTATATTAATTATACATATCTGCATGCTATACTGAAATAACACATGGCATGATAAGGCAATGCAAATATTGAGTTTATTAAGTGAGTTTGTTCACGCCATACAGTGAAGTGCCTGTAAGAAGGCAACCATGGTATAGAAAAGCTGTTCCCCACTATAGTGGTGCATAAATGCTTGCTGGAGCTGGTCAGCACTAAATAGAATCCATCCCCGGAGCCATTTTGGAGCATGAAGCTTTAGATGTTATCCAAAAGCAGCACTGCATCAAGGGGGAGACTCCTTGCTTCTAGTGAACACAGAGCTCCATCATCTCCACCAGAAGCAACACAGGTGCATCTATCCGAGCAAACTGCCTTAGAAGTTGCCACAGCCCCATAAACAAAAAAATATTGAATGGTCTTTCCAGCCAATAAAGCTCACAGCCACAGTGAATTCCTAGTTCCTTTTTAAACATAATATGTCCAGAAATATTTTGATTAATTGGGGATGAAGAGAAATTCTTGTCCAAAGAGAAGAGCAGTCAATCATAGCCTTTGTTAACACGCCTCTAAGTGGAGGTCCTGACACAGCAAGGCCTCCTTTAGCTCCTGTTCAAGCAGCCAAATGGCCCCTGGAGGCATCTGAAGAACAGGGTGGTTTAATCAGGCAGTCCAGTTTATCACAGCTTAACAAAACAGAATTAAACTCTTTGTCTTTCCCTGATTACAAAGCACAGTGCTGTTCTGAGGAGGAAAGGTCTTAACGTGCTTTGTAAGGCAGACATTTCACCAGGAGCTGGCTATTAGCCAGCATATATCTCTGTCGCTATTTAAAGATAATCTGGTTAAACAGCTACATCTTTCCTTATTATGTTTTTGTTTCCACTATACACATGAAAATTAGCTTAGAGACCAAGAGAGCTAATTTACATTTTTAGGGATATGTTTTATCATTGTGTGCAGATAGGATTTGCAGTCTTTGCTGAATGCGTTGTGTTACCAACCCACTCGCTTTTCTCTGCCCAGAGAAAGGGGCAAAAAGGACATTTGCATCCTGTAAGCAGAGAATACAGTCCAGCTATTCATTGAAAAAAGCCTTGAATTATCACCCATACCTTAAGAAGCCAGGGAAAGTAATAAATGCCGAAAGCAAATTTTCCCCAACACATCAAGTGGCAGAAGAAAGTATAACACAAACTTCATCCACCCATTTTTTGGTCACTGTCTTTGAGACTGCCTTCTTGTGAACGTGAGGTGAATCCCACAGGAAATGAACAGCATAAAATGTGTCACCACAACTGTAGGTGTTTGTAGCTGTAAATGAAAATGGGCAATTCTCAGAAACCTTGTTGCCAATCATGTCACTAGCAAGGGTATGAAAGCTGTACTTCGTGCTTCCCTTCAGGCAGATCTCTGAAAAGTGGGTCTGAGAACTAACACAGCAAAGCACCAGTGTATATTTACCATCCCAGGAGAGAAAAACCTTAAGAAAGGAGATAAACATAAATATTATTTACTTGAAGAGGAGAGGAGTAAGGAAGAACTTCCAGGTTATTTATATATTACCTCCAATTTCCATCATTTACTAGTTGTACCAGGAACAGGAAAAGGTACAAATGGAAGAAAGTGTGAATAGAAACTGAATTTTAAAATATCAATACAGCTCACACACTTGATTTTGAAAACAGAAATACCCATCACATTTAGTACTGTGTACTCCATTGGCTCAAATGGGACCACAGTTCTTTTCATAAAGGACTGCAATCACATCAACAGTGCAACAACAGTGTCAATGTTTTTTATATACAACACATATAGTATGAAATGGTGCTAAATTGGTGTTTAATACATATGTACATATGATCAAGCAAAAAGCCTATACACAGCAGCATTGTCAGTAGCTTAATCAACGCTGAAATTACATTACAAAACACAAGCACTGGGAGAGCTGCATCGCTTGCAGAAGAGAGAAACTGAAAGAGCAAGCAATTTTCACAGTGATTGTATATCATTAGAAAGGTTTGGGTTGGAAGGAACCTCAAAGATCATCCAGTTCCACCTCCCCTGCCATGGGCACAAGCACCTTCCACTGGATCAGGTTGCTCAAAACCTCATCCAGCCTGGCCTTGAACACCTCCAGGGATGAGGCATCCATGACTTCTCTGGGCACCCTGAGCCAGTGCATCACAACCTGCACAGCAAAAGAATTATTTCTAACAGCTAAATTAAACCTTCCCTCTTTCAGCTTAAAAATATTACCCTTCATGCTATCACTGCACTGATGACTGAGGGATCAAGAGCTCCTCTCCACCTTTCCTTTAAGTACTGGAAGGCTGCTATAAGGTCTCCCCACAGCCTTCATTTCTCCAGGCTGAACAATCCCGTCTCTCTCAGCCTGCTCTCACAGGGGAGGTGCTGCAGCCCTCGAATCATCTTTGTGACCTCTTCAGGATTCCCTTTAACAGATCTACGTCTTTCCTGTGCTCAGGACTCCAGAACTGATACTCCAGGTGGGGTCTCACCTCCCTCAGCATGCTGGTCACATTTCTTTTGATGCAGCCCAGGACACGGTTGGCTTTCTGTGCTGCGAGAACAGACTGCTGGCCCGCATTGCACTTATCCACCCGTACTCCCAAGTCCTTCTGTTCCAGGCTACTCTCAATCCATACCTGCATGCATGGAGACTGGCAGAAAACTGTAACTCTATTTCATAAATATTTTGTAGCACAACTAAGCTTGCTCAACATGTGAAACTTCAGTATTCCTGTAAAAGTCAATGGAGCTGCGTCTTCAGTGCAGTCCCTCTGTGATGTTGCCCAAAAGGACTCCAAAGTCTCCCATGTGACTACTTGCCCTATTTTACAACTAAGAAAAAAACTGGAAGCAACTACAACATCAGTTTTGGGAATCAGAAAAGCTAACAGGTACAGGAGCTGCCAGGGAGCCAAGACCTTTTCAGCCTTGTTGCCTGAGTGTCATCAGATCTTGAGTGCAATCAAAGAGCATCAAGAAGAACCCTGCCATTCTGAGAAATGAACAATTTGTGTCATAATGAGTGATGGCTGGATATTTTTATAACCCCCCTTTCCACATCACTGTCACAAACCTCAGCAGCCTGTCTTTTTCTGCAAACTTTGCATTCGATGGAACCTCTTGGGCTGACATCTGCCCACAGCTCCAGATGCAACGTGTTGGGGCCATTTATTAAGTTTTGCATCTCAGCAAGTCACACTTCCTGTGTTCTTAGTCTAAGCTTAATAAAATAATGCTGGAAAACATGAGTTCTGTTGTCATACTAATTCAGTACACACACCAGAGATGTAAGTATAAATAATTAAGCCTACCAATCTAAAACACATATCTGAAAGTCACTCCAGCTGCCACTTAAGGCACAATTTTAAGTTCATCCAACATCTAATACCAAAACCACACTGGTACAAAACAGTATTGAAATATGAGAAAAAATACTTATTCCTAGACTCTGACCTTGCATGTCAAAGGTTGTAAAGTATCATTGAGCTATCTCACACTGGTTCCCTCTGCATTACTTCTTCCCTGTTTCACAGTGATATAAAAAACCCTACCCACCAAACAGGTAAGCAAAAAGCCATTGCCACACGTAGCATTTAATTGCTCAATTTTGTCTCCTACTCTTTCTATACAATCCACTTCCTAACTCCCTCTGCTTTCCTGCTGTGAAAATTCCAATAGACTAATAGGCTTCTCTGTCTCTGCTAGCAATAAAATTTTATTGTTAAAACATAATTTAAATACAATTACTGTATCAGATACAATGCTTTTCAGTTATTCAATGTATTCTTTGAAAAATAAAGTTATGTAGGAAATACATTTCAAGTTTTAATTAAAGTTAGAGGCTAAGGCTAAAACAAGAAAATATTCTTAAATTGAGACATAATGAAATACTGACTGATGAAGGGGAAAGAGACTGGCTTTGTTTAGCTTCAAAACCCCCAATATAGTTCACGTCAAAGCCAAGAAGAGACACCACAGCAAAAACAACTTCTGTAAGGAAGAAAGCTTACATTCCTGTGAAAGTTTTGCCAATTACACTCACAACACAGCATCAAAAACATAAATATATAGATATGCAAAAAAAGTAGCTAACTTAATTCCAAAGCCACAATAAAAACATTTGTCAATAAAAATTCCATTACACAAGAATATCAGCTACAAATTCTCCAACTGTCAGTACAAGAGAGTGCAAGGCTCACAAATACACTAACTTAACACTATTTACAGCCATTTGTGTCTTGCATCTTGCAGCACAAATGAATTTAAACCATATATTTTGAGCAACTTGCAAAATAAAGTTTTCTAATTAAGGGAAGAAGATCCAGCCCAGACAAATACAACAAGGAATAACACAGAAAGGATGTACAGAATAGCAGGGGCTGGAGAGGGAGGGTGGAGGAGAACCTCAGAAGGGTGATGAATACTGGAACACAGCTACAATTTGTGATAACATTTAACCCTCTGCCCTCAATTTAGACTCTCTAAGACATTAAATGAATACCAATATGTCAATAAACTAGGACAAACACAAGCCCAGATAGAACAACAAAACCCCTGCCCCTAACAGCATCCATCCCTCTTTGTCTTCCAGATTGCAGGAGAAGCCCCAGAATGAGAAGTCTTTAATCCACAGGCGAAAGCTGCTGGGCAAGAGTTAAAGCAGGCAGAGGCACCCGCACCTGCGGCAGCGGCTCATCTGCTCTCCCTACACAGCAGCCCTGCAGGTCACTGCACTTTAAAAAAAAACAATGAAGTCTGTCTGCTAGCACCAAGCCAATATCTGTCACCTGGCAGCTGTATTACACAGCAGTTGGCAGGGATAAAATAATTCCTTGTTAAGGAAGGATTTACAAAATATGCAGGACATTAACTGAACATACACAACTCGTAGTCTGAGATGGTGAATTCATTAGCCTAGGAGAGATTGCTGGGTAAATGCAGGCTGGAGAACCAGTGCCTTTGATTTGTCAATGGGGATGCAGCAGAATTTGTGCAATTCAGGACAAGAACGAAGACCACAATATTTAAAGGAAATTCTCAGATTAATGGGAATTAAGGGTGAAGCTTGAGTGCACAGAACGGAGTCCAGAACAGGGGAAAGTTTGGTTAAGTGTCAAATGGCCTTAACATCCCCAAGAGTAAAATTGCTAACACCTCCAACATCCATTACACCAACCATTTGGCTTGCACAGCTCTCTGAGGAAGGGAGAGTGCCAAACCTCATCTTCCAAACATGACTATTAGAAACTACTTCGACATTTATCACACCACTGCCCAAATGCTGCTATGAGATGTCCAGGTCTTCTCAAAACCTTCTTTCATCTTCCACAAGCAAGTTTATGTTATAAAGCATCCCCAGTTTGATCTGCGATGCCCTGGCGAGCATCATCTGCCTGGGTGGGGTAGATGGGAAAGGAGGGAGCACCAGCAGTTGGCCGCCAGATTGGAAGGGGAGAGAGGAAAAGTTCTCTTTGTTTGATCCAACCATCAGCTGAGAAGAGTCCAACTGGAAAGAAAATATTCCTTTCCCACCTCCCTTTGGACTAAGTCACAACAGCCCTTCTCAGCAGGTCAGAGGAACACGTGGCTCCTGCTCACAGGCACCAGTCCTGCATATACCTCTTACCACTGGTTAATTAGCAATGGCAATTTGCTCCTTATCACTTCCAGCACTGTGTTGGGTTATTTCTTTGTTGTTTGGTTTTGTTAGGGTTTTTATGTCGGTGTTTCTGGGTTTTTTTTAAAGCCGACTTGCCCTGACATCCAAGGGCTACATTTTATTTTCAGCTTAAATTAAAGGCTGCCGAAATCCATCATGGTCTCACCTCCCTGCATGAGGAGTCAGCTCTTATCTCTCAGTAGGGGGAAGTGAAAATGGGCTCGGTTGCCTAGAAACCTGAATGAGCATCTTTAAGTGAAAAGCAACTTCTGGACTGTTAATTCAAGAGCACAGAGTCCAGGCGAGAGGATGGTGCCAGTTACTTTGCCTTCAACATCTACAGGGTGACCCTTTCCTAGGAAGAATACAAGGTAAATAAGACTGGCTTAAGCCCAAGGTTTCTTAAACCAAGGAGCTGCAGTTGTTACAAGCAGAGCATCAGCCTCTCTGGGTGAAGTCGGCTCATTCTCACTGGGTCACAAAGGTTTGTGCAGCCAGCATCTGCAAAGACTTGTCCATTCATTTAATTTGAGTGTGGCACCGCAGGTACCTATTTGCTGGAAGTGAATCTAAGAATGAGCCAAGGGACACATCACTTATCTGAAAGTGGATATACAGTAGTAACACATTACAGACAGTGTTACTTACCTTCCAAAAAGTATGGTTCGCTCTGCCCTCAGCAAGAATGAATTACATTCTACTTTATGCAGAGATACAACCTATTTCATCAAATAAAAAATACATTTGTAATCTCCTCTCATCTAAATTACAGCATTTACCACATATTTACTATGTGGGGTTTTTTTTAATTTACAGAGAAAATCATGATTAACAGCCTATAAGGAAAGTTTTCTATGAAATTTCATAATAGCTCTCAAATCTGTTCCCATGTGAAATGGTTTTACCAGTGAAATCAAAATATTCAAGATAATCCTACGAAGGTGATCATATCGTACATACTGGTCATGCTGATAGCTATGTCATAAAGAAATAAATGTTAAAAACAGTGTTTTGAACATCAGCTGAATTTTCAGACTACAAATATTAAAGGCTAAAAACAAGTAGTGGAAGAGAGTGAAGTACCGATGCAAAGACCCACGGTGAAGAAGAGCGTTCAAGCCAAGACTTTAACTCCTCGAGTAGCTATTGCCGAGACTGGTGGGGACAGGCAGTCACCAGGGTAAGTGCCAGATCTTACTGTACTCCTTCACCAGACTGGAGTCAATACATTGCCACAGGAGACTCAGTTAGCTTGGGAAGCAGAAAGACAACTACAAAAAGGGGAGTAAGGGCTGTTTCAGAGACCACTGCATCCAGCTCTTCCGTGCAAAGTCGGTGTCTCAAGCCAGCCTTGCCTGAAAGCTGTGCCAGCGACAGGGAGCACCCCAAGATGCAAATACACTTCTGCCTGACATTCTTGCCTTCAAGCCTTAGTCAATTATTCAGATTGTATGTCCAATGCCAGAAAGCACATTACACTCAAACAACTGCTTTGACTTGCTACATTGCATTAAAACCCAAAAGGATATTATACTGCTACTAAGTTGGCCAATGAAAACATTACAAACAATTACAATTATACAAGCTACAATTCAAGTGCAAACCATTTGTGCTTTCCTCCACTAGCACTTGGCATTACTAGAATCACAGCAGAACTACATTATTTGTATTTATTTTGGGGAAAAGCAAACAATCTGGACCCAATTTGTACAGATCTTAATGTCCATCGGTTGAAAAAAAAAGTATTTCTTCCCTATCTTGCAGAAACACTAAGAACAAATATACAAAGTGTTTAGATGTTAAAGTGATCAAAAAAGGTAAAAAGGAAGAATTAATCATCATAATGACAAGCTCTGTCATGCATGCTCTTCTTATCAACCTTTTTTTGTCTTTCTTTTTAAACCTCTCTTCTTCCCTGCTTCTTTCCTCGAGTTAATTTATTCTAACATTTTTCTTGATGCAACAGGCTCAATAACATGCACATAACTTGAGAAATCCACATGGTTTCCCTCCCTTCCCTGGCCTCAAGCAGTGGAAACAAGATCTACCCTCATGTGCCCCTAAACCACTGACCTCTGCTTTTTAGAGCTAATGAAAGCTCAGATCATGGCAAACACCGTCTATGGTAATTGTTGCTCTCAGGCCAAATGTTTTATCTACCATCTACCCCAAACACCAGTAACCACCAGGTGAGAGAACACTCTGATATTGAACACTGCCATCAGCACTCTGAAAGAGCAATCAAATACAATAAAGCTTATAAGCACAGGCCCTGTTCTGATATTTGTTTTGCTTTCAGCTATCCCTGACTTCTTTTAGAATCACGGAATGGTTTGGATTGGAAGGGACCTTAAAGGTCATTCAGTTCCAAACCCCTTCCATGGGCATGGTCACCTTCTACCGGATCAGATTGCTCGAGGTCTCATCCAACCTGGCCAATACTTCCAGGGATGAAGCATCAACTTCAATTTATACCTGTTTTTAAAATGATCTGCTTGACACTCCAGGTCACAGGGGGAAGACAGCAAGCTCTTTCCCAAGTCTTCATTCTACCTCCAAGGAAAAAGACAAAATAAAATGCACTACTCGCTGCCTACTCTGCCACCCTGAATATCCTCTACATCCCAACGCAGTACAAAGAAAAATTTTCTCTCCTCTCTGCTTCCATCAAACTTTAGAGAGAGCCATGAGCAAAAGGTACTTAAAAAGAGGAGCACATCCTGGGCTTGCTCTTGGGCTTCAGCCCCAGCTGCACACAACCGATTCCCACCCTGCTCCCTGGAGACCACATTATCAGTGCCTTGCCAGCCGAGAAGGTGAAAACAAGGGAAGGGGACTGGTAAGGGAAGGAAGGAGAAATCACATGAAAAATAACACAGCAGCTGGTCAGTGAGCCTCGATTTTCAAATCTAATCTCGGTTTGTGCAGTCAATGGGGGAGAAATGCCACAATTTGCATGACAACGGCCAAGCAAACTGAATAGTGGCAAATCAATTCTGCCAAGAGAAGATAAAGCAGAATATATCTAATATATTAGCAACAAGGTAGAATTCAATTGCCATTATGTCTGATGATATTGATTAAAACTGACACTTTTTTATGATTATTATTCCTCTTCCACTTAGGATGTGGAAACAACTGAGCCATATAAAGAAGCAGTTGTCTTACACAAATGAAAACATACTTTGCCGTGGAAGAAAATAATGTAAAGTCCACATCCATTAGGAGTAACAGTCCTAGAAAATATTAGAGCTGGCCATTTTAGCACATTACAACAAATTATGTTCACTTGGGCTCAGACAGGGATTCACTGACTTTAATTTATACCCATCAGGAGAGAAGTAAATAGTATAGCTGAAAGGAAGCATTAGGTTTTATTTATGGCTTAGTTTAAAATAATCAGCAAACATGATATCTCTGATTTCCTTCCCACTTATGAGATCTGACTGTCAGTCTTGCCTTGCTGGTGAATTTAATAAGCCTCACTACCAGGTTTAATATGAAAGTTTTCTGAGAACATGCAATTGTCTATAATTAAAACTATTTTTTTTTAATTCAGATAAAATCCTCCTTCTCTGCCTTGGTCACCAGTGTCATTATCTCATTTAATAGTTTCCATTTCAAAAACTACACTACAGCTGAATGAGAATTGCTGGTCTGACAAGGGAAGCACATCCAGCACACAAAAAAGAAAGTGCCTACCAGTGCTGCTGCTGTCTGAGTCTACACAAAAGGTAATTGCAAAGCAAAAACTCACAAAGTTAGGATGCTGAAAAGTCTGTTACTTTTAACAAAAGAATTTGCCACAATAAATAATAATTTCCAAGTAAAAAAAATACAGCTCTGTGTGTTTTTTAACTACCAGCATGTCATCATGGATATTAGAGACAAAGGCTGCAGGAAAACTGAGCCAATATTGATTTTGTCACTGAATCTGTTCCGCACAGCACTAGAAAAGGACAGCAAACGCATCTGAACCTTGTCATTGCCAAACCTTTTGACTTTGTTACTAGCTAAAAAGGAACCCCCTTGGTCCCACTTTCAACACTGCAGCTTCTCCTAGTGCCTCCTTGAATACTAAACACTTCCCCTGGCCTACATGCCAGCGTTGTCCTTGGGCTCAAGAAGATAGCGATCTGCCAGAATAATGTGCCAAGAAAGGCAGACCCCTGATGCTGCTGGTCTTGAGGGTGTCCTAAGGAGTTCTGGAGGGAAGCTGGAGAAAATAGGAGGCTCTCAGTTGTGTTTACAGAGGAGAATCGTCCCTCTTCCACCTCACAGACATCAGAGGAACAGGCAGACACCACCCTACTCTCACACATCCTCCAAAATCTGCCCTGAAAAACTCTTCAGTTTACTACCTACTGTGCATATATTACAGATCCCAGGCACAGACATGTCCAAACCTGCCCTATAATATTTCCTTCAACAAGCAGCAGCCTTACATTAATATATATTAGATTTTGTAACCAACTTGAGTAGAGATGTATGTGACATTTGCTCCCTGAAGTGAAATTATACATCTACATAGAGCCTATCGTGTTTTCCCATCTCATTTCTTTTTACAGCAGTTCAGCTGTCAAAAAATCTCTCTCACTCCAGCATGAAATGAAACAGATCTTCAGGGTTTAACAATGAGGAGGCAAAAACCCCCAAGAACAAGCCAATGTCAGTAGCAGGGCACTGAGCCCAGTTTATGGATCAGCAAGTCAAGGCCCAAGAGAGTTTTGAACAAAAGGGATTGTGCTTTACCAGTTTACTTTCAACAGTTCCTTCGGGGAAATAAACCCTCACTAAATTATCCCTCAGCAAACTGGGTTGTAACATGCAAAGACTTTACTTGCATTTCTTTTAAACAGAGAAAAATCTTTAAGTACAAGGTCTAAAGTTCAGGTAACTTGCCAATGTAACTATGCTACTCCACGTTTAAACTGATTCAAAAGCAGCTTGGAATACACATTTCATAAATTCAGACCTTTCTGCTCTTCTGATCTTGGTTATTCAGTTTTTCTTTTTCAAATAACAGAGCCCAGCAGTTCCCAGCACTCAGCTGTACATTCAGCTGCATCCCACAATGCTGGCTATCCCAGCGGGACAGCAGCATCCCACTACGGTCAGCAACACGGTCTCTACGAAGAAACATGAAATACTGCTCATTTTACTTGCACTTATATCTGCTAGAATAAAAGGAAACACATGGAAAAACAGTATCTCTAATTTCATTTAAATATGGTGATTAGTTAACAGGTCTGAACAAAAGGAGTTAAGTATTGGGATGACTTTTTTTTTTCACAACAGCTGGATGAATAATGTGGGGGGAATAATTTGTAGGATAAATTTCAAGGTTACCAAGAATGGATTTTAGTTTACTCACAGTCTGTAGATAACACCATCACAGATCCTATCTGAACTATTAGCACTTCTTAAATTAAAAGTATTGATTATTACAAGTAACAAAAAAACAAAAATTCAATCTAACTGTAATTCAATTCATAGACTCACTTGGTTGGAAAAGATCTTGGAGATCATCGAGGTCAACTGTACCTGTCCACTACTAAACCACATCCCTGAGCACCTCATCTATGCATCTTTCAAACACCTCCAGGCATGATGATTCCACCACCTCCCTGAACAGTCTCTGCCAGGGTCTGAGAACCCTTTCAGTGAAGAAATTTTTCCTGAAATCTATTCTGAACCTTCCCTGGTGCAACTTGCAGCCGTTTGCTCTCATCTTATCGCCTGTCACTTTAGAGAAGAGACCAGCACCCACCTCGCCACAACCTCCTTTCAGGCAGTTGTAGGCAGTGATGAGGTCTCCCCTCAGTCTCCTCTTCTCCAGGCTAAACAACCCCAGTCCCCTGAGCCACCTCTCATAAGGCTTTGCTCTCCAGCCTCACCACCAGTTTCACTGCCCTCTTCTGGAAATGCTCCAGCACCTCAATGTCCTTCTTGTGGAGAGGGGCCCAAAACTGAATATCACATGGGGGTTTTCACCCTCTAGGTTGGATGACTTCAACTTTTAGATTGCATAAATTTTTATTTGAAGACAATATAATAATGGTGCTGCCACCAAAAAGAATAGTTTTGTCTTTCTTCCAAGTCACCTACACCATTACCATTTCCTCTGTAGTCATCATATAGCACTAAAGCCCCCGAGTCAGAAAGGCTTTCTCATTCAACTAATTAAGAAACTGGAAATTAACTGAAGAAAAATGGCTATATAATGCATCTGACCCACCTTGGAGTTACTAAAGATGAAAGAGAAAAAAGGTAACTATATTTGAAACAGTTTGTTCTGGTAGACATTGAGCCATGGTTTTAGTAACTCATGCTGACGAGTAAACTGCCCTGAGAGGTATTAGCACAGTTTCACTTCCCTCCAATATTCCTATAGGTTCTTTATTCTGCATCTAGCACTGTATGAACACAGTGTAATATAACCTCATACAATATGCATTGGTTTATATAGTACAGAGTCAAACATTAATGATGAAATTTGTTCAAACCCTACTCGTGGAATCATAGAATCATAGAATCATCTGGGTTCGAAGAGACCTCCAAGATCATCAATTCCAACCCTTAATCCAACACTATCATGATTACTAGATCATGGCACTGAGTGCCACATCCAGTCTTATTTTAAAAACCTCCAGGGATGGTGAATCCACCCCCTCTCTGTGCAGGCCATTCCAATGCCTGGTTACTCGCTCTGTGAAGAGCATTTTTCTGATATCCAGCCTAAACCTTCCCTGGCAGAGTCTAAGCTCGTGCCCTCTTGTTCTGTTGCTGGTTGCCTGGGAGAAGAGTCCGACCCCCACCTGTCTACAGCCTCCTTTCAGATAGTTGTAGAGAGCGATGAGGTCACCCCTGAGCCTCCTCTTCTCCAGGCTAAACAACCCCAGCTCCCTCAGCCTCTCTTCGTAGGACTTGTACTCAAGTCCCTTCACCAGTTTTGTTGCTCTTCTGTGGACCCTCTCCAGCCCCTCAATATCTTTCTTGAATTGAGGGGCCCAGAACTGAACACAATACTCAAGGTGTGGCCTCACCAACGCCGAGTACAGGGGAAAGATCACTTCCCTGGTCCTGCTGGCCACACTATTCCTGATACAGGCCAGGATGCCATTGGCCTTCTTGGCCACCTGGGCACACTGCTGGCTCATGTTTAGCCTCCTGTCAATCAGCACTCCCAGGTCCCTTTCCACCTGACTGCTCTCCAGCCACTCTGTCCCCAGCCTGTAGCGCTGCACGGGGTTGTTGTGGCCAAAGTGCAGGACCCGGCACTTGGCCTTGTTGAACTTCATCCCATTGGACTCAGCCCATCTCTCCAGCCTATCCAGGTCCCTCTGCAGAGCCCTCCTGCCTTCCGGCAGGTCGACACTCCCTCCCAAAATATTCTTGCCATCACCATCTTCCTTTCTTCCTCGCCAAGGGCATAAGCACGTGATTGATGATAACAGGACAATTTCTGGATGTGTAATTAAGAATGCACATAGCAAAAGCTCAATTGAAAGGAAAAAAATCTCAAGGATCTCATTTAAAAAAATCTAAATTATTATAATGTTTGTTCAAATATACGCTCACTTCTGTTCATGACATCTAAACTGATGACTCTAAATAGAGTGGCTATTAAGATACATCCCAGAACACTTCCCCAGTACCCTAACACCTGTGAATAAACAGGAGTTTAAATTATTTTAGGTTAAATGAGTGGAGGCACTGCAACACAAACCTGGTGTTTGCAGGACGCTTAGTTGTCCCACCTCTCGCCCTGTGAATAGTCTGTTAGCTGGAACCCAGGCTCTTTCAAGCAAATTAGCTTTATGACTTCAAAGCCATTTATCAATTTATACCACAAAAACATCTAGAACTCAATTAAATGAGAGTAATTCCTTTCTGTGTCACAGCCAACCAAGATACTAACAGCAAGAACCATAACAGAGCGGAATATTTCATTCCTTCATATATCAAAGTTTAAAATACAGGCATACAAGATATGAACAAGCATGCCTCAGCCCTTCCTCTAATATATTAACAGGAAAGGTACTGATCAACATGAAGCCACTGCTTCAAATAACATCACAACTCTTAAGTGTCTGTGAAAATTTACAGCTGAAGGTAACTCATTGCAACCAGTTCTGTGCTTTGGTCTTCTATTTAGGAACAATGGTATTAATGCATTGCCCCAAAGAGTTAAATTCTCACTGGATTAAAAACAGTACAGTTAAATCTGTTTCTGAAAAAGAAGAGGGAAGAAAGAGTCAATTCTCTTGTAGTTAGTGGAGTTCAATTGAGTTAAATGCAAGTAAAATGAGGCATTTTCTTGTGTTTGGGCAGGCACAACAAAGCCTGTGTCACCCCAACAGTAGCAGAAACTATTCAAATGTCTTGCTGCAGGGAAAATTAGATTCTTTCAGGAAAGCCAATGAGCTCTCTTGTAAATCAGTCTCCAAAGACTAAGAACGTGAAAGCTCTTACATGAATGGGGGGAAAAAGGAAAAGAAAATCAACACTGAAGAATTCCAAATCACCATTACTCTTCTCATACCTTTGATTTGTAAAATGAAAATGTTTTCAGAAGACAAGTATGAAGACAGTGGGACCAAAACCTCACTAACTCTTGATCTGCTGACACCATGGTGCCCTGCAGTACATGGGCTGCAACAGCCACGACCCTCCTACAAAAATGCCTTTAAGCAGGGTGCAGGACACTCTTCCCATTCCTTCCTAAGCACATTGAGGAAAACATCACCCTTGTTTAACGACCCCGCACAGCTATTGGTAGTGCCATCAGACCACAGGATGGCAAAGGCTGGACTGGAAGAGAATATGAAGTTACATGGCTGTTTCTTTCACCATCTATGTAATTCCATCAATTTATCAAACGCCATAGATAAAAACCTGCTCCAGATTGCTGCCCTTCTAGGCCAGTGGAAACTCAATATATTCTGGAGGAGTAATTCCATCTGGCTGAAACCACCCATTTACATCGCTTAGTGACACCAGAGTGGTGACAAAGGGAGCTCTTTGCTCTCTGAGATGGATTAGGAGATGTTTTACTGGCAGCTGCACAGTGAGCAGTAGGTATGCGGCTGTCTGCAGAGAAGGAAATACTGAGAAACAACGTGAAAAATCAAAGCAGTAGACAGAAAGGAAAAAAATAAGAGATATCCTCCAGCATCAGTCAGGGACTTGGCTAGAAATGCTCCTGCCAGATTAGTTTCTGCAGCACTGAGCCACCAGTTTCCAAAACGATGGGTTCACTGAATACATTTACAATGAATAATAATCAACTTCTCAGCTTCTTATGACTTGGGTTTATATTCCTTAATCCTGTATCAGAATTCATCAAACACGTCTTTTTCTGTTAACATGGCTTAAAAGCGAGGATCACGTACAAACATGAAATAATGCACAGAGAAGAAATTTGAGCAGGTTTGAGTAAGTGAAATATTAGTAAGTGATACTACTGACAAGTGCAGCAGTCTATTATACTTGTGGGCTGCCACTTTTCCGCTGCCAGCTCTAATGAAAATTGATTTTTTGTTTTTGGTTTTAAACTGTACTATACAAGAAACGGTATTTCCAAAGACTTCCCTCCCCTTAGTTCCGACACATGGCACCAGTTCCCTTTTAAACTATAAAAGTCTTTACGGCTCCGGCTGAGCGTATTTCATTGAAGGTCTTTTTGAGCAACAAAACAGGCAAGACAAGTAAAACTGGGAAGTTAAAAGAATCAAAGCTTTAGAGGAGTCAAAGAACGGTCTCAATGAATCTGCAATTTTCTGGCGCATCATTCTGCATCAGATGAGTAATCCATCGTTTGGGACCATTTCCAAGAACGGACCATCTGCTCTCAGCATGACCGCGCTCATGGAAGCCGCATAGAATCTTTCACCTTCTCTTCAACAGCTCTAGAGAAAAATAATAATAAGGTTTCTAAAAAAGAACAAAGCCAATATATTGTAAGCTGCTTTGCCTGAAATACTGTCTCTTCACAGGTTCAGTACATCTAACACGCATTAGTGGCCTTCTGCCACCCATAAGTGGCATCTGACACGGAGGAAACAAATGATACTGACAGGGGAAAATGGATTTTAAGCCATGAGATCACAACACTAAAACAATAAAATTGCATATAAGTGATTGGGGGGATTTGCATATGTACAGTTTCTGAATTCTTCCCGATTTCACGCACGTGCTCTGTCATAAATGCCTCTAAGAGCAGCGAGGCAACCACAGAATGAAAAAGCTCCACATCTATCCCCTACCTTGCTGCAAGGAAGGCTACAGGACAAAAGCCCCTGATCTTAATGCTCCAGCAAGGAAACTCCATGGAAGGAGCCAGTTCTGAAAGGCAAAAAGAAACAAGCCAACATCTTGTTATGAAACTGTCCCGCAAATTCTAACTAAGGCAGCTGACTAATGGGATAGGATATCAAATTCTCATATCAACAAACAAGTGGGTGCTACCAGAAAAGGGGGTCCTGTTCCCATAACCCTGGCCTCTACTTCACAGTCTCCCCTATGCCAGCATGGGCACTCACCTGACCCTTAGGGAGCAAAGCTTAAACTAAACTAGCACAAGGTTTCAGATTTTAACTTAGAAGCAAAAATAAATCTCCTGAGGAGTCTCCAACCAGGAGAAAAAGATCAGCATTTTTGGCAGCAGTCTGCCACTAGGCCAATTCAGCTGTACTTTAAAAATCCAGCTAAAAGTTTATACTTAGGCAGCTGAAGTCACTCTAAGATCCTGCATGGATTTTAACAGTGCATGGGCTCCGTATGTGGCATAAGGAAGACCATGGGGTTATGTAGTTGAAGAGGAAAAGGCTCAACTGCTCTTTGTTATTAAGAGTGGTCTTAGAGCCACTATGTTGCTGCCATCAAAAGGGTGAGGTCTCCCTGCCTCCCCTCTCCAGGCAAAAGGAATGGAAATGGTTTCTTCCATGGCTGAAGTGGAAGTTTGCATTCTCGCCTTGCAGACTACACTACAACAAAGACAAATGACATTCCCAGAACAGCCTCCTCATATCTTTCCTGAGACTTCAAAGGGCAGAAGAGGTGCAGGAGAGCACATCACGTGGAGGAGCATAGGCAGACAGGACTACATGCATGGGCAAAGGAGCTATGACTGTGGGAGTCTGGAGTGTAAAGAATGCAGGGGCAGTGAAGGCCTAAGGGTAAGATGAGCTCTAGGACAGACATCCCAGTAGTGCAGAAATGGAGTGGAAGAGAAGGGACAAAGCATGGAATTATCTACAAATGAAACCAGGTGCCGAAGCAGCAGGAATATGTGCACAGGTGGGATTTAGAGCTTGAGTTAGAGGGGAAAAATGCAGCTGTGAGTTTTATGGAGTTCAGTTGAATTTTACAGAACATTTCTCCTCTGGCTCTTGTGCTGCAAACAGGGAAGAGGAGCTGGTCCCCTTCTTTCTACATGGGGTTTCAGTCAGAGCAGCACTTCTCTTCCTGCTCATCCACAGTAGCATCACTCAGTCTCCAACTACAAGGATCCTAAATGCCTCTGCCATTACTACAGGTCCTTATTCCAAATCTTCTTCACCAGTCATTGTACATCTCTTAAGTAAGGCTCCAGTATTCTTCCTTTGCAAAATCCAAATATTTTAGCTGTTAAAAAAAGGAATAATTTGATACAGAAAGGAAAAAAAAAACTGCAACACAGACCTTTGGAAACATCTGGCCTGCTCATCGTCATCCTTCAAAGACATTTCCAAAGGGCAGATCCTGAGCTGCCAGATTAATTGCTCAGCTGGCAGAGAGCAGGCCACCAGATTCCCCAAGGTCCCGGCTGTTCCTTCCCTATTACTATCAAGGCTCCCATTAGAGGCAACATATCTTACCCTGATTAAAACATTTCCTACCCAAGACTTACACCAGCCTCAGTCTGCCAATTTCAAAAGAATTGCTGTTGATTTATACCAAAGTAAAAGAGAGAAGTCAGTTAAGAACTGAAGAGAAAAAGCTTAACAATGATGGAGAGGTTGAAATATCAGAATACTCAGGCCTTGAGCTGCAGGATTGTCTTTCAGACCTCGGAGCATTTGCCCTACAAGATAATTTATCTTAGGAATATAAAATAACTACTTTTCATAAAGAAAAAAGTGTTCTAGCTTTTTATAAACAAATGTGCTCCATCTTTGGAAAATACCAAGCTCCCAGGATCAACTATCACAGAATTAGTTACCATCAGCTGCATCACTTCCAAAGCACTGTAGAAGGCAAAAAGGATGTAATGAATATGCAGAAACTGTGTTTACAGTTAAGAGCAACCATCTTATTTGCCCTTCTTTTTGTTACAATATTTCAAGACAACATTAACACTCATTTTTTCTGCTTTTCTACAATTGCCGAGTCTTGACTGATGATTCTTGTAAATATTTGTTTAGCAATTAATCATCTGCCTCTACCTTTTGGGCACTACCAAAAGCATCTTGATCACAGCCCAAAACACTTCAGTTTAATTCAGAACAGTGTAACTGCCTCAAAGAGAGAAGAAAAAACTCTACTTTGGATCATAGCAGCTCCTAGGTCTATGCCATTCACACATGGGAGTGAGCAGCCAGAGATCAGAATAAATACTCTGAGTACCAAAAGTGATCATTTAAATAGAATGTTATGGATTATTGAATGGTGATGTTTTAGGACATTAGTTAGAACTGCTACAGAGTTGGTGGTTGGTTTGTTTTTTGAAGGACCACAGCTATTTCCCCTCACTCTTTTCCCCTTAATAGATAAACCATTTGAAAGAAATAATAAATTATATTTGACCACTTTGATATCTAGTTGTCAGGTAATAATTTCTACACAGATGTTAAGGGAAGCTCACAGCCTTGAAGCCATGCTTGTACTGAAAGAAACACTGAGAATGAAAAAACCTCATTACTGTTTTTGTTCATTTAAAAAAATATATATATATTTTGCATCAATCACCCATCAAGTGCTACAGAGAAACAGCATCTACAGCATCCAAGGATACCCTTACCCTAGGTAACAACTCATAATCTAAACCAGACTAAAATAAGAAAAATAATCACACTCTAAATGACACACTAATGCATGGCATAAAACAGTAAGAGGCAGAATAAGAACTCAAATTTGTGTGATGTTTCTGGTTGTGCCGAACCTGACACTCAAGCACCGATGTTCTTCCCCAACTGCAATGACACAATCTTACTTATTTAATCACCAGTCACATCAGCATCCCTGAATGAAACTAGGCTTATCTACTTAAAATGTTCCACTCCCTTGCAAGGAATACCTTTTCCACACTCCTTCTCCTTACAGCTGAACTACAGCATATGGTATATGTAGATATTGATGCTCTACTCCCAACCACACCACTGCTCCAGCCCTTGTAGCTGCCCTCGACTGGTATATTGGCTCTTGCCAGCCCCATCACCACTGCTCTCTTGGCAGAGTTTTCCACGGTTATGAAGAAAATGTGCTCCTGTTCCATGTGTTCCCAAGCAAGGATGCCAGTCTTTGGACACCAGCCTTTGGCTTCAGGCCAGATGGATGCTTTCTGCTGTTCCTCTGCCTCATGGACTTGAATAGCAAGTAACTATGAACTGTGAAAAACACAATACTGTTATCTACTGAAGAAATAAGCATTGCTCTGCTGCACAGCAGGAAAACAACCCCAGATTAGGAACTAGAGGTTTTAGAAAGAGGAAAATAATATCCTATCAGAAAATCAAAATGTAAAACTAATCTAGACAAAGAAATGTAACTTACCATCCAAAACACATACAAGGTAAATGTTGCACCATCTTAAAGAATGTAAATATTACTTATGCCTCACATTTACGGAACAGTATGAGGGGCTTGCAGTTTTAGCACCTTTTTTTTGGAGCTGGGGAATCACTACTCAAAATCTGTAAGAAAAGCCATGACATTTGTCCTTTCAGCAGTTCCTAAGGTGGTCCCCATAAGCAGGTGGCATTTTCTGTGCAGAATTTTCTCCTATTTCTTCCTATTATCCTATATTTAGGCCCACACTCCAAGCTTAAACCGATCCTCCACATCTACTTCATCCATCAGACGAACAGCTACTGTTTGTTACTTGACTTTAAGGAATATTAACTTACAGCAAGGCAGATAAGTTGGATTAATTACACTTCCCAGAGCAGCCAGGCACAGACACAAAGGCAAGAGGAACCTTTTTTGAACAAGCAGCAGATCAGCAGTCACATAGCCTGCTACACCCTGATACTATCCTGTGCGCAAATAACAACAGTCTGTGCCTGTCTGGCACATTTACCAAGAGAAATCTGGCACATGTTTTACTGTGAATAATTAGAACAAACATACAGAACTCTGTTCTTTCAAGGTAGCTTTTTATTAGTGCTCCCTCCCTCCACATTTTTAAACTGAGAGTAAGATGACAAGACACAAGATTACCAAAAGCGAATTCAGCAAGAGCCTGAAACAGATGATGGGGTAGCAACTGGAGTAAATAAAATCTCCACAAAAGCTAAAGAAGAACAAACAAAACACATCTTAAACTGCACTTTAGAAATCTGTTCATCCGTGAAAGTACACCTATTTCAGTTTCTTCCTGAAGTGATTTAGATATAAAAGCTTTAGAATACAACCTGAATTTGGTTTATATCTTACATATACCAAGATTTATATATGTAAAGACCTGATTTTCGATATAGATATGTATTGGGTTTCCTTTTTAGCCATAGATTTTTGGTTGTAGAAGAAATCTGTTCATAGATGATAAGAAAATCCACAGAGAAATCTAGGGAACACGTCTGATTTCCTATGTTTTATTTTAGCACCAAGTCTCCTCATCCACCTCATCCTCTCCCCCTCTGACTCCTAAATCTGGAGAACACCCCAGATTTCACCCAGAGGCAGAGGTAGCAATCTGGCTTAGAGGCTTCCTGGCACCAGCTCAGACCCTGAAGGCACACAGGACTCCTGTGATTCACAATTCAGGAGGCAAAGAGAAAGACCTCTGCGTGCTTCAGCGTGGGGTTTTTTTAAATAACACTACAGTACCATGTGGTAGTGTAGAAAACAGTGAGACACCTCAGATGCCAGGAACAGTCATTTTCAAAAGCCTGGCATCAGCAATACCTTGTTTGGCACAAAGTCCACCGAGGGTGCAAAAGCCACGGGAACCACAGAAGCCCTCAGCTGCTTGTCCTTGTTTCTGTGTGGCCTCCTCCCATCATTTCAACACCAACATCCACACAGAGAGGCTGAGAACAAAGACCAGTTCTCTGCTGTCCCCAAAGGGTGGCTTGTGCCCACACATGGAAGATGGCAGCCAGCCCAGTGTCAGCTACCAAGAGCCCAGCAGAGGGACAGAGCAGAAGCACCTCCACCAGTGCTAGTCAAAACAGCAGCACACATTTCACCATATCTTGGGATTCCTACTTGGAAGTTCAGGGATCAGTTTTCAAGGGCCATCTTATACAGCCTTCATTTACACAAACCTATATTCAAAAATACTTCCATGCATATGCTGGTCACAAAAATAATCCTGTTTTAACACCTGAAGCCTGCATGAACATTCCTGTACAGGGATTCAAGTTCAGATTAGAGCCAAAACTATCAAACTCTGACCTGGACCAACCACCATAACCACAACCAGGTAGAGAGAAAGTGATTTGATAAGACTGGTTTAAGAGAAAAGTGGTGATAGGAGAGATGTAATTTGGAAAATACATACATGGGGCTTAAGCATATGTTGTTTTTCTACTCTGAAAATTTACTTCCAGGAAGTTCTGAAGTGAGATATTGCAGCACCAGTCACTATCAGAACTCATTCCAGCTGAATTTGGAAAGGGTTTAATCATCCCATTCCGGACAGCTTTGATGGAAGTGATGAGTTACATGAGTCAGGGTGGGTGTCTAATCAACCTAATTAATCTAATTTGATGATTAACCCAAGGAGAGAAGAGCTCCTTTAGGCACAGGTAAAACAGCACATGAGTCACTCCTTGGCAGTGACAATCATTAGTTTGAAAATGCAAGTTGTGGTTTGTTGGGAGGTTTGGACCGAGTCTAAAATGGAAACACACAAATTATCAGATGCTAGGACAGAAGCTCTAGGCTGTCTTCTTCAGACCACCAGAAACTAAGGCACCACTGTCACTGCAACCATCTGTTCATTTGCCAAGCACCAGAAAGTGTCTTGGAACACACCACTCAAGTTGCAGCTGTACAGCCAACACACGGAGGTCGGTTCTGCTGCAAACAGCAATGGTGAGGGCTCTTTGCAGGCAGATTTACACATCATGCTACATTTCAAGCTGTTTTCATCATTCATCCTCCCCATGAAACCTCCATAAAAACACTCAATTTCCATACAAAAGACACAGCTTCCACAGCGTCAGGACCCATTTCACAAGTGTCTGATGCCTGACAGCTCCTAGGTGATGCCTCTGCTTTCTTCACACAGAAATTTCAGATGTCCCTTATACAACTTCAAAGCCAGATCTCATAGATCCAGTCCAATTTCAGCACAATACAAGCAAGCTGTGTGAGTATCTATACATTCCTATAAATTGAAGGCATCAAAAGCTAGCCTAGGCACCAAAAGAAGCAGCCTACCCCTTGCAAACAGCATGGTCTATTTGTTGCTACCCTCACACCTTTATCTTTTCTGTGTTACATGGCTGAAGAGCAAACTGGATGGGTGAATTCACACAGAATAAAAACATTTTGAGTGTAAGGAAGGTTAATTTTAAGTTTATGCAATTTTCGAGTACATATGAAATTTGACCATTCTTTCCAGAACATAAGGAACTGATGGAAGAAATTAAGTTATGGCACATCTGACATTGGAGAGTTGTCCTGATTTCAAGTGGCTGTTTGCCACGTAAATCAATTGCCAATAGCACTGGGAGCTCCCATTGGCTAGTGAAATGCTCCTACACCGTCCTGGCAATGTTGTCACCCCATACACAGATTCAGCAGCCTGCCTGTATACTTAACAGCCATGACAATAATTACTGCAGAAGTGATTTATCCCCTTTGGCCTGATCCAAAGCCATCAGAGCTCAGTCGCAGCACCCAGCGAACTCTCGATGAGTATTTACAGCTATCACGGGCTAATGTCTTACTGCCAACAGAAAGGCCATCTTCTGTTTCATATTCAGAGAGCACATTTCATTTTTATTTCTTAGCTTCCTGTAGGGGAGATGCAAATGTTGAAACTCTGCAGTCATCTACTATCATACAGCATGCAGCTAAGGAGAGAGTGGTCCCATTTTATTCAGATGAAAACCAATTACTCCTGTGATGTAATAAACCACTGCTTACACTTGTATCAACTATTAATTCAGGAATGTGCTTACCAAATTCTTAAAATGTCTCTGCCAAGGTGCATAATCAGTGTTCCTCAAAAAGGGAGGGAAGCAAGAAACAAAATCTGTTGAAGAATTACTTTGGCTGTTACCAGAGGTCATGGAAGTTGCAGGGACCTCCATCAGATTTACCTTATGTGTTGTTGGATGTTGCATACAAAGCAAAAAAAATGTTTCATATTTCCTAAGTAACTCCAGACAAGAGCAGTTCAGAAGTTCTCAGCATGAACTAGAAGTGAAGTCTTATCCTTTACTTCCTTTGTTTCTTCCCCTCAACTGAAAAATCCCTCCTGAAAACTTAATGACACGTTTTGCATTAATAGTTTAAATTAAGTCAACAGTGGCACAAAAACATTAACAAAGGACTGTTCAAGGAGGAAAAAGGTTTTGCAATAGCTGAAAGTTCCATTCTAGCTCAAATTACTATTAATATGGGGTAAATATCATAATGAGTGATGTGGGTGAGTGCTTTCAGAGTAGTCATCATCAAACAGATACCACCTTTATTTTTTCCAGCATCCCGGTGGGCAGCCTTACAAGGAATACATGTTTATAGAGAACATAGCACTTCTCACTTGCAAAAGAGAAAGAAGTCAAGATGTACATCAGCTGTTCTGCTTTCACTAACAGGCTTTCACCAGCACCAAAGAGCCAGCCACCACAGAAATCCTGCTCTGAAGCCCTGTCAATCCACTGCTACTCCTTCAACTCTCACAACACATCATTAACAAAAACAAATGCACATGTACACATGCCTTCCCACACACACTCTAAGTCAGCCATAGTTTCAGTATAAATTTTAATATAGCTAAAAGGTTTTCCATAAACTCATACAGGAGTTATTAGTGTACCTCTAAGAACAAACTCATCCTAGAGCCATGGCAACACGTACCTCAAGCAGTTCCTGCAGAAAACTGCTCAAGGAGTCAGGGCAACAAACTGCCAATCAAAAAACTGTTATGCTGCACAAGAGTGTATATTGCTGAAAGGAATCCATACTAAAAGAACTTCTGCTCAATGTGCATTTTGAAAGCATTTTTCATGTCAAGGAAACAGCCAGAGCTAGACTCATTTGGGGTACTTAATGAATAAACACAGGAATATAAGAGATGATAACTGGACTTGTACTCACACAAAAGATGCAGGGAAATGTGACAGAGCATCAGGGGTGCTGCTGGTAACAGCAGCAAAGGGTTCATGGCAAGCCAAAGGGTTCATGGCAAGCCAAAGGGTTCATGGCAAGCCAAAGGGTTCATGGCAAGCCAAAGGGTTCATGGCAAGCCAGGCAACTGCCCTGCAGCCAAGTTCAAATTTAAGCCAGAACAACAGAGACCACAGGCTCTCTGTCCTCCAGAAGCTATGTTGGAACCATCTCTAAACACAATCCTCCATCCTCTCAAATAAAACTAGTGAGTAGTTTCACTATAGTCAGTACAGTATCACTGGAAAATCTCTAAATAAGGACACAAACAGCCCCTCTTCCTCATCAGTTCCCCGCTGTTTTTCATCTGGGTATCAGAAGTGTTTTCATCTCTTTTAATGGGCATTTTTTTATTATTTATGTTTTGCATTTTCTTGTTTCATTGCTGGGAGATGAGGGGAAAGAAGACAACAGTAATGGAAGTTTAAAAATCCCCACGCCAATTCCAGAGAACCCAGAAAAATTGGCACTTTCGTGTTTGCATCATCATTAGACTCCCAGCAGGTGAGAGCATTTGCTCTTCAAGGAGGACTGAGAAAAGAAACAGCTCCCAACCGCTTGTACAGAGACTTGAAACCCTAAAGAGGATTTTTAAAACAACAGCCAAGGGACATGGAGAAGCAAAGCAGCAGGACCAGCTGCAGGGGACATGTACAACGGAAGATGGTTATTCCAGCTTGAAGAAATAATCAAGATTAACTGTCAAAGAGGAAAAAATAGAAAGAGTTTGTTATTTGTAACTTATGCAAGGGCATGTCAGAGTGTACAAAGTCATTTAACACATTTCCAGTTCCAAGTGACTATGCAAGAGGCAGTAGTGGATGCCAGGCTCCATAATCTACAGCCAGGCTCAAAGATTGAATAATCACTGATGGTGAAAGCCAGCGGAACCACCTCCGTGTTCTTATTTCTGTGGAGCGTTGCCTTTGATTACAGCACACTACACACTGAGCTCAACACAACCACTGCCTTTTTTTTTTTTTGAGATGTAATTCCACCAAAAAAGGAAACCCCAAAGGTATGAATCAAGAATGCCTGTGATGTTTTGGATACGCTATCGTAAAACCCGGAAAAGTAATTTTAAACTGACTGGGATTTGAATGTTAGCAATTAGATAAGGAACAGATGCCTCGCTACAAGTGAAAGCAATAACAATAACAACAATTACCATTCTGTGAGATGGAGAGTAATGCACACTAGAAAATGCATTTTTAATTCGTCAGAGCTAATATTTATCCAAGGTAACAAATTATTTACTTTGTTGATTGCAAACTTCAGGAGCCCTGGGTTGAATCTGTACATAGCACAAAGGTCCCTTCAGCATTGACTCTTGGTGGCAATCAACAAATTGAAGGAAATTTCAAAATAGAAGAAAAAGGACCAAAGAAGAAAGTGAAACAATTGGTTTGCATCACAACCATAGTACAAGGCTGTGTTCTTCACATCATTTTTCTGACTAAACGCTACAGTTATCATAAAAAAACCTAACGTGCTCAGACAACATACCTTTCTTCTAGAGTATTTCTCTCATTTTCTGATAAAGTTCAGCCATACACAATGAAGAAACCAACACCGAGCTCATCTTGCATGCTCAAAATAGACATTTACCCTGTTTCCCTCGTAAGCATTACCTGCAGTATTACTCCATCAGACAGAATAGGATGAGGGTTAAAGTTACCAACCTCATTCAGTTTTCCAACTGTGGAGAGGCTGGTTATATCATGGCACAATACTAGCGTGCATTTCATCTTAGATTAAAATAAGACATGACAAATATGTGTGAAAAAAATGCTGCCCTACTAAGAGCATTTGCACACAAGCATTGGTTGTTATTCCTTTTAGAATAGGATTGCTGCAAAAGGAAAGCAATTTCTATTTGTTACATGGTTTTATAACATTGTTTAATCCTTCTAGCTTCTATGGGTCCCTCTAATTACTGTTTCCTTATGGTTTTGTGTAGAACATGAATGAATCCTGTTAACAAAACAACCGCCAAACAGCTGGGGCAATGACAACAATAGCTTCGATTCCTTATTGTCAATTTTCCACTTCATTGGATCTGATACCGTCGCAAACCAATCAGAGTCATGCAGGTGCAAGCCCACGCTGAGTGAAACAGAGGCAGAGGCCATACAACTTCTTTCGTCCCATTCCTTCTCTCTTTGACACAAACTCTTGCCCCCATTTTTTAAAGACATCTCCCATTTCTGCATAATTATGAAAAATTTCAGCTCATCAGATATAGCACATATAAAAAAATGCTTGACTTTAACAGGTATTTAGAGGCATTGAAGAAGAAGAAAATCAGTTTGGAGATTACTTCACATGCATCAGTACGTTAGTTATAGAACTGTATGGGTAGCACAAACTATTACGTGGACTTCATGAGAAGCATAATCATGCAATACAATTTTAACATCCAACTACTGACTTTAGCACAACTACTAACTTCACAAAGCAAAGTAACACATATGAAAATTACAATTCCTTCCCTTTAAAGCTGCCTTCAGGTCATTGTCCATAAGGTGAAACAGGTGTATGGAGTTTAGGATGCTCTTTTGTCAGATGTATTCAACCAACCTTTGCAAGTCTACAAAACAAAATTCTTCAGAAACCTTGCAGGTTTTCTTAAAAATCCATCTTAAAAAGCCATTTCATAAAGAAAAAAATCCTTACTTACATTTGCCCTGCAAAATGTCGCAGGTTCAGCAGTTCAACTGATTTCTTCAGTGTCTACTTGGTTTTAAGACTTTTCACACCCATATGCACACCATATAATTGTAGGTACAATACTTCCCCTTATTATTTAATCCCCTGAAGCTATAACTGAAAAATGCTAATATTACCTTGCATGCTTGAAGCAGCTTGTTAAAGAAAGGCAATTTTCTCATGTGTCAAAAGATTCCAGTCCCATGAGATTCTCTGGTTAATTCATAAAGTAATTTAATCATAATTAAAGCAAAATTGTGCCTTACTCAACCATCATGTTTTGCAAGACAGATTTAGCTAAGAAAATGGTAAAAATAATCTACATTGCCAGCAGGAAGAGGATAAAATCGCATTACAGGATATGGGGGGGAATTAAAGGTTAGAGGCTGTCACTCTACTAGAGGTAACAGAGAGCTTCAGCAGCTCCAGGTTCCTCCCCATCTCTCATCAAGCCTGTGGACAGGCAGGCCCCACACTCTTCTGTACAAGACAAATGACTTATTTTTGCATTCCACCCTCTGAAAAATTATTTACTTCAAGAACTTGCTCACCCTCAACTAATTACAGCAACAAAGAAGAACAGCTTTTGTCGTTGGTCCATACACCGCCATCGGAAAACAATATGGACATACTGTTTTCTGATGGGTTATATATAAGCACAGAATTAACCACATACCCAATGATGACTTTAAAACCAGAATTGGCCCCTGCACCTAATGTTGGTTTCCTGGATGAGTTGAATTAGTAATAAATACAGCATGCAATGCAGCAACTGTCTGCAGGCACTGCAGCAAGCATCCTCCCAGTACCTAAAGCGGGGGCTACAGGAAAGCCGAGAAGGGACGCGATCAAGGAGTTAAGGGATAGGGTGAGGGAAATGATGTTAAGTTGAAAGAGGGGAGATTTAGATCAGATATTAGGAAGAAAGCTTTTCCTGTGAGGATGGTGAGGCACTGGACCAGGCTGGCGAGAGAAGTCGTGGATGACCCATCCCTAGAAGTGTTCAAGCCAGGTGGGATGAGGCTTTGAGCTGTACAATCCAGTGGAAGGTGCCCATGGCAGGTGGGTTGGAGCCAGATGATATTTAAATGTCCCTTCCAACCCAAACCATCCTATGAGTCTATGTATCTGCATCTGAATCAAGCCACAACACTTTCTGAAGGGAAACAGAATTTATCTTTTGTGTCTGGATCTTGTTTGAGTTTTTTGGTTTGTTTGTTTGGGAGGTTTAATTACTGAGAACTGAGCTGTACATCAAATAGAACAACTAGCTATAATCTAGTTTATAGAAATCATCAGGAGCCAGCAAAACCACATATAAAATGCCATGTTACTGAAAATGATGACATTTGCCTCACTAGTAGTTAGAGATTACTTCAATGCATCAATACTACATTAGAGTCCAATGCAAGAAGGTTCAAATGGAGCACTGGGGAAAATAAAGGCTAGTTAGGAAAATTCTCCCTAATTTTGACACACATTGCAGGGCTGGGCGGGGGAAGCCAAAATCAAGAAACGAGAACACATTAGAAAAGCAGCTTCTTACTGTGCTTAAACAAAAGAAGAGCTACATCAGGTGGAATCAAACCATACTCACTATTAGAAGGTCATTGATAGAGAAGAAGCAGCACAAGACAAACTATATTATATTCCAAGACTTAGCATTTGTTAAAGCCTGGTTTTACTAATTCTCTTTTGCAACAACTCAAAACTCAAGCCTCAAACACAAATCTCCTCCTGGGAATAAGAAACCCAACTCAAAACTTTGCGGCTGCGGCACCTATGGCTGTACGTGAGTCGGACAAACAGAGCTTACTGCCAGCACTGATGAGACAAGGTCAACCATGCCCTCTGAAACAGAGGTGAATAAGAATCCTATCAGCCTCTTGAGACCATCCATCTCCTCAGGGTTGTCAGGTCACACCATAAGATCTTCAAAACCTCCCAACAGCAGGATGTGCTACCCACACAGAGACTAGTTCATCCACCTCATGCTCCAGTTACAGAGATACTCCAGCTTTTCTAAATCCACAAACAGCCCAAGGCTTCCCATAAACACCTTCTACAATACCGCAGCAACGACTTTAATTCACAAGTAAAACTTAGGCCCAACTTTGAACATCCATTTATTGGTTCATCTTCCCATCAATTCTTGCTTTCTAACACATGTGGGAGTGAGGGACGTTTAGATGGGGCTCTGTTCCAAAACGTGCTGTTAGATTCCCAAGCCATGCTCTATGGAAGAAACACCAGTACTACTTACAAGGGCTTCAAACTACAGAAGGGCCCTACTGATACCAAGAAGAGCTTAGGATTTGGAGAAAATATTGTGGTTTCCTCAAGAACAGGGAATATTTATTATGACGACCCAAATGCTGCATTCCACAAACACCAAGATCTCGAAACGTTTAGTCCTCAAAGAATTAGCTTTGGAAAAATAACACCAGAAGATACTCTTACGCTGCACAGACTGTGATACTTTTGATATGGACCATAGTGAAAACACCTTTCACGTTTTAGCTCTTTCCTTTGAAAAACATCATAAAAGTAAAATATTTAAAACTAGGAAAAAAAATCCCAGCTGTGGTTACAATTCAGAACATTAATACAACCCAAACCAGAAGGTCTTGCTCTCTTTGAAGATTTCAGTATAAATAATCATTTTCAACTATACTTTTTAAAGTCTTTAATAGAAGGCCAGTGAGAATTGAAGTGAATGCACTGTTTAGATGTTAAAGTTATTCAAATTGTGCCTAATTTTTACTGTAAGGTTGAGAGAGCATATTTTAAGCATCCTTTAGATCGCCTCAAGAAATAAAGTACTGTGGTTACACCACCTGTGCCATCTCCAGGGCTACTTTCAGGTTGATGACAGCATTTATGAAAAAATGGTTAAAATATTATTATTATTACCCCATTTAGCATGAAGGTGTTATTTAGAATTAAGGAATGGTGGCAAGCAGACACAAGGGACACGAAGTCTCCAGCATATTTGCTGACAATGCCAATGACCCACCTGTAAATGTTCTAAAGCGGGATCAGCCCAGCACCCCATGGGAGACTATTAGCAGTCTACTACATTTGAAGGTCTAATAAATCACTGTCAGGATATTCCTACAGATATTCATTTCTTTTTTTTTTATGGTTGTTGCCTGTATTATTCAAGATGGATTCAGATTATTAAGTACCGGCTCTAATCAGCTTTTACGCTCTGCTGCTACTAGCAAGTATAATACTGTGTTCATCCCAGCTCCTTTGAAGGCATTTTAGCCCAACATGTACATTTTCTGTATCTCTGAATGAGGGCAGAAACAAGTTCTGCCTGCCTTAAGAAATGAAAACCACAGCCTGCAGCTGTTTGAGATGCAAATGTTTTATTTAAACCTAAAAGTTATGTTTCAGATCAAGGTCACTTACCACAAGTCAAAGATCCTGATTTGCCTGACCAGTAGATCTGTTAAATCAACTGATAATATATTAAAATCAATTTTTTGATCCTTGAAAGCTTTACAGGGCACTGAGCATCTCTTACTTCTCACAATACATTTTGTTGAGAAGCAAAGAAGCCAACATACACGACAGAACTACCTTGTTGAGTGCCTGCAGAGCAGAAATTTAACACAGAAACCAAGGAATAAAGCAGCGTTACCACAGCGATTTACAGTGATCTTTGACAAGTTGTTTAGTCAATGCATGCAGGATTCTTATTTCCAAATCATAACAGGACAGCATAATTAATCTACATGTTCTTTGGGTGGGAGCTACAGGTTTTCACATGCTTCCAGCCCACTGGACAGCTGCCTCCTTCCCTTCATGAAATTCAATTGTAAGTCTAACCATAACTTCCATCTGTAGATGCATTGTTTCAAAAACTAAAAAGTTCTTCTGTCTTTAAATTGGACTAAATTCAATTTTGAGCCTCTGCTTCCTTCACAGGGAAGCTCTCGTAGGGCTCGCTGTACCGATTTGAAACGACTTCTGTTCGGCAGCATGAGGAAACACTGAAACCTTTAGCCCACAACTCTTTCCATGAGACACAGTTGTAACTATCAAAAAGACCAAACAGAAATGAGATTGATGTTGATGTCAGCAGTAGATGACCTAGATGGGCTTTCAAATTAAGGGCTGTTCAATATGTTCATCTATAAAAGTAATTATCAAATCTTTTACCCAGAAGATACTCTGAAAAAAGCAATATTCAATAGGCTGGCTTACATTGTGAGCCAGAATTGCACCAAAACACAAAGAAAGAGTACATCAGCATCATCAAATGGGTAAAAAAAAACAGTGAAAAATGCATGTTTTGAGGAAAAAGAAACAAAAAAAGGAAACCCAATGTAATTCCCCAAGGATAAGGTATGTAAGCACCAGGAAGAGCCAATGCCCAAGCACTTTAGACAGTACTAAAGCAGGTGAAGACAGCAGATTTGTGATGTTACTCTTTTCCTGTTATTGCCCATACTGAAGGCTCTGGGCCAAGAGGGTCTCAGGCTGGGGCCAGAAGGGATCAGGGCACTGACAATCCAACAGTGACAAAACACCTGGCCAAACATCTCACACTATGTCACAATACATACAGGCACGGGAGAGCTGGGGTCAGGGCACCTAGTTTGCTTACTGGGAACCAAAATGCAGAAAGATAAAGCACTTTATTCTGTCACACAAGCCTGTAATAGAAGTGAGAAATGAACCCAGACAGCCTGAGCCCAAATCCACTGGCTGAACCCCAACACTGCAAAACCAGTCTGTATTTGAACACACGTCCACTCAGACTGAGTGAAGTGACTGAGTTGAGCCTTGTCTTACTGTGATAGGTTAGATCACATTCTATAACCATCTTTGTCTCTCCCCCCTCACTCTTGGTTTCTGAGCTACACAGTTAGTCTTGAGGTTTTTTGTGTTGGACCTTGTGGAGAGCAAGCCTGTAGAAAGGCAAAAATCACCATCCACATCATCATCATCATCATCTTCATCATCATGTCCTTTTTAGGATACAATTCCATGAAGTCCTCAAACCTGTGAAACACCCATGCTAACAAACAGAATCCATTTTGGGACCAGAATTAAGAGTCCAAAACTATCATTCAAAAAAGTCACCGAGTGTCATACCTCCACGTAGACAGAACTGCTTTCTAAATGCAATCCCAAATCACTGCTCAGCGCTACAAACAGCTTCTTACTCCGTATTTGCACTCACGTTCCTGCAAAAAAGAATATTTCTCCAGATTTTCCTCCTAAACCTAAACACTTTGTTTCAGTACAGAACAGTACATCCGTGGAACAATTGTTTCCCAGATCTCAATAATTCCCCTCAAAGCTGCAGGCAGTTACAGCCTCATTAGCAGTTATTCAGGCAAAGTAATTTTAAAGGTTACAAACTACTGCTATAATACTACCCAGTATTTATTCCTGCACCAAAGCATTTCCTTTCTAATGAACAAAGCTGATCTCAACCTATCATTAAGAAATCCCGGTTCAAAGAACTACAGAACTTAAATAACAACTCCATTTAATGATCTTCTAATTTTACCACCTGAAGGGCCCCAGGATTTGTGCAATGGCAGCTTTCATCTTTGGTTGCTTATCCGAAAAACACAAACTTGCCACTATTTTTAGAATCCTGTAGTCCAAAAAAAAAACCACCCAAGCCCCAGCAGCAACCTGGCCATCATCTCCCCATTCAGACACATGCACCATGGGCTACTCCAGCTGATTTGGGCAGCTCATCCATGTAACACTCACTGCATGTGGATGCAGCACCATACAAAACTTCAGGATGTATGTTATGACATGCAGTGTTTAGCAGTGTAAATGCTGGGCCGAACCAGAAGATGAGCAACATCTGCCTCTTCAAATAGTGACACAAAATAAACATTTGGGGCTTAACTTGCTGTCCCTCACAAAAAAAAAAAAACCAAACAAGAGACTCATGCTAAAATACATAATACATTTGAGTAAGCATGCATTTTTCCAAAGGCGATTTATACCTTAAAAATAACAACCCATTTCTTTAAGACAACACTGAGCCTTTAAAGGTCTTTTCTTTACTGCTTGTGATGTACTGAGAAGCATTTTAAGAGGAGTAAAATCACCCTTAAAAAGCGCTGCTGGACCAGTTGGGACTTTTCCAAGTGATTCTGTAATTATCCCTCCACTGAACCTTGCTGAAATCTTATTTTCTCTAGGTTAGCTTGTAGTGTTACTGCTGCTAACAACAGAAAAGCAATTCAGCATTCAGAAGTGAAACAGAGAATGTAATTTAACCCTGAAGACTTTTATTACTGGTTATGATGTGTAAAAATGAGAAAACACAGCTTGACTTTCAGAACATATTGCAGCTTTGCTCAGTTGGCAGTATCCGAAGCATTTTTTCCCTAATTTGCAACCACAGATGTCCTCCTCCATAGAATTCCAGTGGTATTTGCACTAAAATAAATTCCAATTATTACTAAAACAATTGCTCTCTCCAATGAATTTTCTTTAAAATCCTGTGATGATCAAGCTTTTGCTGGTCTCCATGTAAGATGAACACACAATACAAGTGACATGGAATGGTAGCTACTGAAACCAGTTCCAAATTTACTGTCACCCCAAGGTCTCCAGATGCTAAAAACCATCAAACCATGCTAGAGTAAATAGATGGTAAAACCCATAATGATAATTTTTTTCTGTTTATCTTTTAATCTGAAGATAAAGTTGGCTTTTTCCTAAAATAAAAAATAAGCTGGACTTACACAACATTTCCATAAAATTAGTTTTGTACACAGAGCCAAAATAGCAAATCAAAGGATGGCCACATTCCAATCAGGATACAAGATGGAGCACAGCTACCTCCATTTGTGCTCAGTGCCTTGAAGAAGTTCAGAAGGCCCTGATTCCTCTCAGTTGTGTATTTCCATGCACAGTGGTGCACAGGAGCATCCATAAACGATCCCAGGGGCAGGTGAGGAGCTCCCTATTCCCAATAAAAGAATCTTAAACGCAGGAGTGAGCTCTTTTTCAGCTGGTATTTTCTAACCTTTCCCAATCAAGATGCACCACGCAGTCGCCAATATGAATCTGCTGACAGCAGAGAGCACGAGTGGGATGGGTGGTTGCAGCCTGAACTCTTACACAGAGCTGCTGCAAATGTCCTCCAGGTGCTCAGGGAGTGTTTTTACCTTAGAAAGGCCTGCGTGAGGATGCTGCATTTTGAAAGCTTGGGATGAAAGCTGCTTGCAGGGATGGGTGTTGAAACGATCCTTTTTAGTATGCTGTGGAGTATTTTGTTACGGATCACGCCATCTGTCCATGCGTGTGCATGCAAATGAATCTATCAATTTTTAAAACAAACTTAAAAATATGCATGTGGTATTAAAAAATCCCACACAAGCACCTTCCACTGCGCAGCTATTATTTGAGATCTACCATTGAAAATGCAGGATTTCAAAACCACGTTGCAAGTTCCTACAAAAGATCCCCATTTTTTCTAGCTTCATCTGTCTGTGTGTGACAACACTACTTCTGGCTTTATCATCTGAATATTAACAGATACAGTACAAAGTATTTTGTTGATATTAATGTGCTTACGGCTTATTACACTGAGTTAATTAAAATCTGAATAAGGTAAAATCTGGAAATTCTGCATGTCTAATTTGTCCACTAAAGCAGCTTGGGTAATAACACAGCTCTGTAAGAGCATTAGGCTATCACAATGCACCATATGATTTCATTCCAGCTCTATTCATTTCTAAAGAAATAGGAAAAGCTGCATGGCTTTGTGGACAAACCATTAGCTTGTCATCTCTAGGGAAATGGTTCAAAGCATTTCAGCTCCAGCCAGATTAGACCTCAGTGTGCTACTCCTTCAGCAGCATCTACCGGCATGCAGCAAGACCACAGAAGCAATGTCCCCTTTGGGACTGCACAAGCCACCCTACAGCCCGAGTTTGAATTTTTGAGGTGCAAGTCAAAGCCATTAGCAGCTTACTGCAATGGTAGGTAAAAAGTATGCACAGGGTGCTGTCAGAATGTGGACAAATGCAGTAGTACCCATAGCATTCAATCCAAAAGGGAGGCTTCAAGAAGCACTGTAACATCAGGGTCATCTTCAAAAGGTCCAGTGCTCCAACAGGGAAGAGCAGAAATGCATCAGCCAAGCTAGAGCTTCAAAAAGGCACACAGAAACACAGAATACCTCAAGTTGGAAGAGACACATAAGGATGCAGCATCCTTTCTGCTCTGGCTTAAAAAAAAATTGCAAAAATCCTTGGACAACTCTTCTGCGATGGCACAAGCACGAAGTCTCAAACTCCCATGTTTAATAGGTTAGACATGCAGACACACGAACACCGAGCCGTGTTGCCCACTGAAGGTTTTACAGCCACAGGGCTGGATCATCAGCTGGGTACAGCCTGACATCCCTCACCAACACTAATGAAGCTGTGATAATTCACACCAGCTGAGGATTTCTCCCCTGGGAATCTAGATTGGCATAAGTTATGTTAGCCGCCTGCATCCTCTCCTACACTGCTCTGTCAGCCAGCATAAGCTCTTGCCACTGCTAGACCAGCCCCACCTTGCTACTAAGCCAGGAATTTTGCCAAAAAAAATAGAAATAATCCAAAAGAAAAGTTTTAAATTAACATCAGGGCAGTATTGAACTGCACCAGTATTGTAGTAATCTGACTCAACACCCAAGGATGCATATGGAACCTCTCTTCCCCCAAACAGCATCAGCATCTTAGCAGTTTTGCCAGAGAATGGGCATTTGGGATCCATTCCCTAGATGCAGTTCAAAGTGAGAAATTAAGTCTTCACAAACAAACCAACAGGAACAGAAATGATCAGCTCATTCATTGCCTATTGGTTTGCAGGGTAGCAAGCTGTTGGCAGCCAGATTTTAACCTCTGTGCAGGGTGGCTTGAAGAACAGAGACTTGCTGATGATTATAAATATCCTCTGTAGCCACATCTCTTTCTTTCACCAGAGGAACGGGGAAAGTGAATGTTGGGGTAGTCCTATGCAGGGACAGGAGTTGGACTCGATGATCCTTGTGGGTCGCTTCCAACTCAGGACATTCTATGATTCTATGGAAGTGCCCAAAGAAAAATGAAGAGGCAGATACTGCAAATTGCCACGGTCCTTTTACAAGTTGTCAGTTGCCATCAGTTTCTCAGCCTCAGTCTCCACTCTTGCCCTTGTTAATTAAGGCTTTTGGGATCGTTCAGACTCAGATCAGAGAGGCAGATTCAGAGTCTTAAATTGTTCTCAATTTAAACGCTGTACTGAAAGAAGAGCAGTGAAATCCATCAGAGCCTCCTACTGGTAGTTCAGGTCATCCTGCTTCCCTGTCCAATACCCAATTGTCTTTTCTTTAGGCACTATGCTACTCATCATGTATGAGCTCCACATTAAATTTACAGAAAGGTAGATTTGTCAAAAATTTATTCCTTAGTTTCTCCTTGAATAGCATCAACAGTTTCTGAAGGTTTTCAGATGTAACCTCATGGTAAAACCTCCCGCACACAGAGGTTCACACAGAAGTAGAACCGGAGTCATTGGGAAGGTGTTTTTTAGTAGTATTTAGTAGCCTTTCTGACCACTCAGGCTGGAACCAACAGAGCAAGTTTTCCCTGCAGGAAAAGAAGGCTGTATGAAGCCAGGAGAAGACAGGAGCACAGAAACAAGTAAAAGCAAGAAAGAACAAAAAGTAGTGAATGCATTAAGATACATAAGTCAGTAACCGGCTTAAAGGACGTGGAAGAGAGTCCCTGGATAGGTTTTGCTTTTTAATATCTTAATTTCTAAAAGCACAAAATTTTCTACCTAAGTTTTTATCAAAAAATCATTAGGAAAAAAATGCTTCTTTAAAGTAGACGAGGTAAAAACCCTTTTGAACCAATAGACACCAGAATACTTCTGGAGTGTCTTAAACTGTTATTGACTGAAATATTGATATCCAGCTGAGAAGTTATGCTTCTGATAAGCCACAGTACAAAATATCAGCTTGATGCACCATTACACATAAAGTCTTGAGCCTTCTGGGTCTAGCATAAGGTTTGCAAAGCAAAGTGTCACCTGCCTGGTAAACAAAGAAACCCCTAACTTTCACCTTAGGGAGTGAATATACAGTCAAGAGTCCTTTCTCCTAAGTTTAGACCTCTCCAGCTGCAGTTACAGTTCGTTTGCATTTTGGAACCAATTGCATTGCATTTCTATAGCAGATAAAGAATGTGTAAAATACTAACTCAGCATCTGGATATCTAACCAACCATAGGAAAGTTAGGTATAGATTACATGTTGATTATTAATTTTACCATTCATCATTACACCTACATCATTATCACACTTTCCCTTCCTCCCCTCAGTCAATAGGACACTGCAAATCTAATACCTCATGCCACAGAGCAAGAAATATGTAGGGAAAGGAATAAAGGAACAAAACACCCTGTTTCCTCAGTATATACTCTCTCACATCGTCTATTGTAAGCGTTATCAGAGGTGCTGATCCTATATTAACTGCAAGATGAAGTCTAAAGATTAGCCTTGATGGTTTTTTTAAAAGTGACCATAACGAGGGCTGGTAGGGCAAGCTGACCCTTCACCCTCTCCATGGCACACTGGAGAACCCCCAGTTGCACACAACCAGGCTTCTTTCTCCAGCAAAACAGTAGCAGCAGCCCAGCATTCCTAGACTCTTCCAAGACAAGACTTGATCAGGAACAAGCAGGAGCTTCAAGCCAACTTGAACATCACGTTTAAAACAACCAGACCAAGAATTTAAATGTTGGTTAATGTATGTTGTTGGGCTCAAGCTATTTCAACTAGCAAGCAGAGAGGAAGCTTTTCAAGAACCTAGCAGAGGCAGGAATTAACGTGCAGTGACAGTGATCCTCTCAGATTAAATTAGAAGCTCTGGTCAGGACTTCAGAGGGACAAGCAGAAGCTGCCTGGGTGGTACCCAGAATCAAAGCAGTCCTTAGTCACATCCTTCACTAGTGATGAGCAGGTAGCTCAAGTGTAGAGTGACCAGCTGCAAGCTGTCTAGCACAGCAGCCATGAAGGACATTTTCTCTTGCTGCAGATATTTTCCACACATCTTTCACAGCCCCTCTGCCTCACTTCACTTCAGAACAACCAAGACAAAACTATTTCTTATCTGGAAGGGGGAGGTGGGGGTGTTCATATTATGCTCAAGATACAGTACAGGTTTATTTCACAACCAGTGTCACCTCTCTGCTCAGATAAGAATATCTGAAAAAAAAATGATAAAACTAGGAAATTGAAAATATTAAGGAATCAAAGATTCTGGAGTTTATTAGTGCCTAATTCTTTGTACAGATTTTTTCCTCCCCTGTTTGCTCTGTACAAGTTCTTAAGCTTAACTTTTGTGGTTAAGCTGACTTTTGCAATTTAACAAGATGTGGTGTTATTTCTCTTGACATCAAGTCCACATGGGGAAAAAATTAAAATATCAACATATTGCAAACATATAGGTAACAAAACCATGGCAGAACCTTCTCGCTTACAATCATGCTTCCCAAAAGTACCTTTGTTTTCCATTATGTGTTTGATTTATAATCCATGTCTTTTCTGTGCTATTCTGATTTAAACATCATTTTAATTTAACTACCCTTTTTCCGTGGGGACTTATGGTTTAAATTCTATTCACACCACAGCTATTTCTCTAAATTACATTGATGCAAGGATGAACTGATCTTATCAGGATCACTGGACTAGCACAGCACTTAACACAGGGGTTTTCATTATTTTTACTGTGACATGACTTACATCAAGCCTATTTACAAACACTAAATTGTTCTGAAGGAGATTCTCATCAGCCAGGCAGGTTGGCAGAAAGATTTGACAGCAGAGCAGAGATTCCAGCGAGCGCTTCTATCTCGACATCAGGAAACACAAGAAAAGCAGCAGAAGTGAAATACACAATGCTATGAAGAAAAAAAGCTCAAGTGGTTAAGAAAAATAACTACACAATTTGGGGGTGTACAGTTATCCAGCTAAACCACAGAGTTTAAAATAAAAATATTTAGTAAGACAAACCTAAGCCTTTTGTGTAGACCTTCCTAAAAGGATAGAGGATTTTCTCAGAAGAAATAAGATTTAAGATCTCTTTATAGGCAAACTACAACAGAGCAGCAAGAACAGCCAGGAAGGAAGGGACTCCCTTTAATAACATAAAATAGGAAGACTGGACTAGTTTATATCTTGTATAAACTGGTTTATACAAGTCCTGCTCTTGAACACCAACTGAATAGAATACAGTGCTTAATACCACACTCCAAAAATGATTTCTCCGCACACCAGTCAGAAATGAGCTAATACACAAGAAAGAAAATTTATCAGAGGCTTTTTTTAATCCCCTTCTGTATCACATACATGCAGGAGATTTCTTCTACCATTCTTTTTTCTTTTGAAGTAGGAGAGCCAGCCTTTTTCTTCCTAAGCATAAGGAAAACCAGATCTAAGGTAGACAAGCAGAACACAGTCTCGGTCTCTCTCCTCCAATATTTCACAGTTCACAGTTTATAGTCAGAATAGGATTCTAAATCTCAACAGCAGCCAGCATTGCACTGGTACTATTTAAAACCTCTAATGGCACTGCCAGCAGGTAGGAGATAACCAGAACCCTGGTGTTTCCAATCCGGAAAAGCGAGGGAAACGTTACAGCCAAGAGAAATTTACCTGACAGACTCACCACATTTTTGCCTCATTAAGTAATGGGAAGAGAGGACTGATTAAAGACCTTAAAGCATCCTAGTAACTACTGTTTGGAAGCAATTCAGCATCATGGCTGCTGCATAACCAAGTGATGTTTTGAAACATCAGAGTACCTTTCAAAATAGACAACACTGGGAAGATAAACAGAACGGTCTCTCAGCTCCCCTCTCCTCCTCTTCCCATCCAAGTGCAATCCGATATAAATAATGTTATGCAATTGCTTAAGAAGAAAGAAAAATAAAGCTTAAAGTGTCTGTTTGGCTTCAGTACAAATCTGCCACTAGAAAAAAACCTTTCAGCTTGTATGCAGGTGACATTTGAGACACATGCACTCACTAGGCACACGAGGTAAAGTTGCCTCATTAAATTTCCATTTTTGACAGATACTGACTGTTTCTATGCTTAAACCCAAGACAGAGCAGCAGCAATTTCATACTATATGCTCCAAGTGAAGGTCTTCAAATACTCCTGCATTCTGGTAGGAGTTGTGAATATACTTCTTTCCATCCTCAATTCCACCTTGAAAGGAGTTAAACTATCAATGAAACCAAACTATCATAATCACTTTTGTTTACTGTACACAGCATGAAAACTGAGAGGCCATTAAATAAAAACTGTCAATGTGACCAAAATAGCTGTTATAGTAATGCAGAAAGCTAAGCACATAGAAACATCTTGCTTTTTGATCAATAGCAATTTCCCCTTAAATGTTTATGAGTGTATGTTTTTAAAGAAAAAGACCCTATGAGATGCTTAGTCTCCAGCAGAAAAAATAGACTATTCCATTTCAGGAGAGCATGAACAGCCTCATTTACCGGAAATGGATGTTGAATGGAACTGGAAAGTGTTTGAGCTCACTGTGGCAGGATCCAAGATAACCAGTCACCTTGACTCCATAAGACAATTAAGTCGAGACACATATATTCCTTGTAAGCTCAAGCCCAACCTTAAATACATTAAGGGATCTATCTTTCCAAAGGAAAGCTAAGAAATGTACTTGAACTACAATACATGCTGACTTACATTTATCTCTTAATAACCTCCTTGTTGTAGTTAACTTTTGCCCATTCTTCTGTAGTAATTTTAAACATCTCATTGTTTTCCTTTTCATACAGAGAGGTAATTTCAGAACAATTTCTTTCATACTTCCATTAACTTATGTGCCAGGCATGGTACAACTGGAATACTGCATTCAGTTCTGGAGTCCTCAGCACAGGAAGGATGTGGATCTGTTAGAGCGAGTCCAGAGGGGGCCACGAAGATGACCCAAAGGGCTGGAGCACCTCTGCCATGAGGACAGGCTGAGAGAGCTGGGTTTGTTTAGCCTGGAGAAGAAAAGGCTCTGGGGAGACCTTAGATCAGCCTTCTAGTACTTAAAGGGGGCTACAGGAAAGCTGGGGAGGGGCTCTTCATCAGAGAGTGCAGGAATAGGATAAGAGGCATCAATTTTAAGCTGAAAGAGGAGAGATTTAGAATAGATATTAGGAAGAAAGTTTTTCCTGTGAGTGTGGTGAAGCAGTGGCACAGGTTGTCCAGAGAAGTCACAGATGTCTCATCCCTGGAGGTCTTAAAGGCCAGGCTGGATGAGACTTTTGGTAACCTGATCCAGACAGAGGTGTCCCCTGCGCACGGCGGGGGGGTTGGAACTGGATAATCTTTAAATTTCTTTCCAAATCAAACCATTTTATGATTCTATGAATTGAGCCTATGTTGCTGTATTCTGCTGTTATTCAAAAGAAGTGGGAACAGCAGACTGTTACCATTCCAAACAACTCAAAGAAGTTGTCTCTGCATCAAAGGCAAACTTTGAGCCAGCAAGTTACTGCATGGGTAGCACCCTTCTACAACACAGCCAGCATTTCCCTGGCATCAACAGGGCAGGCACAGCACCACTGAATGTCAATTAATACCACAGTCTCCTTTTCCAAAATCCTGAAGTTCCAATTTCTCCTGCAATGTTTGATAGCTGAAACAGGTTACCAATTGAGTTGCTGTGGGATTTCTGAAGTGTGCCCTGCTATCCACCAGCCTGCACTCAAGCTAACACTTCTCTTCCTATGCTGTTCATAGTGCCTTACCCAGCTACGGGTATTAAACACACACCTTATTCATCCCTCAGATCAAATAAAATTGAGTTGAACAGGTATTTTTCTGTAAACTTGTCCATTAAGTGTGCTAAAGAAATTCATTTAGGTGAGAAATGTTATGTAGTTTCAAATATAAAGACTATAGAAAATGTCATTTTCCAAGATGTACCTTTCCATCCTATAGTAAAAGGAGCCTGTCAGCAAAGGAAAGGCAACATTGAATTTCAAAGTAACCTTTTACCGCAACAGAATGGAAATAGCATTTATTTACATCAATACATAAAACCAAGCATCTTGTGTTTGTTGTAAGCATTTTAGCATGATTTAATAGAAGCACTTTGCAATCTTAGCACTTTGTAATGTGTTAACAATGCTGAGTAGATTCTTAAAAGACAAATATAAACTATTAATATTTTATGTGCCAAGATCCTCAGAAGTCTTTGGGACTATTGATTACTTAAACCCATTAAGTGCTATTTTGATCTTAAATAGCTACAGATATCTGCAAAGAGACTCAAACCAAGTGTAACAGTTACTTTGAGCACAAACAATTTTCAGCAGTTATCTTTACTGATAATGATGTTTGCATTCTATAAGTCACTAAACAGTAAACAACAGCTACAAGGACAGTTTTGTCCAAAAGATTGTGTTTCATCTTGTATTTAATTTTCTTCTGATTTTAACATGTTTGAGTTCTTACCAGGAGTACAGACTAGAAGACTACCATAAAATTTATAGCATGAGCTTTCTTACTGTGTCTTTTCTGCTTGCTTACTTCCAGAAATTGCTGAAGACAAGGCTTTGTTTCCAGCAACAAGAAGAGATCGCAGCTTAACTGTAACCAAGAAAGAGGCAGTGGCTTACTTAATATTTTGTCTATCAATTCTCCGATATTTACTTTTAATAGGAGGAAACAATGACAGCACTTCCACTTAGTGAATAGAGAACCATAAGCAGCCAACCTCTTTCAAAAAGTTAAAATAGCATTAATTCAAAGAATAAGAGTACACTGAATATCTGTGATCTACATCCTCTTTCACATTCAGTCCGATGTTCTGTTCAGGAAGGAAGCAGTATATGAAACCCTCTCTTTTTGCATGGCCAAAATGAAGTGCTTGAAGAGCGAAGAGAGGTTCACACAGATTTGGTGTTTTGGGGGTTTGTTTGCTTTAGGGTTGTGTGTTTTATTAAAAAACATAGCATAAAAAGCAGCCTGGGGGTACAAACTAAATCCCATTAGAGGAACAGAAAGTTTGCCACCTGCCGTAGTAGAGCCACAGGAAGCCATCAGTGCTTAATTCCCCCAGGCTTTCAGTGAAGTTGATCATCTAAGTAAGAATAATTCTTTCAAAAGCCTTTCCTTTTTTCTTCATAAAGACATTCAGGTAAACAGATGTATCCAAGAAGTTATGTTTTTCTATATACATTCTTCTTTCGTATCCATAGAAGATTGTATATTGTACATGGAATTAAATCAAGAATGTCTACTTTCCAAAATAATCTTTTGACTGAAAATATATCAAATTAAAATAAATTAAAACAAACAAAAAACCAAATTGCAAAATGCACCAGAACGTTCTTCCAAAGACAAGGATTATTCTGAAGGTAAAGGTCTAACTACAAAAGAACTAGGAAAAAAAAGATCAAAAATCATATTACTTTGAGTCTGGGTGCCCCTATTGCTATGTACCTCATCTATAGCTCAGTGGTTCCTACTAAAGAGAACCTGCCCTCTCACCTATTTACTAAAACAGGAAACAGGAATAAGTTATTTCCCTAATAAAAAAAGACAGCCTGAAAGTGATTAATAATGGAATCAACTTACGCTCAGGAAAAAAAACAAAACACAAATCAATGTGTTAGAAATACTGATGTGAAGGATCTCCCCTACAGTTGCTCACTTTGTCTCACTGCAAGGCAGAGAACACTGCAATGTGGTGCAAGGAGAGGATGCCAACCTTACTCCACCTTTAGAAAACAAAACACAACAACAACAAAACAAAACAAGTCACGCAAAAAAAAAATTGTGTGCTCTGAATTACTGACAGGACAATCTGGTATAACTGGATTTGGTTTATTTTATGCAATGCAGTGAACTGAGAGTAAGCAGTATATATCTCTAAGATTAACATCCAAAAGGTACTGAAACAAGTCACTTGCAGTTCATAGTCACCGTTTATCACAGTAAAACAAGAAAAAGCAGTGTGTTATTACAGCAAAATCAGCATCATCTGCTTCCACATCATGTTACATAAAACGCCTTCATCTGTCTCTGTAGAGTTGAGGATCGGTTTAATCAGAGCACAATATATATTCTAAACCCATTTGGAAAGTGATTGATGATATGAATCTCAAGACCCAAGCAGATATGTTCACTGGCTAACAAACCCTAGAGCTCTAGCAGTTGCCTGCGTAACAAGGAGTGATTGCATTTTTCCTTTTCCTTGCTCAGCTTTGAGCTATCTCAGATTGTACTGGGAAAATAGTAACACAAGATTACTTACAGCTGTTGCATCCATACACATCAAATAGAGTCCCAGTTTTTGTTGCATAAATCCCTTTTCAGAAGAACTGTTTGCTTGTGTTCTGCTTGCAGCTCCTGTACTGTGAGGCTGACCATGACCCAGTCTCCTTTTGCTTAGGATTTATCATTACAAATCAAGTTACCTTATTCAAATCAAATACTCACCAAGCCCCAGAAAAAAAAGTAGTTTATAAGATTAAAAATGGACTTGAGAGGGGTTTTTGGCTAGCATTAAGGCAGAATAAAAATGTTGAGTTGTCACGAAGAAGCTTAAGCACAGAATCTGTTGCAAATGCTATCCACTATATCTTAACTGCAGCTACTCAATACGTAAGACTTGTATTTCATCTTCTCCTATGCTATGCAATCATTCATAGAAGTCCATAAAAGGTATCTGGAGTTCATCTCCTAATGCTGATCTTTTCTCAGAGTCCTGCCCAGTAAGACAATCCTCACTCCTCCCTAGATAAACGACAGTCTGGAGTCCCAGAGCTGCACGGGCATGGGTTTCCCCCTCTCAATGTTTTAACAGGACAGGCTGGCTAAGAAGAAATCACAACACAAACCCAGCTTCTCCAAGCCAAAAAAAGAACACATTGAGCTATTGGTCCATACAGAATGCTGCAAAAAAGCCATTTTAAGAAACCACTTTGACATGGTGACACACCAATCACAATGGCATTTAATGCACCATGAATATAAAGACAGTCATGTATAGTACTGAGAAAGATAGAGAGTGTAGTAACTGCTAATGTGACTGTTTAACTGGGCTTTCATGTTATCCACACTGTTATTTGACTGGCAACACTCATTCCCAATTTTCATGGAAAGGGCAGAAATATTAAGAAGGAACTTATTCTGCTTACAAAAAGCATAGCGGATGAAGCTCATCATTAAACCAAAGCTTCGTGTGCCTCAGAACATCCTGTCTTTCAAAATCTGTAACCATAAAAACATACATCTACTCAGGTGGTTAAGCTCAAATGAAGGACATTATAAGAAATTTAATTTTGATTCAACACTGAAAGTAAATAATGAGTAATCCAGAGATTCTTTACACTGTTGTTTGTGACTACTGCAATGCACCTTAACAGTGAGATCTACAGTCACGAGTTAGAAATACTGACCATCCTACAACCACCTTGAGATCCACAGTCAACCCAATTTAGTGCTTTTTAAAACACACATTTCTTGCATAGTCAGAGTTGTTCTAGTTTTGAAAGCCCATAAACTACTGTACAAAGCACTGAAACCAGTGATTAAAGACAATTATACTAACTGCTGTAACATTTGCTTTCAAATGCAATTCAAATGTTTATGCTGAGTTACAATGAAAGACATCTGTATCCAGGTAGATACAATTGATTTTTCTATTTTATTTTGGTTTTATCACATTGTTTAGGAAACTTGATGAAGACAGGACTTCCAGGCTCATATAAAGCTGAATTCTTTAACTTTTTATTGCTTGTTTTCTTTTTGACTGCCTTATAGGAAACACACAGTAGACACAATGCACACGTAAGCATTACAGTTCCTACGAGAATGAAGCCTTCCCCCTCCATACAAGTCAAGTCATTATAACTTGTTAAAGGTGATTTGCAGTATAACTCCTTCACCTACAGCAGAAACAGTTTTCCCCTCTGCACTGCTCCAAGAGTGACCTCTTGGACTAGAGGTGGGAAAGCCCCCTTCCTCCTTATCATTCTCTTTTAGCTATGATATTTCCTTCTTACAGTATCATATTACCAAATGTTCCTGAAGAAAGATTCAGTTTCAAAGCAGAAGCCATACATCACGTTGGGATTCCAAAAGCTTGTGAGAATTTTCAAAGTCAAAGAAAAGTTGTATCAGGCACTGAAAATCTGTACGTTGTCTTGGCTCTGTATCAGAGATCTCCAGGTTACTAACGGGCATCATTTCATTTGTTTCTTCTTCTTCTAACTATATTGGCAATGCTGCAACCACCAGGAATGTGACTGACACACAGCTACTCAAACACCAGGGCCTCAGTGGCAATACAAGGTACAAGCAAAAGGATTCTGTCCTCATGGAAGTCTACTAAGATAAATTGAGGGAATACAGAATTTTAGACAATAAAGGTCGTAAAACTTCTAAAAAGCTGTTAACAACTATATTGATAACAGCTTCAATCCTCCAGGTCTGAGCAGCTTGGAATAGTGCTGACTATCAGTTTACCTGCCAGAGTACAATGACCCATAAGCACTACACAGACCTCATAATACCTCACTCTAAGTGATTCTAAGACTTAGCACTCCAAATGTAGAGTAGAGCCACACTGTAGAGACTTCTAATACAAAACACACATGCATACAATACACAAGGTACAAGTTTGCTTCTTGCAAGACACTTTTCTTACTAAAACTCCAATATTTGTCCTCTGAGATTATGTCCCTTCACACTAAACAAGGCAGAAGCCTAACCATAAGAGTATGCTTCCAGCAAGATCTCAGAGTAGGGCTGCTTTTCAGTAGTGCCAGGAGTCAAAAACAACAGGTCAGTTGTTGCAACCTTTGCAACTCAAAACAAGATGTTTCCGTGTCCTTTTGAAGAACGTATTGAAGTATTCAAGTGGCAGAAAAATAGAAAAGAAGTGTGAAATCAGTTGTTCTAATACCACTGCAAAGCAACATTTAGGGCTTTTCCTTCAGAGCAAGGGCAGTGTGAAGAGGAGAGATTCCACATAACAGGGAAGGAAAGGTCAGGTATAGAAAGTTCAGAGGCAGCTAGAGGCTGTCTTTCTTGGCAGAGGGAGAAGTCATCTAGAAGTACCTCTGAGAGGAAAGAGGAGTTACTTTATAAAAGCTTAATTATAATTAACAAGTATATATAAGGAAGTATTTTTATATATGTATACACATACGTATATACGCACACAAACGATTAAATTAAGCAACCAGGTCTCACAAACCAGAGCCCAATTCATTACTGGTCTAACTTCCATCCTCATACAATCTCACATATAATTAGTACCAATGGACTTACCCAGCTGATTTCTTCCCTCCGAAGGACAAGGTGCTGGTTTTACACTGGTATTACAGGAAAGCTTGAGACATAAGTCTGAAGGTGACCGTTTTAAGTGCTCTGAAAGTGCAAGCATTGTTTTCTACAAAAAATAGCTATGAGAGAAAAAAATCAGAAGTGTTTTGTCTAAAAGGTTAGGAAGACCCACACAACTACCAACAAATCAGTAAGCATCTAAACATCAATGTGAGAAAGGAAATTGAGAATAGCTTTTTGTAGAGAGCCAGGATAGCGGTTTTGCTTGACCCACAGGAAAAAGGGAGTGCTATTTAAGAAAGCAACAGGAAAGTAAAAAAATTATTTCTGAAGCCAGGTAGTATTGCAATTTCAGTTTCTGTTAATATAATAACAGACAAAAATTTGAAACTTTTAGTGAATCACTCTAAATGCAAGAAAGGAGGCAGCCCCCTGCTCCGAGCAGCAGTGCTTTCCTAGAGCTTGTGCCAGGCTGTTAAGGGAGCAGTGGATTCAAGTGCTTCATAAATATTTCTGCAGGACAGTAGGTATCCAGTTCAGTGGGGAATACCTGTGCACACATCTGAAATGCAGAAGCTAAAACAGTAGCAAATAGGAGGAAAAGCTATCTGTGTTATCCAGCAATGCCTCTGTCTCAAATACCAGCTCAAGTGTCAATTGTGCAGTTACTCTGCACAATTAGGCAGCAGATACCGCTCGGCACTGGCACTAACTTAATTCATATAGAGCATCCCCAATGCTGAGTCCAGCTTCTGGTCACGTATCCTTATGAACAACTTGGCAGTAGCAGCTTCAAAATGCCTCAAAACACTTGTTTTTCTTAAATGCCAAGACATTTTAGGATTCTTCCTTTGTCATCTGACAGTTGAGAATGAGGGGCCAGGTCAGGACCACAGTAAAAGGGAAGGTAAAGTAACAGTATTGGACAGGCTTGCACCCATCCATTTACCTGCCTCATCGCAGCCAAGACAGAACCAAGAAAGTGTGGAATAGTTTTAAGAAATGTGTTTCTCAAATACTTATTCACATTTTGACTAAAATGTGGGTGCTTCAAGATTATTTGGGGGTGACAGAGGGGAAGGTTAGAAAACAGACTGGATGAAGCTGTTCCACGGTAGGAAAAGGGGTTCCTTCATCCAGATTTGTGAAGTGTCAGCAACCCACAGCCCCTTGAACATCATCTCACAGCAGTGACTATCTACCTGCTGGCATCAGCACCTATGTGCCCGTGCATCTCTGTCCTGGAATAAACACACACAAGACACTTAGATTTCAGATATTGAAAGAACATTGATAGTCCCATATCATGCTGCCTTTTGTTCCAGGAAACACATCTTCCACTGGTTGCCAGCAGAATCATGGTAATTCAGGGCTATACTGTGATTGATCATATTTGCTTTTATGCTGACAAGCAAGATCTTCTAGTGATGGTAATCCATACCCACCCCTTCCCAGTGGAGGGCATCACATCACTTCCCTCTTACAGTATATTACCACTCCACAACAGAAAACCAAGCCAAACATGGAGACCACATCTTAAAATTGCAAGTGTCAAAGGTTCAAACTCCATGAAAAGAAAGTCAAGGACATCAACTTCACAACATGTGTGTGTTGAATGGGAAAACCAGGACTGCCAGGGTCTTATCACAAGCACAAAGGATTAGTCAGGAAGAGCCCATGCCATAACACAACAGAATACTGCAGGACTATGTTTCCTGCATTACTGCCACTTCACTTGTTTACAGCGACCCTAATCTTTAGCTCCAAATACCATAATTATTTACAATTCATCCCTTACTACAGTGTTCTGCCAATGTTTTCACTCCTAAGCTATTCCTAGCATCTTCAAACTTTCTCCTTAATCAGTTGTTCTGGATTTCAGACCCAACTCGCTACATGAAAATAGCTGTACTCAGTGATAAAATTTTATCTATTTGTGTTTACACAAAGGACTATTCATTTCACATTCAGGATCTAACACACAGATAAGACTTACTGCACAGGCATAACTGGGAAAGCTTGCTAAATAAAAGACCTCAGGGTGCCAAATCAATTATATTGCTCTTGCTCACAGTTTTTCCACCAGCAAAGCTATTTTAACTTCTGTGAGAAGAAATAATTATTTTGACTTGACAGTTGGAGTGACTACAGTTATTATTCAAAGTTTAAGAGCAGCTGCAGAGGTTTCTTGAATCTATGCATTTGATCTTCCAGTCCACACTAACGCCAGGCAGAATCGCAATTTAACGTAAATAAGCATAAAAAGACAAAACCAAGTAGGGCACTCCACCTACTTTAAATCACTGTTGTGCAAAGAGGAATACTGAAGGTGTTCCAAATTCATAATTCAGCCCATATTGGAAAGAGAAGAAAAAACGCACAACAAACGCAGCAGTCTGGTTCTGACTGCAGAATCACAAAACTGTTTAGGTTGGAAAAGACCTTTCAAATCATTAAGTCCAATCATAAATATAATAATGCCAAGTCCACCACTCAGTCATGTCCTTAAGTGACACATCCACACACCTTTTAAATCCCTTCAGGGATGGTGACTCAACCAGTTCACCGGGCAGCCTGTTCCAGTGCTAGACAACCTTTTCAGGGAAGTAATACTTCCTAATATCCAATCTAAACCTCCCCTGGCACAAATGCAGGTGTCTCTCACAGAAGAAAGTTTAGATAAAACTTGGATTGTTTAGTTATCTTCAAGGCCAGTCCTCATTCCACAATCACATTACAGGGTTAGTTATCAAAAGAGTTGCGGTTTCATCGAAGAGAAACCTCCAGGAAGGAACAGATGTCTTCTTTTCCACTAGGAACAGGAAATTCATCACAAAAGGGGCAAGATGAAGGCTTACTTCATGGGGGCTGAAACAAGTGTAAGCTACTGCAGGCATTTATGATATAAACCATAAAAAAGGAACTACAATAGAAGATTCTGCTGATGCATGTAACTGCAACCAGAAAACCAGCATGGTGGTAGACAGTGTAGTGACTCACATACACCAACAAAAATCTAACCAGCCACCAGACCTCCCTTAAGTATCAGACCCTTAGCGAGGCACAGCAGCAGAAGAAACTTCACAGGAAAATACATGCCAAAACAAGTCACCCATAGAGTGACCACTGACCTTATCTGCCAGGTTCTCCCATCTCTTCAAGTGGGCACTGCATAGTTTTTCCACTTACAGAAAGAGCATGCGTACAACCCACCAGCAAATCTATCAATTACACTATTTGGGTTTTATGACAGCTGATGATTTTGTGCACAACAGATCACAGACTAACACTGAAAGCAGAAGACCCGGCAATCCAGCCAGTCTTTATGCTTTTGCTAATACAAGCAAGGAAAAGACTACAGAGAAGAACCACCCAGCAAAACCCTCAACAACCTCAATCTAAAACCAAATAAAAGAAAAAAAAACACAAAAAACCCCCACACCAAACAAACCATCAGTGTCAGCAGAAATAGTGATGTAACTGCTGAAAACAGGAAAAAATTACTGAAATAATATATATAATAACAGTCAGTGCAACTAAGTGCATTTAAATAAACTTCACAATTTCAGTAGATGCCTTTGACCACTATAATAAGACTTATGTTAACCTTTTAAATTCTAGGTTTATTCTTCATCACTGAAAACACAACTGAGCTTAACTTGAAGCTTAAAAAAGTTAAGGTGAACCCTAAGCTTCTAATTGCACTGCCATGTTCCCAGTGACACCAATAAAGCTGATGTTAAGTTCCCAAAAGCCACAAACTTTTGGGAAGCCACAACCCAAACACCCCAACATTGCCTTTAAATTACAACACAAGCTAAGAAAAGGTCATAGCACACCAGCACTGCATTCCTTCACAAAGGTGGGCTTTGTTGCATATATGCCTTTAGAACCCATCCTTAGATCTTAAAATTAATAGAAACATAGAGCCTCAAAAAAAAATTGCACAGAAGAAACCTATGAACACTATTATTAAGGACACTTTTTTTCTGTAAGTTGGGGGGAAAATTTGACCATTTTTCTATTTTTAGGACGTAACATTTGCCTCAACTACATGACTGGATATGATGGTCTTCCCTCAAGAGAGACGCAAGATATTTTGAATTACAAACTTCAATGGCAAATGTGCTGTTCTCACTACAACCACAACCTTTAAAGTAAGTAGGCACTTAATTACAGAGCAGCTGTCCAAATCTTCCAGTGACACTTGAATGAGGAAAAAACAAGCTAAGATATTTTTTTCTTTAAGCTCATTATTTCCTCCAGTATTTGCAGCAGCTGCTAGAAGTAATCATTTGGCAAGGTCTGTCAAGGGCTAAAAAAAAGAGAAAGTGTTTGCTATGGTAGATTACATACTTCAAAAATGAAAGGCTGAAACGTACAAATAGCCTGTTTTATACTCCAAATTGTGCAGTAAATATGTTTTGTGTATATACACACAAATAAACACACGCACTTCATTTCACACTCCACTATTTAACTCTTTTCACAGGTCTCCATGAGCCACGCGTGTTCCCACTGCCACGCCCAGGCCCCGCCGTGTTCCAGTGTATTTGCAGGTATTGGTACTCCCCATGCCTTTCCACAGTCCCACAACTCCCAACTCCCAACCAGAGCAGCACAGAACCTAGCACGCAGGTGAATTGAAGGTATGCCTTAGATATCAACTGAAATGCTAAGGACACACAACACAATTCTGTACAATACCCATATCAGTTGCTTGGGTTTTTCTGTGTCAGTAAATCACATATTAACTCCCAAAAGATCTCAGTAAGAAACAGATTGGCCTTCTACAGTTGTACAAGAAAGCCCTGAAGTACACATCACCTGTACCACGAAGTCCATGGACAGCCTTCAGGACTTGCTTTTATTGTTTGAGATGCTTTATAAAGTCATGTAAATCAAGTGAAAATTCAGCATGTTTCTCCTCTAGAAAGCCACTGCTTTCATGTCGTCTAGGAAATCAGTATAGACAGGCCAAACAATTTATGGTGCACAGGGATATGTGATAAGAGGAAAAACGTGATGGAAGTTTCACCATTTCAGTCATTAAGCACTTTGGAAAGCAGAGTTGACACCACACACAGGAGCTAAGTACCATTAGTGTTATTGACAGAGACCCTTGCAGGACACAGCATAAGGAGAGCATCATAAAGATAACAGCTGCTTGGCAAGGCCCTCAGAGCACTCAGAAGGGAAGACTGAGTTTAGTCACTTCATTTTGCCTCGGGCCATTTCCTCAACAGCTACCATTTCCAGCTTCTGGACAATACCTGGCATCAAACACACCAACAGGAGCCTTTTCAATTGCTTTCAACCAGGATGGACAAGGGACTAAAACTCACATCTTCCTCCTTTCTGTAAATGGCAGAAGTGGAGGAAATAGAGATGCGCAACCTTAATAAGAGATATCTTTCTCCCCAAAGCCCAAGTAATTCTCAGCTTTGAGCTTTAGATCACAAATAAACAATTCCATGACAGCATCCAGTTTTGAAAAGAGGCATTTCAAAGACAAAACTGTTAAGTGGATTGTGACCCTTTTAAACTAAATTCATCTTCAAAACCTCCAACTTGACCAAACAAGCCAGTCACTTCTACTTCAGATGGAAGCACTCAGTTGTCTCTGAACAGAATGACTCCCATTATAGCATTCTCAATAGCTTTACATGTATTTCTTGAGGAGGCAAGAACTTTCCTTCAGGTGGCACTAAATTATGCAAAGGTGGGCTCAGATCACCAAGTAGTTGATGTTCCTATTGTTTAAAGATTACACCTCTGGCTGAAGCCTTTTGCACAGATAAGGCACTGAGTCTTCCTTTCTGTCTAGAAGAAAACATCTGTGAACATTTTGAAATTCTGTCAAGATTACTTGACACAAAGATTCAGGGAATGCTGTCCATCTGTCCACAAAAGCAAAATTTTACTTTCATTATGAAAACAGGCTCAGTGCTCTTAGGAGCCTGTCCTCTTGAACACAGGACCCTAACGCATACAAAGTGCCTACTAGGTTTAAACAAAAGGATGCAGAAAGAGAAGCACTAATTAAGATCTGACGTAGTTCCTCCTTACCATGGAATTACAGATAGACTGATCCATGTAATTCAGAGGTACCTCAAAAAGCCTTATTTCTAACTGTTTATAGGCTCAAACCTTGTAGTAACGGTTACACTGTGAACCCAAGTAGCAACAGCCACAGGTGAATTGGTCCTAGATATGGTCCTGTATATACATCACCCTAGTATTTTCAATGCTACTTAGTCAAATACTCGTAGTCATCATTTAAAGGTCTAGAATGAGGACCAACTAAAGCCAAAGTACAATTAAGAAAGAAATTGAGGGGTTAAGGTTTTAATCTAATCTCAAAAATATCCAATGTTTGCTTCAAGCAGTGTAACCAACAGCCCAGAACTACTTTTTCTGCCTTTCTCCTAGCACTCCACAACTCCTGGCCCTATGTCTACCTTAGACCTCACCACTAAAGAAGAAGTGTGATCACTGCATGTTAAAGCTGATGACTTGATCATCAAGTACATGATCAAAACACGCATTAGCTGATTAAACTTTGAGGCTAACTTTCAAAAAGCACATTCACAGATGAGACATACAGGTGGTTCTTGCCTAAGACCGGTATTTGAGCTACCAACCATACAGGTTAAGCAAGTAGAAAACACTTCTTCCTCTCTAATTGCTGGCTTTTCCATTACTCTCTCACCAGTGTATATTTTAAACGATCTCATAGTACTAAAAGGGATTCCTTTATGTGGTGAAACAATATGAACAATAACACACAAGTTTCTCTACTAGAAAGGCTGCCCATAGTGCAACCATCTGAATGCTCAACTTGGCAACAGACACCGTGCTCATTTTTCAGTGGCATCACACCCACTCCTTGAATTCACTAAGAAAACAAAGAATTACTTTTTAAAAAACCTGTCAGAATCAATATCATAAGTGAGCAATTTCCTATCAGATAGGGAGTCTTTTCAACTGAGTATAAGCAGTTCAGACTACACTACTCATTTGAAAAGGCTAAGAATACCAAGCCTCCTACGAGCACATTCAAAACAACGTGACCATCGTGCAATCTGCTAATGGAGTGCAATAGGCCAATTCTGGTTTACAAATCTCTTTCAGACTTGCTCTCATGCACAACAATACTCATCTCTGAACGATTTAATCAAAATCTGAATATTCCTGATGGAAAATATGATAAATACAGTTTCGTGGCTGATATTCCCAGGGCTTCTCATGTTATTCTGCACTTCCCTCCTTGCGTCCAAGCTCTTAACTGCAAATGACTGTACTGCTGGAGAAAGTACATCTTCAGAAATGCAAGACTAGGGAAAATCCTAGTGTTTTATGGAAACTGATTTTCCTGTTTGCATACTAGGTGGACTTGAGCAAGCATTGCACAGACCACCGTGTATCACCTTCCTCAGCTTTCCAGGCTGAATAAACCCCAGCTCTCTCAGTCAGTCCTCATACAGGGCTGGAGCACTTCCCATATGAGGCCAGGCTGACAGAGTTGGGCTTGTTCAGCCTGGAGAAGACTCCACAGAGACCTTACAGCAGCCTTCCAGTACTTAAAGGGGGCCTACACGAAAGCTGGGGAAGGGCTCTTTAACAGGGAGTGTGGGGATAGGATGAGGGGTAACAGTTTTAAGCTGAAAGAGCGGAGATTTAGATTAGATGTTAGAAAGAAATTTTTTCCTGTGAGCGTGGTGATGCATTGGCACCGCTTGCCCAGAGAAGCTGTGGCTGCCCCAGCCCTGGAGGTGTTCAAGGCCAGGCTGGATGGGGCTTGAGCAACCTGATCCAGTGGAAGGTGTCTGTGCCCATGGCAGGGGTTTGGAACTGGATGATCTTTAAAGTCCCTTCCAAAACATGATTCTATGATTTTATGATTCTCTACTTATATTTTAGGGTCTTAGCCTGAGTCTAAAAGGGCAGGGAAACTTCAAGTACAAGTTTAAAAACACAAAGAGCAAAATAAAGCCCCTTATGCAAGGACTCAAATGAGAAAATCAGTTTTTCTATAGAGTGTATTAGCATAATAACAAGACCTCACTGTTGTTAAAGAGAAAATTCTTCTATTGATCACACAGGGAAACTTAAGGCAAAACAGGAAGAGTCTAACTCCGACATATGAATTCCAAGTACCCAGGGAAATAACACAGGCCTTAATATCACCACTGGCAGTCTCCAGTAAAATGCAAATTAGATTAGGAAAAAAGATTCCAACCCCCTTCCCTACACTGAAAACCAGCTATAACAGCAATTCCTCAGCTTTTTGATTTCTTTCACTAGTTACTGTGTTTCATTTCTCAGTGTTGGATGGACCACTGAGTTAGTGCATATAAACACACCTGGTCTAACTCATTCAAAGAATTAGACAGAATATACCCCAAAAACCAGCAAGCCATTGCTGATGTGTTCTGTGCCAAGACTCCTGACACTCCATATTCTTAGCCTCAATGGAGAAGGAAGGAAATGAGGCAATTACTGTTACAAAAACCTTTATGGACAGAAAGATCCAGGGAAAAACACATTTATGGTCTAAGTTTGCCATTTACCTTTGCACAAAGAAGTAACTGAATCCCTGTCCCAGAGATCTTACCATCTATGTAGACAAACATAAGGATGAAGGCTATGGGATGTAACAAAATCCAGAGATGCAAACCATTAAGGTTGACTGTTCAACAGTTTAATACAGGTTTTCATTCTTCTTGTGTGTACAGTTTTGAAATACAGGCCAGAGCCAAACAGTCTGAGGAAAACAAATCTGTACCAGTTTTAGTGATACCACTGTATTGTTTCTCTGCTGTTATTGTGTGTCTGCAAAACTAACCTGTTCCAATTGCATTTCTCTCCATGTGGCACAAGATTTGTCATCCAATAACCTTTCCTTTCCAAGGCTGCAGTGAGAAAAGGGAGCAAATTTATACCATTCTTCCTTGGTAATTTGCAAATCTTTATACAAAGAAAGTCACTGTTATGTCATTTTTCTTTTAATTAATTTTCAAACCAAAATTTCCTCTGTTCCAGTAGCTCTAGATGAGCAGATATTGCAACTCTAGAGCAAACTTTTTGAATACATCACCTTTAGTATAATATTCAGAATAGACTCAAAACACTTAAGAGAAAGGAGCAAGTGAAAGGCTTTCATGCAGACACAATCCTCTTTCATTGAACCTGCATCCCTCCCATCATAATCTCATATTATTTATTTTTATTGAAATATTCCTTCCTTTTCTCTGTTCGCCCCTGCTTTTATCCAGAGCTTTTCTGGATAAAAAATCTCCACCATTCCTGAGTGAACAGATATCCCCCTCCCCCCTAACCACTGATGTCACCGAAGGAATCATCCCCTTGATTGCCCCAACAGTACATTAGCAGTTAAATATATATATTCTACCACTTAAGCTTGCCTGCCTGAAAGAGCAGATGATGCCCACTCAAGCATCTTGTCTACACTCAGATCCCTCATCAATTTCCATGCAAATTCCCCACAGAGAATGACTACAAAGACTGGGATCCTGCAAATGTTTATAGCATAATTCAACACGGCTAATGAAGTATCTATGACACAAACCAGAAAGAATACCCGTTAAATACATCAGGCCTTAGCCACATGAATAGAAATTAATATATAGGCATGGATACTAACTACATTATGGAGTAACTACAGGCTTTGCATTAGTAAATAGTGCAGCTGTAACATCACAAAACCCAAGCTTGACTCCTGAAAGCTAAAGAAGATTAACAGAAAATTACACAAACGGTAAAACAGCTACTGTTAAGTTCGTTTTAGGAAAAAGCAGTGTGAAAAATCAGCACAGGTGACCTGACTTAGAGCTCAGTTTCCCTTGGAGAGATACACTAAGGTACAATCTACTTCAAGTACTATCAAAAAGCAAAGAAAAAAGTTAACCTTCAGGCTAAATGCCATCAATAAAGTAATTATAGAAACTGAAGGAAAAGCAATTGCACGAAAAGCACCCCAGTATGAGAATAATACCCATCTTTTAGTTTCCAAGCATCCGTTTTACAGTTCTTATTGTGAGAGCAGTATCTTATTCATGCACACATTGGCCATTTCAAGCAGTTTAGCCAATAAAACCAAGATTTCTGAGCTTCAGTCATCTTGTTTTTACAGGCACTTGGTATCTTTATCACTTTATGAGTTAACATTAAAAAAGGTATATGAGGCAGAGTGATTTAAAAGATTTTCTTTCTCAGTAAAATCCTTTAAAAATACGTTTCTATGTACATATGCTCATATTTCAGTCACTATACATTGAGAAACTCACTGAAATTAACCTAACAATCTAACACTCCCATAACTACATAAAAATCATACCATAAACTACTTGTGCTCTTGCTTTTCCAAAAGCAATACTCGAATTACAAGGCATGAAGTGAATTACATTAGTTATTTAATTAGACTTTTTTTCCCATTACCCAAAAAATTGGTATTTGATGGAATGGAAGTGTGCACAACACGTTATTAATCACTGTCAACAATGTGAAAGGTTGCAAAGATAACAACTGATCATTATAGGATCTGGGCAGGTGGCCAGAAAGAAAAAAAAAAACACACCACCAACACATGGATATTAAGTTATCATCAATGGTTATGAATAGTTTTTGGCTTCCAAAGTTCAACACTCAAACATCTGCCACACTGCCTCATGAAAGCCCTGATTTCAAAAGGGTTTGACTGTGCAATGTTGTCCATTAACATAGCATATGTGGCAATGCATGATGACTGACAACGTGCTTGGCCTGTAGACACACAGTAGGTAAGATATTGGAGTCTAAGACTTGATTTTGAATGATTTGCTGAAGTGCATGGTCATGGTTTTCTCCCGAGCATTAAGGATGAAACTAAGCTATTAGACACTCAATGTTTTATGGTATCTTTAACACTATGTGCAAAGCAGAAGACAATATATTGCCAGCAAAAACAGTCTTCATCCAACCATTAAACAGAAATCAAGATTGACTGTTCTCATTATTTAGATGCCCCCCAAAAATATCTTAAGTTGGATTCCACATTCTAGTTTAGTAAGAATGGATATATGAATAGAAATTTACTGTAATAACATAAAAAAGCACCCTGGATTGCTGATCTTAACTGGCAAGAAAATATATCATTAAAGTTCATTATAGGAATTGATTTGCAATAGAATAATTTCAGCATACTAATTTCTTCCAGAAGAAAATTATTCATTCCAAACTCCCAAAAGAATTTGGGCACGGTATCTGGGCATCCTTTGTGTTCGCTAAAAACATGTGCAGGCTTTAAGGAAACATAATGACATCCTGTTGTATCCTCCAAGGACCACACTAACAGTCTTTGTATTGCCTCTCCTCAAAAGGCACCGCCTGGACTGGGCACCTCGGGCAGAGTTACAATGCTCTCCGGAGCACTTCACGCATCGTGAGGTTGTTAATAGTGTGTACAGAGATTCATGGGGAATGGGGGTTGGCCTTCTGAATTCGGCATGCACTGTGGCAAGGAAAAAGGGTCTATTTCCTTTGTCTTCTGTTTAGGAAAATGCTGACTCTTGACTGGTTTCCCAGGATCCCAGGAACAGAAGCAAACCTGACAAACTACCAGGTAAGTACAATCATCACCTACAGTGTTTCTTGTGGCACTCACAGTACTTGTCAGGGCTGAGAAAGAGGAGACTGTCCTTCTCTAACCATTCCCTAGCTTAGGCTCTCCCACTCAGACAAAATTCCCAGCAAAAAAAAAGAAGGTAACTTCCCTCTGCTATCAATATTTAAATTACACCTGGTAAAAAACCTTCCTATAGAAGCTACAATCATAATCACTGCTGTAGTGCACGGAAGCAGAATGCAAAATACCTTTACACTACTCCTCCTTCCATCCAAAATCATGGAATCTATGAAATAAATTGGAGGGTTATTTTGAAGACATCCAGCAAGATAAGCCAATTAGCATGTTTAATTGGTTTATACATGCGTTTCTCCAGAGACATTCAAAACACCTCAGACCAAAGCCTTGATCATAAAGTTGTTCTTCTGCAGTTGATAGTCACCAGCTTTTATTGCACAGTAAACATTATTAGCCATGATACAGCACCTTAAGGCAGAAGAAATAGAAGGGAGGAGAGAAGAGAGAGCACCTACTGTTCCAGCATCTTCAGCCACACGAACAACTGATGCAGATGAGAGAAAGCTCTTGGTCTGTTCCTGCTCCCCAGGAGCACAGGGCAGCACGAGACCGGGTTCACCTCCATTTCTGCACAGACCTCGGGTTCTGCATGACATTCCTCTCAACACATCCATTGCTCAGTCACTATTTCCAGAACACATCAAAACTTTGTATAGACAGGAACTGCCTATACTTCAATACACAAATGAAAAGCCTCCTATGGGACAGTAAGTCATTTACAGCCTATAGAGATGATTTTGTTTATTTAGAATAAGGACAAGCATACACTTTAATTTTTAAGTTGATTTCCTCATGAGTTGAATGCTTTCATTATTCTTGCTTTTTGTTGCTTGCTTTGTGTCTTAAAGACTAGAACACAGACTTCTTATCATTTATTAAGATTATTTATTTCCAGCTTCCATTTTTCTCGTAGCAACCAAAAAAATAAAAAAAAAGAAACAAAAACCCCCAAACCATCAATGCAAGAACTTGCAGGAACAAAAAGAAAAGCGAGAACAAGCCACCAGGTCTCCCTCCACCTTCCCATTCTCCCTCACCTTCCCATTCTTCCTGATTCTGAGATCAACCAATGTTCAGTTTTACACCTCAGCACTTTACACACTGCTCCTGAAGAGCTACATTTTTCTTCCTATTATTTCTGGTTACCAGAAAGTAAAATTCTGCTCTATGAAGAGATCTAACAGCTACAAGCTGAAAATACCACACAAGACATTGTGTTTATGCTATTATTGATTACAATGTGTGTTACGAAACCTGGATTTTCTGGTACCATCACTCCAGTCTGTCACTTAGAGGTCCCAAAATGCTTTGTAAAGCGAATATTACCCCGTGCTATAGATAAGAAAGACCAAGAAGAATAAGTCTTTCATGCTAACTTGCAAGCTTTCCTTACAAAAACATGCTGTGGGCTAGGAGAACAGAGAAAACCAAGTAGATTTGACACCTTATCTATCAACAAAATCACCTCCCCAGCTACATGAGCAACAGTTAATACACTATCATTATGAGTGTGTATCTTCTGGTTCTTATTGATTCTATCAAAGCATTTAACATCTTCACTTCATATTCAGCTACTGTAAACACCATGAAGGACATGGGACCACCCACCATCAAGATTTTAAGTGCCTGCCTCTTGCAAAGCAATCACCTGGCTATCTCAGAAGACCCTTGTCTGTCTGTGCTTCCATCTATTTTAGTGCTTCAATGTGTTGTACTGCACTCAAAGTTAATATGTAGTTTATTCAAGGTGAAAAACCTCCCCCATATTCAACTTTCATCCTCTGCCAGCTGGTCTTTTATGTCATATCATTTGAGTTTTAAAAGGATGCATCCATGTATTTATTTTTCCCACCTGATAAATATTTATGAAGATTTTATTCCAATCCTAACACATACATACTATAACTAATCTTCCTTTTATTTAGTCAAGCATCTTAAAGGAAAAGGAGTTTGAAGACAGGCTACTGCCATTGCTGAGCTTGAGCTCCAGAACTCAGCATATTAAGTGAAATGATGCAGGTTTGCAAGGCAAATTAAAAAATAACAAAACCAAACAAAAACAAGAAAAACCCCAGCAAGTGACATTAACATTCCTTTCACAACAATGGGTGCAGTAAGTACTTAGAACCTGCAAAAAATAAAGATTTGAAACAAAGACCTTCTAGTGTTTGGTGATGGTTTTCCCATCCACTAGGATGCAAGCTACCAGCCTAAATACAGTAAAGCACAATGTTGTGCAAGCAGCAGATAGCTGATGCAACTTTCACACATTTCTAATATCTTATACTGATTTTGATCAAGGCTGATAGGGAAAGGACACTGTTCTTGCAATAACTGAACTAGCACTGGCTAGGTTTTTCTTTGTTTGTTTTTAACATTCACATGTTGGACCAATGGAGCAATAATAGAGCTGAAGCCCCGATCCGGCCCATTGCACAGAAAATTTAAGCACAGTCCAACTTTCCTTCTTCAAATTCTAGCAATTCTGTGATCCTTCTAATTTATAACCTTTCTTATTTCTACTGTGCTAACAGAATTTGCTTAGAAATTTTGACTATTAGTACTAAATGCAAGACATTTAAATTCATTCTCTTGCTTAACATCATACAGGGAAAAAAAAAGAAGAAAATGAGTCACTTAAATTGTAAACTGTCAAAGGGAGACACTCTCCATAACACAGGTAATTCCATTTCCCTTGTTAAATTTTTGGCACAGTCATCTCAGATGCATGCTGTTTACCCAAAACAAATCCCCTGAGTTACTCAAGATCTGATAGTTGCTGCTGTCATCACAATGAAGAACTGAAAGACTTTGGAAAATAAACTGCAAGCTGAGTGCTCGCAGCATAGAGTTCTAGTTTTCCACCTATAAATGAGGTTTTTCATAACAAGCTTACCTTGTCTCTATCGATTTCTCAACCTACCCTATTATCAGATCTCAGAAGCTACTCCCCTGCCCCTCAGCTGCCTTGAATATAACTCCTTTTTTTCAGTGCAGAACACTGAAAAAATATCTCTACACAAGTCTGAGTACATATTTATTACCGTCAATGTGTGATAGCCTCAAGAGACATCTACGCATCATTTTCTGTTAGCAAGCAAAGGAATCACAGTCTTCAATGCCATGCTATTTTTTCCTAATGCTGCAAAGACTGGCTAATTTGTAAGCTAGCTCATTCCTTTCTAAAGGATGAATGACAGCCTTCTGTAAAGGAAAAATACACAAGGCTATCCTCTCACTGACTTTTACTGCCATGGAGCCTCTCAGTAGATAGGTCTGGTTCCAGGAGCCTCTCAGGTTCCCATAAGAACCTGCGGCAAGCTCCTGAGGAATGGGAGAAAGGTCTGAGTACCTACACTGGCTCCACCTCCCCTGCAATGCTACACACATGCCATTTCCACCTCACACTACGGTCCTCTGTCACGTCCTACCCCTGGGTTACTTTGAATTGCCAGAAAAAGAGCAGAAATTAAGAGGTAATTGCCTGGCAGGCAAAAAGCTCAGGGCAAGAAAAAGCAAGAAACTCAGATGTACTAACTCTCATGGTTTTCTCTGCAAAGAAAAAGGAAACCATTACTCGATCTAGAAAACAAAGACTAGTGAGGTAATGCACTACAGAGGAGAATAAGTTAAGATAACTTAGCCCAGCAATCTCCTACCATTATTTTAGAGTCAGACCAACACAACTTGAACAATTTTAGAAGAAAGTATCAGCTTTCATTTGTAACACATCTGTTTTACTACTCCCAGGTTCTTCTACATCATAAGTATTCCTTTTCTCAATCCTTTGAAAATAACTTGAAAGCATACACAAACATATGATGCTTTTCAAAGCATCATAGCTAGGAAACACATGCATTTCTCACACTCCCTAAAAGCTCCTTCATCTGCCCTGAAACCTATTATTGACCAACAAACTGCTTCAGTAAATATGTTTTTTAAGTTGTCTGTAGTATTCAATCTACACCTTAACACAGAAATCTAATTTCTTTGTTCAAGAATAGACTCTGGTTTTACTGCTACTGGAAGTTGCCACTAATAACTGTTTCTTAAAGTTGTTACAAATTACTGTAGTATTCCAGCATAAATAAATCTATACCACATCTGTCAAACTAGACTATAATCAACCAGAAAAAAAAAAGCCCTAACATTCAGTGTCTGAAAATAAATACTGACAAATGCACGTCTGCCTCTCCCTAATGCCTCCCTTTCTGAAAGGCCCTTGAGGTAAGATGTGCATTGCAATATACCCTAAAATTAGTAAATAAGTCAGTGCTATTAGAGACACTATTTCCCTTACGTGCCCTCCCATTCCCTTTCTTACCACTCCCTTCACCAGGAATATCAAAACAGATAGCAGACTGCAGGGGTATCAAATTTGCTTCCAGGCACAGACAATATGACAGGCAATATCAGACTGTCCAATATGAACTTCCAAGCTATTTAGGTTTTGAAGAGTTTAATATCATGGCCCACACGTTATTTGGTATGACAATTACTGCAAAGCCAGGGTTATCCATTTGCATAATAATGAACATTTTTCTTAAGAGGTGTGCAGGTAACGACATGCTAATGAGTTCTAGTCTGTATTATCTGAAAGTCACACTTGCTTTATAAAGAAATAATTAAAACCACAGCCTCTAACGTTTACCTACTTGTTCCTTTCATGTAACAGACAGAAATCCCTGTCCTATTAAACGAACAAAACCACATTGGACTAATTTTGCAATACAGAGTCACTTGAAATTCAGCATTTTACTCTGGACTCTTCCCTGTCTAAGGACTGCAGGAGCAGGATGGCTTCTGAAGCTGAAAAGCATCCTATGGCACAGAAAACAGGTTTGCTACCTATCAGTCACAGAATGAGTGAGGGAAATGCAGCCATTTCAGCTAAATCACTATAAAAGGGAAGGACAGATGAGATGCATTTCACAGCCAGAGAAACATTTCCACCAACACTTTGGCATCTGACAAGTCAGGTAATTTTTTATTTTTATTTTTTTTTACAATATAATCAGTAACAGCAGAACATTTCTTGTTAGGCAGGGAGTTCTCCATATACCAATAACCCACGTTTGATACAAACATAGCAACTTGTCCTTTTTTTACATCAGAAATTTGCTTTATTTTGAATCGTGTTCTTTATACTGTGAAGAACATACCATGCTACATAGTATTTGCCTGTATTTACTGCTTGAGGCTTCTGGTTTCAATATGTTTAAAATTAGATTGATGAAACTGTTAGGACCCCAGTCATCAAATCCTTATTTATACCACAGGATATGCAAAACTTGAGTAAGAGGCTCACTAATGCACTGACAGATGGCTGTAGCACCAAGTCCAGTACCAGAGCTTTCACTCTTGAGCCCACACTCCTGTTCACCAGCCCCAGCCAAGGAACCCCAAGGTCAACTGGAGAAGATATCAATCCATGCAGAATACCACCTCTCCATACAATCCACTGCTGACTGGAAATCCTCCACAGAATCAAGGTGCTTTACTGAATTTTAAAATAGCCCAGCTAATTCATGACCATTAATACTCATAGTCATCCAAGAGAAGAATAATAATCATATCTAATGCCTTAGGGTTTAAAGCCTGTTGTCAGCAGCAGCTGGAGGAAGGGCTGGATTTCTTCCCTACACAGGAGGCAACCAGCTGAGGCATCATGTTGCTGGGTTTCTCTCTGGGTCTGAAACATCAGATATTGATCGGTGCCACGGGCAGTACAGCACACCAGACAGACTGTGCAGGATTTGTCCAAGTGGATCAGACCAACATATCCTTAATCTACCATCAGAGAACAGGGGGAAAAAAGCCAGTTTTAGACTAGATACTGTGTAGATACACACGCAAACAGGGAAGTTCTTGCAGGCAAGAGCAGTGTTAAGGTTGCCTAATAAAGTACTCATCAGCCTTAATTCTCATGCCTTTGGGACTGGAAATAATCAACTCCACGATATTGTCCAACACGGTTTCAGCATACGGAAATCATTTCTACCTGATTTTGTACAGTTCCACTTTAAATCATGTCTTCCATACAAGCATTTTCAGAAGCATGCTCTGTAGGATTCTGGAATAAACCTACAAGAAAAATTAAGAAGAATTTTTCTGCTTTTTTGTGTGTGCAGGGGGGTTAGGGCCATCGAACATAATGTAATTCACCCTTAGGCTCTGGGTTTGGTTAAGAGAAAGATCCAGAACAAAGCATTCTGCTAAAACAATGCCATTAGCAAGTTTGTAAAAGGTATTACAAACATTTTTAACGGACACTTCCAGAGTCTCATCCTTTATAGCACGATGCTTCCCTTGTAATTATTCTATTAGTACACAGCCACAACAAAAGCAGAAGTTGTTTATGAATCTCATTGCCTATTTGCTTGTACCTCCTGATCAGATTTACTTCCTCTCTTTAACAGAGGCTTTAAGCTCCTGAGGATGAGGAAAGCAAATATTGTCCTTCATCACTTAACCCATGTCTAAATTGAGATTTTTCAAAGCACTCCAAAATTATTTGTCTTCCAGTACTGCTGTGCTTAGACATGGGTATTTTTCACAACCTTAGAACTTCAGATAATTTTGTCTTGTCTAGAGTTTATTTTCATTTTTTTAATTTCTAAAATCTTAGAGACTTATGTTTACAGAAGGTTTCATATATTTGCAAAATGAAGGGGGGGGTTATGACATTTTCCCAGTTCACTTGCTCAACGGATTTTTATTGCATTTCTTTTCCCATAAAAGCCCAGTTAGTTACATTATCAAAACACTGCACAGCAGCTTGCTGTAATTTTATAAGGTAAGCCTTGCTGCAATTTATAAGTGGTTATACTTGAGTGCTTTCACACTGGCTCAACAGTGCAGCACTGCATTAATGTCTGAGCACAAAAAACTACTAATAAATGTGGTACTCAGCCAAAACTACCCTTCTTTAAACAACACAAGTTCTCAATATGAAAGGGTCAATACATGTGAGACCACTCAAGCGCTTTAAACTGACTTTGATAGAAAGGCAGCAGCAAAGTATCCTTAAGCAAATCAGAAGTGTATCAATAATAACCCAGGAAAAACATAACGAAAAACAAAGAGAAAGCTATAGCATATGGCTTCAGTCATGTGTATCATGATGACTGTTTCAATAAAAACAAGTCAAGAGAGAAGACACCCCACGAAAAAGTGTTAGTCTGCTTTTAACACTAAAGAACTGCAACTCACACATTCATCATGCACAAAAAAAAATATGAGGAAGTTTTCTATCATGTAGAAAAAGGGAAAAAACCCTACTGCTGGGAAGACCATCTTCAGTCTGGCTTTATACTGTCCAGTGTCAGATCCACTCAGCATCTGCGGGAACGTGCCCGAATAACTTGAGCTGAAACTTCAGAGTCCAGGGTGACAATTTTTCTGCAGTCAAAAATACCCACAAACAAGCAACCAACCACCTAGAAGCCATGAGACATTAGCATGCTGCTTCCTGTGCTAGCGACGATAAAAACAGTTCTTCATAAAACCTACCAGCCCAACACACAGGGTAAGCACAAATAAATCTCTTCTTACATTGTGATTTTCAGGTTTTATTAGAGCCAAAAGTTCAGTTGGACAACAGAGCACATATAAGTCTATAAAATACACATTTACAGAGATCATTCCGAAGTCTAAATTAATTTCCTAGTTACATTTCACTCTTTGTTCAATCAAAGAGGGCTCCTCGAGGCAGAGCAGAAGACATTTCTGTCACTATTACACATACCCGTTATTTTACCACATCCCACTAACTTAGAGCTACTAATCTGAATGAGAAATCAGGAAGAATTGGAATGAAGGCTGGAAGTCAACCGAAGAAATATTCCGTTTCACTCATCAGCAGAAAATTCATTTAATCAGAACACAGGGCAGTACTAAATTTTTGATGAGCGGATGATTGAAATATACCTACATAGATTATTTTAGCAGCAGTTTTCACCTGCTTTACACTGGTTTACTCTACTGTCATGAACAATCATCCATTTTTGGTATCAAAACAAAAACATGCACACAAGAAGTCTATAGTATCACCTATACCACTTTTGTATTTAAAGAATTGGTTACCATATTGGCATAAAACCTGCTCACTTTCTTCCCATTAGCATTCATGTTAGCAATCCCACTACCTTCAGTTGGTTCACTTACATCATTGGCACATCTGATCAGATTTTTCACTTGTATATTACAAGTTGCATGGAATCTGGCTATGTAATTCCCACTACAGTCAACCTAAGCTATGTGGATAGACACAGTGCTATCCTGAACTTTAATACTAGAGTCTTCTAATATCCAGCCTGGAAAGCTGATACAGTGATGAGTGAAAAGAACCTGCTTCTCCTGATTTCAGCAATGTCAGATACAGCCCAGATTCTAGTTCTTGAAGATCAGCCAAGATACAAAAGGCAAAACCTCATACCATTAAAAAAGTAAGCACAGATACTGAATCTTGTCTTGCTTTAATCAATACAGCTACTAAGTAAATACCTAGAAATATATTTACAAAAAATGGGGGGGTGGGAGCAAATTAAGCCTTATTTCTATACCACAAGCCTAGCTTTCTGTTATTTTACTTGGGCAAGTCATGGCAGATGCATCATTTATTGGTGAACATATACACACTGATTTCTTATTGCATAAAAAGCACTAAACAACAACTGATTTTATGTCCATAAAAGATTGTTATAAAAATGAGAATGCACTCACCCGACTGAAAATGCGCTTGGTCTTATTTCTTCCAGCACAAGCCTCATTTTCGATAACAAAAGTGTCTACTCATGATTAATTTTAATGGCCCTTTATCACACACCCATTTTTCACAGAATTTTAAGCTTTAAAAACACCAAAGTTTATATTACTGTTCAACTCCACAATAACAAACGAGTTGCATCAACATTTTTATTCCAAACTGTTTGTCCCAGTAAACATAAGTCTAAGCAAAGCTCTCGTCAGTAACCTTTCCCTGGAAAATTCTATAGGAAATGAAATTTAATACTCTATTAAGACTTGTTTTGCAAACAGAAGTGATCAAGATCACCCAAGCATGCAGAGTCATTAAAATGGATCTTACATATATCATTATAAATTTAATAATCTCCATGACGGCTAGAGTTCAAGTTAAAATGAATGTCAGCAAAGCATGACCAATTGATGTTATCCCAGCTGCCACTGAGCCTCACTTGGGGTTATATTATACATTCAGAGGCCCCTCACTACATGTGCACCAAATACCCAGAGTCAGGAGCAGATGGGAGATGTAGGCTTCTATACCTATCAGCAAGCAGACAGAGACATAATTGCATATTAATTTTGGTGCATCAGAACAATTATGGCATATTTTGGTGTCACAGGTCCCAAATGCTTTCCTCATCATACATAATATGCAGTATAATATTGGATACTTCAGGAGAAAAAAGTGCACTAGCGGCCTCCAGAAATTAAGTCAATAGGAGGATTTTGTTTCAATCCTTATTGATTTACTTCAGCCCCAAAAGGCTTCCTTGAAAAAAGTAGAAGCCCTTGGCAGCTTATCAGTTAATAGATCATGCTTGGTGCAATTAAAATACATTTAGGTCTTCTAGTTTGTTCCCCAAATAAGTGTTCCCTAAATGTCACTTCTCTCTGAGGAAACAGCTGCATTTTATCCAATTTCTGAAAGTTTTCCAAGCTGCTTAGGTTTCTAATGGGGTGACAGGAAAACCACTTTTATTCTTCAGCAGACTTGATGAAATTGTGACACAAACCTCTCTCTCTCTCCAAAATTAGATAGCGCTGCTGAACAGCACAATAATAGCTGACGGTCAATTTTTTTCCAACTCACTTTTCAACTGAAATAAAAATCATATGTGAAAGCTACAAGAAAAAGGAGCTCTCCACACAAAGCTGAACACAGCGTTTTCTATCAGCGACCAAATCTGTGTGGAAAACAATATCAATGATTTATACAGTAGAAATATGTAGAGTTTTACACTTTCCTTGAGTGCTGCCAAGTAATACACCGATCCATTAAACAACACTACCTTGACACAGAGAGCTTCCACAAAGCAATTGTACAAAATAAGGGCCACCAACCGACACTAAGCACGTTCCACTGTGCATTTTGTTCAGTTTCAAGTCAAAGCCAACTCCAGAGACTACAGTAAAATATCAGTGCTACCATTAAGACAATAAGAATACCAAGTGTGCCACATTTGCAGCAAATTTATTCACCAAATCTCAAGAAACCAATTTTTAATCTCTTTAATGATATCAATTAAGAAGTTACAATAAATCACCAATCTGATTGGACTCAGTATTTCTCATTTATATTGTACCTCTCTTCATCAACTGTCCAAAAGTCTGTGGATTCCTCCCTATTTCACTCAAATTACAGTTTTCCCTTTTCACAGCTCTTTCCTCCATACATTGCAGCAAGCCTGAAGAGAACAACAAACTTCTTTTTAATATATACTCAGGAGAAGAGTTGTACAGCTCGTGAAGCAACAACTGCAACTGATAAAAGAGTTACAAGGAGCTCTTTTGCCACTGGTAGCTCATCCAGCAATTTAAGCCGAAAGTGCTTCAGCCTTTTGTCACTTACCCTTTTTTGATCTTCCAGTCCATGTATCACAGGCTTTCTTTTCTGATGTTGGCTGGATTCAGAGCCAGGTTCCATTTCCCAGCTACAAAGACTCTTCCGGCCTCTTTAAGCTTTCCCTAAAAATCCATAGTACGAACAACAAGAACCTAAAAATAATTTTAAAAAGGCAAGAGATTTCCTTCAAAATTCATCCGGGGTTTTTATCATCCTTCTAAATTCTTGTTTGCCATCACTGCTCGGTATCTTTAACAAGCAGCCATTCTGTGAGTCTCTGTATCCTATTGTAGCTCAGATGAAGGTTTCCATTTGCCCGCCTTACAGAAGGATGACAGAACTGAATCCAAACCCAGTAGTTTGTGCCACATTATTGCTCAATCAGCAGCCTTTTCAGTGCATTCCTGGCACAGATAATTTAAATGTCAATAAAGGTGTAAATGTGCATTTAATCCACTGTGTTGATATTATCAGCATCCCTCTCTTGGGCAACCTTCCTCCCATAAATCAATGTAAACACTTCACAGCGATAATTGCCTTTTGCAAATCTAGCAGGTGTTAATTACATAAAATCATCCGCACGCTTGTCATCTTCTTCCATGTATTCAAACAAACACCTAAAAGGTGGGGAAAAAAAGTTTTTACCAGTTTGAAAGAAAAACATAGCTACTGATATTCTTTGCCCACCATGAGGAGCCCCAAGTCAGAACCAACACAATAATTACATATTTTGTACATCCAACACTCTTCATCCAGTCTCTAGGAGTGCTTTGATACCTATCCAGCATGTTACCTTGCCTTTGGAGCTTCTTGGATAAAAACAGAATGACAGCATTGTACATCAGCATCAAACCTACTGAAGCCTGCAAGGATCAGCTCAAAACTCAGTCTTCCAGGATTTAAGCTCTGAATCTGAAGCCAAATTCATTATTCTCCTGGGGTCTCTTACTCAGGGATCTTTCTCCACAGTTTATAAGGTTATTGTGTGCCACCTCCAAGAATACGTGAACTGCTACACTTGAAAATGAAAGCATCACCTGAAGTCACGGGTTAGCAACACAACCAGCTTAAAATATTGCTATTTTTGTACTGAGAAACACAAGTTTACTGCAACAGAGCCAAACCATTTCCTGAGTTAATTTGTAAGGTGGAATCAATATCAGCAGGCTTCAACATGCAGGCACCAGAAAAAAAGCACATTTAAGCTGGAATCCATATCTAAAAAGGCTAAATATTAAATTGGTTTTAGCCACCTTGGCAGAGATGGTGCAAGGCCACATATTTAGCTGCACGCTGTTGATACAAGCTCTAGTCACGAGACAAGCACTCAAAAATTTCAACCTAAGAGTCCTACGTACACAAAGAAAATAATAAAAAAAGAAATCATCCTAAAAATCAGACCTTCACCCATCACTAAAGGATGGGTAACACGAAAAATAGATTTCCCATAAACACAGTAGAAACTGGATACCTGCACCCTAATTACATCTTTCAACAAAGCTTCAGCACTACCTGAACTGAATACCTGAATCAAATATCCAAGTTAGATATTATAAGGCAGATTTTTGGTGTACAAATGCTGCTTTTGCCTATCATTTTAAATTCTCTTTCACTGCTCCTCAACATGAAGCAGTAGGTCATTAATCCAGTTCTTTTTCTTCTGCTGAGTACAGGAAAGAATGGGACTAATTGCAGTGATGCTGCTACGCTTTGCCACTTGAAAATAATCTAAAAAACACATTTAACCCACTTGATGGAGAAACAAGAGGTTTCAAATTTTATTTTGAATGACAATCTCTTCCTGATATGTGGTTTCACACCTGCTGATATCCGTGGAAATCACCCAGGTAGCTTGAAGGCAGTAAAGGGCCTTTGACCTTAGCAAAAAATATCACACACAAAAAAACCCACCCAACTTTTATAAATATCCTGAAATCCCATCGACGAAAACTTTTTCCCTCCAGTGATTTCACTGTGATGTGACACATGAGACTGCATCAGTCACATCGTGTAATGCCGTGCTGGAATAGCATGACATAACCAGTGCAACTAAGGACAATGTCTCTGCACGAATGGTCCCCTGAATCAGAGGGAAAAAGAAGCTGAAGTGCAATCTCTCTGGAAGTTCCTGTGCATTCAATGTTAAGGCTTGAACCATCGTGAAAGCAGACAGGCTCTGCGGAACTGTGCAAACTCCTGTGTGTATAAAGTACTTGGGATGCACCTGTAGCCTAAGAGCATGCATTACTGGATATTTAGTATCATTGCATGAGTTAGCTACATTAAAGTTGGTATTTTAAAAGTATACATTAACAAGAAACAAAACCAAAAATTATCCTGAAGCTTGAAGGCCATTTAATTGAATCAGCCACCAAACAAAACATTTTAAGTGTCTACATTGACTTTATTCTTTTTCCCCTCAATAAAAAGATGTTCCATTTTTTATCTCTGTGCATCCCTAACTCCAGAGTCAATAGTAATCTGGCATTTAAAACAAAACAGAAACCATAAGAAGGAAGTGGTAAGGTTTGCTAGGGAAATCACCCCATAGCCATCAGAGATGCTAAAACCAACAAAATGCCAAGCAACCAAAAAAATCTCGATTGTCTCACTTTCCAACCACTGTGGCATCCAGAGGCCACAGCTGGGCTCTGGACCCTACTGGTCTGCATACTGAAAAAAAAACCACATGGGAAAACAGCTTTAAGAGATAAGAGCCTGAACCTGACCACGGATAAAGCGTAAGACCAATCTCAATGAACCTCAGAATCAAAAGTGTGAATTCCTCTGAGCCTGAAGGGCTGTAAGCAGATGGGTCCATCCTCACACCCAGCCCCAAAAGGATCCACACCTGCACAACATAACATTCAGGAACATCTCCCCTAGGTAACCAGCTCCCCACAAAGCCTCCTGATTGCTTTTGTTTCATTAAAAGCAAAGCAGATAAACACGACTTTTTTTTCCCCCCTAAAATAAACAAGCAACCTCACAGCATTGGACATTTTTCACTTCTGTAAATGACGATCACAGAATGGTGGTGGTTGGATGTGACCTCTGGAGATCATCCAATCCAACCCCCCTGCTAAAGCAGGTTCACCTGCAGCAGGCTGCACAGGACTGCATACAGGTGGGTCCGGAATTACTCCTGAAAAGGAGATTCCATAAGCTCCCTGAGCAGCCTGTTCCAGTGCTGTCACCCTCACAGTAAAGAAGTTTTTTCTTAAGTTCAGGTGGAACTTCCTGTGCTCCAATTTGTGCCCCTTGTCCTGGTCCCATCATCCTGATGCCTGCCCTTTAGATATTTACAAGCATTGATAAGATCTCCTCTCAGTCTTCTCTTCTCCAGGCTGAGCAGACCCAGGTCTCTCAGCCTTTTCTCCTAAGAGATGCTCCAGTCCCCTCATCATGTCCATGCCCTCCACTGGACTCTCTCCTCTGGTTCCTTCTATTTCTTGAGTTAAGGGCCCATAATTGGACACAGGACTCCAGATGTGGCTTCACCAGGACAGAGTAGAGGGGGGGGAGAACCTCCTAGCAGAACAAATAAGCAAATTCAATACTCTCAGGTCTTCCTCCTTAAGTTTTTTACAGGGCAAATGGAAGCCCGGCAGCGAGTTCCTCGGGTCCCTGACACAGCCCGAGGGGGCAGGCAAACTCCCGCAGGGCCACCCCCGCCCGCGCTGCCCGGGGCTCCCGGGAGGGCCCGCAGACAATAAAAATTCGAATTATAATCACGATAATCACAACAATGCGGACCAGGAGCGGGGAGGCTCCCGCCTCCGCGGAGTCCTGACACAGGGAGATGGGCTGCAGCCCCACAGCTCCCCAAAACCTCACTACACCTCCACAGCCCCCCCAAGCCTCCACTGCCCCCACTTGCCCACCGCCCCTCCACACATCCCCTCCATCATTCCCACACACCCCTGCATTCCCACCAAGCCCCACCACTCACCTCTACACCCTCCCCATACCCCTACATTCCCCCCACAGCCCACACTCACACAGTCCTATAAGCCGCCCCACCCCCTACATGCCCCCACCCCTTCAGCCCCCCTCAAACCCCCACCCCACAGTCCTCCCACATCCTCACAGACACCCACACACACACATCTCCCCCTACATCCCTCCAGCCCTCAATCACCCCTACATCCCCCCAAACCCCTATATCCCATACACCCCCATAAGCCCCCGCCCCCCAAGTCCTATATCCCGCCTCACCCCCTACATCCCCCCAAACCCCTCCATCCCCACACGCCCCCCACATGTCTCCACCCTCACACCCCCCAACCCCTCCCCATCCCACCCCCACCTCACAGTCCCCCCACATCCCTATACCCCTCCCCATCCCTACGACCTCCCCCGCCACCCCAGAAGTTGCAACCCCGCCACCCCAGGAGCGATCGCGCAGCGGCCGCTCCCGCCCCAGCGCTGCGGGCAGCGGGCGGCGCCGGAACCCCGCAGCCTCTCTCGGCGGCGGGAGCGGCTCTCCCGGCGGGGCAGCGCTCGCTGCCGCCCCCGCCCAGCGCTGCCGCCGCCGGTACAAACTTTCGCATCCCTCCCGCGATCCGGGCGCACTCATCCCAGTCCCCGCCGGTACCTGGTGCTGGTGCTGCTGCTGCTGCGGCAGCGGGGCGGGAAGCTGGGCTGCTGCTGCTGCTGCTGCTGCTGCTCCTGCGGAGCCGGCGAGTCCATGCGCTCGGGGCAGGGCGAGCGACCGCCCTGCACACCCGGCTCCGGCTCCGCTGCCCGCGCCGCCGCCGCCACTACTCACTCTCTCGTTGCCCCGGCAACCGCCGCCCGCCCCCTCCGCCTCGCCCCCCTCCATTCTCACCGCGCCGCCGTCGCCAGCCAATCGGAGCGCTGCCCGCCGGGATCACGTGGGGAGCGGGAGCCAATGGGAGGCGGGGCTGCGGCCGGCAGAGTCAATGAGTGTGACCTGAGCTACCAGTAGGAGGCTCTGATGGATTTCACTTTCAGTACGTTATTTACGCACAGAGTCACTGGATGACCCGAGTTGGAAGGGACCCACAAGGATCACAGAATCATAGAATGGTTTGGGTTGGAAGGGACCTTAAAGACCATCCAGTTCCAAACCCCCTGCCATGGGCAGGGACACCTCTCATGGGCAGGGACATGCTCCAGGTCCCACCCAACCTGGCCTTGAACACTTCCAGGGATGGGGCATCCACGACTTCCCTGGGCTACCTGTTCTAGTGTCTCACCACCCTCATAATGAAGAATTTCTTACTAATGTCTAATCTAAATCTTGCCCCTTCCAATTTAAAGTCATTCCCCTTTGTCCTGTCATTGAGTCCAGCTCCTGTCCCTACATAGGACAACCCCAAAATTTACACCATGTGTCTGAGGGCATTGTCCAAATGCTTCCTGATTATTGTCAGTCGTGGTGTCATGACTGCTTCCCTGGGAAACCTGTTCCAGTGCTCCACCACCCACTGTGTGAAGAACCTTCTCCTAAGACCAAACCGAAACTTCCCTTGGCACATCTTCCTGCTATTCCCTCAGGACCCCGGACAGAGCTCTCCCAGGGCAGACTGAGGGGTTGCTGCATCAGCCGGCAGGTTTTGAGGAGCTATAGGGAAGCACCTCTGCCAGGGACCTTCCTCAAGCCATGTTCCCTTATGGGCTCCACAGAGCGCGCAGACAGCACTTTAGTTAAATTGAAAGCAAGTTAGGAATCCAAATCTGCCTCTCTGATCTGAATCTGAAGGATCCCAAAAACCTTAATTAGTAAGGGCAAGAGTGAACACTGAGGCAACTGGGAACTTTTAGAAACACCTTGGCAACTTGCAGTATCGCCATTTCTCTTTGGGCACTTTCATAGAATCATAGAATGTCCTGAGTTGGAAGCGACCCACAAGGATCATGAGCTGATCCTTCATTTCTGTTTGTGTTGGTTTGTTTGTGAAGACTTAATTTCTCACTTTGAACTGCATCTAGGGAATGGATCCCAAATGCGTAACCTCTAGCAAACAACCAGCCTGGAAACTGTCCCACCCCACTGGCCTTGCAGTCCCACAGGGTAAATGTCGCTGAGTCGGCTCCAGGTACCTGTGTACCCCATGCAGACCCCTGCACCAAGGCAGGGTGACCCCAGTCATGGAGCCCTTTCGCTGTCTAGCAGTACCCATCCTGAGAAACCCAACAACACCTCAGCATTGCCAGCAGAGCAATACAGGCTGGTGTCCCCCTACCCAGCCCAGGGGTCAGAATGTGCCTCAGGATGTTGGGAGCATCCCTGCAGGACCAGAAATGGGATGTTGGGAACATCCTTACAGGAACAGAAATGGGAAACAGGCACGGGGGTCCAGGGATGCCCCTCAAGAGTTGCCCCAGGGCAGCATGGCTCATGAAATGTATCCTTGATACCAAACTCCTCTTGATTAGAGACATGTTCCAAAGAAAAATATAAATACAGTATCAGCTTCTCATCAACAAACTACCTGAAAGGAGATTGCAGCAAGGTGGGTGTTTGTCTCTTCTCCCAAGTAACAAGTGATAGGACAAGCTGTGCCAGAGGAGGTTTGGACTGGATATTAGGAAACATTTCTTTACTGAAAGAGTGATGAAGCATTGGAAGAGGCTGCCCAGGGAAGTGGTGGGGTCACCATCCCTGGAGGTGTTCAAAAGGCATGTAGATACAGCACCTGGGGACATGGTTTAGTAGGCACAGTGGTGTTGGGCTGACGGTTGGACTGGATGATCTTAGAGGTCTTTTCCAACCTCAGTGATTCTGTGATTAGTGCAGATGCTCCAATTGCTTGGAGCTGAGCCAGGCCACTCTGGAGCCTCGCAAGCTGATAAGCAGGCAAGTTCACTCCTCGCAGAGTTGCTCAGGCAACGGGACACAGGTCTACACTCCAGATGGATCAACAGAAGCCAGCTCCAGTCTAAGGTGACTGACTGGCCCATGCTGGTAGCTGTGCAAGCATGTGCCTATGCCCCAGCAGACCTCAAGCAGCAGTGCATTCCCTGCGTCACCCGTACCTGAGCTGGCCTTGCCTGACCCACAAAACTGCTGTGGGGAAGCAAAAGAAAGCTCCACTAAATATCACCACAGATGCAAAGTATGTGGGATTTACATTGAAAAGTTTAGCCTCAAACTAAAATACAGTTTTTATAGTATGAAAATGTGCTGTAACTCTGTGATTAGAACAGAATATTTCCATCAAAGTCAAGGCTTGCTAGAAGCCACAGAATTAGGTAGTGTCCAAGTACTGTAGATTTCTGAAGGCAATCAACTGGTTGTGGCTGCCTGCTCTGTCTACAGCCCAAGAAACACACGATGGCTATTGCCTATCACTGTTTGAGAGAGGCCAGAGTGAAGACAACTGGTTCCCATTCCTCAGGAGGATACATCCAGGAGCAGCATCAACCCTTCCTATCCTAGCACCAGCCAAGGATTTCAAGGCGTTTTCCTCATTTTCCATCTAAACTTTAGCGAGTCCCATATGCGACTCTTTCTACGGCACCTCATTCTTGGGGAAAGAAAATTCAGTTCCCCTCCCAAATAAAATTATGACTACAGTCTCATCTTGCTTTTCAATTTCTCCTCAAGGCTATTGACTCAGCAGAGCTACAGCTTTCAGCCCACTATTGAGGATGCCTGCTAACATGGAACACCAATAAATAAAATTTACATCTAATTTAGAGCAGTTCTTTAATTCAAATGTTCAAGTGCATGGTCTTTCTAAAAAGAAGTTTATGAACTTAGGTTGCCTGAGGTTTTGTTGAAACTTAACTGGAAAAAAAGGATGCCCTGAATGCATGGGCTGCTCTGGCTCTTGAGGCCCTGAAGGACAGGGTGGCTTGCAGAAGGCTTCACCACAATGCTTCGTCTTGCCTGTGCTCGAGGGCCTTTGCGAGCGTTCGGTGCACTTGCTGAACGCCGGCTCCTGAGGAAAATGACATTTCTGTCACTCTGTAACTCAGCTGCCATTTTTCATATTTGATCAATGTTTCACGTGCAGACAACAGGAATGTGATTTTAAGCCAAATTGTCTCTTCAGCAAATTAAGGTGGCATTTTAGTGCAGCAAGAGATGTTTTATAACACATTAGAAAGAATCTCTGTTTCTACTGTAAGATTTTTATATTTAAAAAATCTGTATTTAAAATATGCAGCTAAAGGTAGAAAAGATCATAATAGCCTAGTCTGTGACAAAGGAGAATTTCAATTCAATAGGACTGCTGTAAAGGCCCTTATTTATTTTTCTCAGCAGTTGCATTTTGCCTTTCACTTGCTTGCCTGCAGCTTTTGTTGCTGTGGAGGTTTTCTTCTGTAAATTCTTCAAAGTGATGGATTTTCCCTTTGAAAGAATGCTTGACTGTAGAGAACTACAGAACTGTAACCTTTATTTCTTTCCTGTGCATGTGTGATGCTTTGAGCTTTGCAAAGGCAGGTGTATTGCCACCTTTTTTGTTAATTTGCATGCTGAGAGCCTGAAAATTTGCATTACTGGTTTCATACTCCTCGACTGAAAGGCAAGGACAGTGATCTTCTGCTCTTTCCAGTTAAAGGTCATCTGCAAATACATGTTCCTCTCTCGTTCAGATTAGTGAGACGTTCAGCATTTTATGAATCAAAGAAGCATAAAGCATATTTTTATTGATTAAATGCTAGAGTTGTAGCAAGAACTAACATACAAGCACTTGTGTACCCTAAGCAGTGCTTCCAATCTAGACGGATAAAAGGCAAGAGGAAAACAAGATTTTAATATCAGTTTTAGAAACGGAAAGCTATGGCACAGAGCTGATGAGAGGAATTTGCCAAAATCAGGTCTCCCAATGAACACCAGCATCTTAACCACAAGCTATTCCCCTTCTTGTGGGTTCTTATCCTTTTGATGTGTTCCATCCTGTTAGAAAGTTAAAAGTAATCCTGTGTTAAATTACTGCCTTGGACTCTGAAAAGATAATGATCAAAGCCCAAGTTCACATCTCAGTGATGAGAACTGGAACCAGGAGCAATCTGATGACTTCATTGGACATGAACATAGTAATAATTCTCTAATTTAAATAATAGCGCTTACGGAACAACAGGTAACAGCCATTGTCCTACAAAAATCAGCAACAGAACACTTCAAAAGAACACCTTTAGTCTAGGGATAATGTCATTTGAATCCCAATACAATTCCTATGAAAAAGCTGTTCAGTATGTGCACAGAAATGAAATGATGCTGGGTCAGAAGCACCACTCTTGGATTCAGACCTCCTGAATCTGTCAGCTTTCTGTCATCTACGCCCCCATTAGGTCCTACGGAAGCACACTGAGTTCCCACAGGGTAAAACCTAAATGCCAGCTGTTCATTGTGAATGCTTTAAATTAAAGAGTGCCTTTTACCACACATTCCATAGACATTCTGACCAAATCAGCCCTTGAACTTCTCTGGAAGTTGTAGGTACCAAGTCCACAATAATTAAGTGCATACTAATACTGAACGTGTGGTGGAGTCGTGGTCTCAGAAATGACAGAAGGATCTGGCCTGATTCATTTTAATTACAACTTTCACAACAAATTGTGAAAGCTGCAATACCATAATCACTGTACTGTCACAATCAAAGCACTGTTCACCATAAGCATCGGAAAATATGATGTTTCCTTTGCAAGTATCTATTTTCTGGTGCTACAAAACATCACAGAAAGTTCTGATCTAAAAGATTAAAAAATATCTGAAAATACTGTGTATTATTCATATCCTTAAAGAACTAGATTATATTAAGTTTCATAATTAGAAAACAAAACATTCATAAACAGCTACATGCAATTCATCACTGAAAGAATTTAAATTATTTAACGTCAGATAATTCAGTTTTGATCCCTAGACTGTAAGAGTCAACATTTCCTGAGGTGTTTTCACAGACTCTTCACTCTCAGGACAATCCTGAGTTCATAGGTCTGTGCATCTGCTGCAGGGCCTGGTAAAACTGTCTGTTACAAAACTCATGGCTGCAACGGTAGGATTGTTTAGAGAGCAGATAAACAGGGATGTCAAACTAAAATAGCAAGGCTTTCATTAATTTTTCAGGTTCTGTTATGTACCATTTAGCTTTTGGCTCCAGCTAATCAAATTGCATGTTCATATAAGTTCTGACTTAAGGCAATGAATCCTTAAAAAAGTCTGATTTTGCATTTTTAAGATGTTATTGTGTAATGCATGCACATTAAGAAAAGTTGATGCTTTTGTGGATAGAATGCATCTTGAGAATCTGTTTACCTCTATGAAATCCAATATAATCCTTGGAACATTAACTCCATATATAGCTAATAAGTTTCCTCTAGGACAACCAGATGCTGTCATTCTTTGTTGTATTATTTTGGGGGGGGCATTGTTTAAGGTTTCTATTAAAGGTTTCTTTAAATCTTTTAATTTTTCTTTAAATCTATTAAAGGTTTCTTTAAATCAAATTCAGTTTTTAGAAGATAATTCACCCATTTACATATCCTGTGATCTGAAAACCATTCCACTGAAGAGAAAGTTCAAATGCTAAGTTCAAATGACAGTTTTGAAACAAAAGGGACAGCCATTCTCTAAGAACGATGTTAAAAGGTGAGTACTCCTGCCTATGTGGTAAGAAATCTGTAGCTTCCTCTCTCAGAGCTCACAAGGACAGCTTCCTAGATGGAGTAAAATGTCACAGATCCCTGTCTCTGAAGCAGTTTACCTGAACTAAGAATTTTCTTCACAATGCCTTATATTTACAGTGTAAATAGTCTAAGAGAAACCTCTGTCATCTCCTTAGCTCTGTCATCTTGTTAGCAAGAATCTCTCATCTGCAGGGTTACCACTCTGCATTTCTATGGCTAGAACAGATCTCTCCTCAAAGTAGCTGCCTTCATCCATGGCCAGTGTCTTCCGTGGACACTCATTATTACAATAAAAAACCTTTGCAAGGGTTAGTTGGGACTGCAGTGAGCCATTGCCCCGAGGTGTTACCAGCACTCCGTACTGCCAAAGCAACCTCCTCTCTGCTTTAACCAGTGCATGGGTTCTCTCAGGACAGCAGAGCCTTTTTGCTAAGTGGCATCTTGCTACACTATGATTCCACCTCTGTCAATGGCATCATCCTCAGAACAAGCAAGTACTTACTTCTCATAATGGCATCAAAATCTTGGTATTGGCTTATGTGCTTTAAGATAAAACAGAAATAGGCAGAAGCAATTTGATCAAACTTGTTTAACCCTTGCTTTAGCAGGTGAGGCTAAGAGCAGACCTCAGTTGTTTGCCTGCATTTCCAAGGTCTTCCCTGAACATCTGCCAGATGTGGTGGCATTCTTAAAATTCTCTCTGCTGTTAGTGTCTCCGTGGCCTCGGAAGCCTAATTGGAAACAAACTCTTTCTCAGGCTGCCAGAGGGAGTGGAGGGACTAACCCTCACACCACGCCTGCCTCCGCCTGCCACTGCTGTGTGACCAGGGGATTCCTACTTGGCAACACGGACAGAGTTAACCATGGACAACTTCGCAGGGAAGTCCATCTGAGAGAAGCCAGCCTGACCTGTTAGACACCTCACAATTTTCAAGATTTGAGATTGTGGTTTTGCTTGAACAGGACACCTCGAGAGAGTCTCGGGAGATCCAAGTTCAAACAAGTTCTCCAAAATACATTTTCCATGTCTTCTTTTATCTAAATGGAATCTGTCTTGCAAGCTAGTCATGTACACCGTAAGAGGTTATAGACTGCATATAAACATGTTTAATGAAGCCAAATACAGCAAGCATAAGCAGGAAAAATATTTTGTTTACTTAATATTTACAGACACGCAAGTAAAAGCTTGTTAAGTTTGGTTGGCTAAGCTTGTTTTAAAAAGTGACCTAGAAGGCTGAAAAAAATAAATAAACCAACATATGCACAACAACACAATCATTCATTCATATTAGCATTCTAGTTAAGTCAGTGATTAATTCTCCTTTGAGGAAGAAGTGGTGCTAAAACAACTCCAGTCTATTATCTGGTAGCAATATTACAATCAACTCAGAATTCTAAATTATATCAACACATGCATATGTACTATAGGAGAAACTTGCAGAGCTTAAACTCTAAAGAGAAATCTGAATAAACATGTACTTGTTTTGGTATTTAAATGCTGATCCAAACTAGCTACTCTCTACAATTGCCTTGTAGATATCTGTTCTGTTTGCAAATAAAGAGGTTGCTAGAGTTTTCCGCTTTAAATGGCTAAACTGGAAGAGCAGGATAACAGCACCACAGAAGAAAGGACTAATTCTGAAATAAATTAGCTCTTGTCAGAAAGGTTCATTTGAACTCCAGTGGGATGATGAAAAACACTGCAATGGTACCTTCTGAAAAACCTGACTATCTGCTCTGTCTTGGATGATCTGAACATCATGAATACCGTAACTGAGCTTTGAACACAGGTTTGGTGGGGTTTTTTTCCCACTGACAGAGTTCTCCACCTTATTTGTCAGCAAAGACTGCAATAAAGCAAAGCATTACTCAGCTGGAAGCCATAAGACCAGCACTGGTGAGACCAAAAAAAACCTTCTTCAGAACATCGGTCTTTTCACACTGGCTCAGAAGACAGGAAACTGAGCCTTTTCTCTTGAAGACAGTGAGAGACAGTATGGGATGCCCAGTGTGGATTAAAAAGGCTGTTATGAATGCCTGAGAAAGAAAAGCAACTTTCTACAGATTTTAATTAGTGGTTACAGGACAGAGGGAGCAGGCCAGGAGAGGAGGACTTTCAATATCCAAACAAGAAGTTGAGAAGGCAGCCCTTATCTCCTTACTCGAACTGTCCTTAAGTATGTACTCTGATGTCTTGAAAAGCTGTTGGTTTATTTCCCATATTAACAGTTCTTACCCTCTCTGATTTTCTATGCAGGCAAAAAGAAGTTACTGGGAAAGTCCATGGACAATCTTGTGGCTACAGAGATACATTACTAAGATGGAAAAAAAATTCTTTGTGTCCCAATGGTAACATCTGCGTCTGTTCTTGTGAAGGTTATTCTGAGGTGTTGGATTTTGGATTATTAATTTCAGTAATATTATTAAAGGCTTCCCTAGGTTTTGGATTGTAATGGCAACAGAAGCACATGGGTCCATGGATGAACTAGTGGCTCCCCAGAGAAGTCAGTAGGCTAAGATACTCTCTGACTGGATAAAGCCCCAAGAAATTTAGTCTGAACTCATAGGTGACCTTGCTTTGAGCAAAAGGTTGGACTGAAGATCTCTGAAGAGAAATTTAGTGTTGGAAGTTTTATAAGGTGCTGCTGAGAGCTACCAAGAGTGAAGATAAAGTTTTTAGTTGTGTCCATTGTACAGACCCTTCCATGCTGTTCAAAGAGAAGAACATGTTAGGCAAAAGATGAAAAATTAATTTAAGCAGCAGTGTTTGTATAAGAATGGAATCGGTCGGAGGCAAAGTGAGATGTACTGAAGTGGAACAAGGAGAAAGAAGTTTCTCAAGAAAGAAGAATTGAGAGGACTTCATAAGTGGTGAATTCTTAGGACATGAAGACCCCATGGAAAAATTGAAAGGCTTTGTACCTTATGCAATCGGAATAAAAACAGTATATATTTCAGCTTGAAAACGTGTATCTTTGCTATCCACTGTGGTGGTAGCCCAACTCTGAGTTGTAAAATTAAAGCAAACCTAGGGTTACCCACAAACTTTGTTGATATTATTTTTTTACAATCTCTTGAGGCCATTCTAACCTGATTTATCTTATCATCGTATGAAAACAGAGAATAAGCTTTACTGAAATCAATGCAGATGTTAGGACAGAGAAGATGGTTCCCATCTAGAAAACAAATTATGCATTTTGAAAATACTGTCTCATTTTACAGACTGAGGTTACATAAACCTGGTAGAGGAACTTCTGTTTTCCTAATATAAGCCTATGGTGAGAGCAGCATGAATCTTTCAACACTGATACAGTCCTACAAGATTCATCTGGATTTAACCAGGACCACATTTTAATTGGGGAAGCACAAAGATTGTGAATAGATTAAAAGAATTGTTGAGAAGCTTTTACATTAACTTTGTTATTATGAAATACATTCTTTAAAAAAATGGGTATTTACAACCTCAGGTTATCTGTACATCAAAGGAAAACGTATTTACCTCAATTTTAAGGTAAGTTTATATGATTACAAAGATCTTCACAAACAGGTGAGGTGAGACAGAGAGAGAGAGAGGTTGTGGGTTCATTTTTTTGCTTTAATATTAATATTGTGCACTTCTATAATCTCTTTCATCTAAGGATTTCAAAGCACTCTACGGACATTAATGAATTAAGCCTCACAGCAGTCCTGAGAGAAAAGGTAATGATTTAAAGATTAAAATTCAAAGAGATTAATGGATATAAATGGGAAATAGCATTCCTAAAATTTCATATACCACTGAGGCCATATGGAAGATCTGCTGTTTTCCTCTTCATTTATATCCTACGTGCCTTCGAGGCAATCCCCAGTACCGGAAAAATTGTTAAGAAGTGTTTACAACTACTTACATACAGGCAGTTTGGATACAATGTCCAGCAGAATAGACAGGAAATAGATTAGATTGCAAAAGAGCATTTTATTTTGAACACGTTAAATGCAATTTCAGCCTACAGAGGTAAAAAAATATTAAAGAATATTTATGAATTGAAATGGATTTGCTTTACAAGCAACATTCAGGATTATATGAAATAATTTAGTGGAGGCAGTAGAGTTAGAGAAATGCTCTCCTGCTTGTAATCAAACCCAGTCTCTGAACACAGTGGCCACAGCCCAAGGAAGGAGTCTTGGTACTCCCTGGAATGGAGGCAAGGAAAATGCACAGTATACAATACATTAAAATGCACTTACATCTTCAATGACCAGCCAAATTCCTGTGCCTTTGCTAACCTGACAAGCCTTGTATATAAATAATTCTATTAATCGTTAGCAGAATTCATCCCAAAGGATGCAATATCACGTGCAATGATAAAAACTGTACCTTTCAGAAAGCGAGTGAAGCTTTTGATACATGGGGACATGGCATTTCAGAGGTGAGCAGGTATTCTGTGAAGTCCTGCTACTTTTCTTCCACTTTTATTTTTCCATTGGTCACAGATACACCTTCCTCTCAATCGTATTTGCAGTTTTCTGGGCTTTAAAATTCATAAGCAAGACCCAAAGGGGAAGAGCCTTGTGTCTTCTAGGGAGAATACGTGCTGTGATCATGTAAAAAGAGATCTCTCCTGATGCACAGCTTTCATTCAACAGAAGAGTCAACAATAATGTTAAGGGCATGTAATTTCCTAGCTTAGAAGTTCTTGCTGTCCTGGGGCATTAGGAAATGAACTTCTTTGCAATTCAATTTTTTTTTTTCAATTTTTTCTTTTGGTAATTGATTATTCATACTTTGAACAGAGCTAGAAACTGAGAAGTATCTGCTTAAAGAGAAAATAGCTTCACATCAAACAAGAAAACCTGCAATTACAAGTGGAAGCTCATTTCACACTCTATAAAAAGCAAACAAGACCTGAACTATAATACATGCCTTTATTTACAATTATGAAAATCAAGCTTCAAGATAAACATCCAGGAGAAATTTTTGTTTTCCTGTGTAAAGGCACCATTCCAAGAGTTCATAAGAGTTATAAGAGCTCCCAAGTCACTTTGGCCTGCAACCCTCTAGTTCAAAAGAAGAGCATCATTTCAAGTCCATCGTCCCCTTTGCTTTGTGCTGCTACATATCCCCACCTCTTCAGAGAGTATGGCAAGCTGAAAGAGTACCCAACCCCAAAATCAACATCACTATGCAGATTAACCAGGAATAACAGTATTGTACCCAAGCCAGCTGTATCTATCACTCTGCCACTGCTTTAAGGTCTTAGAAAGTAAAAGCAGATGTACCAAATCAATGCCAATGTTCAATATCATATCTTTGACAGTGCTCAGTAACCAAAGGCTGTGAAAAGATGTAAGAGCAAATCAAGCACAGAGTTCTATTTTTGTGCTGTATACTTTCAGCTTCCAGCAATTTATGGCTCAGAGCATGAGACAGGCAATGCCTTCTAGTTCTTGTATTAGAAAAGATAGTAAATGAATACTCCCAAGTCTTTCTCTGAAGAGAACAGCTGGGAAATCATAGGCAGTGTGGCATCCGACACGATCACCTCATCTGTTTGGTTTAAAATAGGTAAAACTGCGTACAAATTCTTATAGGGATGTGGTAGAAGACAAGGTGAGACCCTGTGCAGTGATGCCCAGTGAAAGGACAGGAAGAAATGGCCAAAAGGTAAAGTACAGAAAATTCTGATTAAATATTTTTAAGGGTTTCTTTGGGTTTGTTTTTTTTTTTTTTATTTGAACACTGGAACAGGTTGCTGAGAGAGGTTGTGTGGTCTGTATGCCTGGACAACCTGCTGTAACTGATCCTGGTTGAGGGGGGGTTAAACTGCTCCAGGTGAGCTCCAGAGAGTCCTTCCAACCTCAGCTACTCTGTGTGAAATACCCTTGATTAGGAAGAAGTAGTATATTGCAAAAGATCCAGACCCAAAGGATTTCTGTTCTTCCTGCACTGAAGCAAGTCTTGCAACTTCATCTTTTACAGCCCAGACTGTTGTATCCTCTATGAACAACTATCTGCTGTCAGGCCAGAAAGTCACATACATTTAGTAATTTTCCATAGCTTGACAGCTAAGACATTCCCTCAATATATGGATAAGACAATTATTCAGTACATTTATCTTTAGTTTTCTTGTATGAGAAAGCAAAAGCAGGCAAAAGCATGCATTTCATCAAGGGGTCATGCATCTCATAGAGAAGACATTGAAGCATTGTCTGCAAAATTAAACTCCCAGACTGGGCTTAATCTCAAAAGATCTTCACACACACATTGTTAACAGATTAAGAGTTTAAACCTCCAGTTTTTTCAGTGCAGGCTTCTCTTATTTGAAGGTTATTTCGTCTTTTATGAGTAGCAAGAGCCCTTATCTTCTCTATAGCTTAGACATTAAGGCATGGCATTTATTTCAGTTACTGCTAATGCATCTGGATAAGCAGCAAAATTTTACTTTCTAATCCAAACTCTATAATGATGTGCAGCAATATATATATTGTTTTTGAAAAGCAGAGGCAGTAAGTGTGCAAACCCCTGTAGAAATTAAGTTGTTGGGCCTCTCTCAATGTTCTTTATGTGCTGTACACACACCACTGCACTTTACTTTTCATTACCCAAAGTTTTTGGTCACAGTTCTGCTTATCCCATGCTTACAGAATGGCTTACACTGCCATCAACTCAGGAAGGTTCTTTCATCCAGACCTGAAAAACATTAAAGGCAGAAGATTTTTAGATCTCAGCTGTTTGTTCTCATATGTGGAAATGCCTTTGGAGTGTTTAAGTGCTAAATTCTTGCTTTCTGACAAGCTGTTTCCTTACATATGTTTTTCAGTTTCAAAATTTCTTCCCTAGAGCACTGAAGCAAGGGTTTTTAAACTATGCATCTAAACTGATACTGTCTATTAAAAAAGAAATGTGTAAGGAAGCCCAAGGACAGCTGAATCTGTCTTTCTTGACAGAAACTACTTATAGCAAATAAGTCAACGTTTCCTCTGACAAAGTGCATCATATTCTTCCTGTATTCATTATTTAAAAAGTTTAAATGAAATTCCTAAATCTAAACATTCAGACAATGTGAAGAACACAATTCCAAATTGCAAACAGTAAATAACACCTTATCTTGTGTAACACATCCAAAATCAAGCCCTAACTCCATAGTTTATGCTTCTGTTCATTTATTACTAAGATTGGCTGCTCTGTTAGCCTGTACTTCCAGGGAGCTGATGGACATGGACTGGCTTTGCTTCTCAGAGGGCTCATGTTCTATTATAATTTAAGTATTTCCATGACACTGACAGTAGCAAGTACTAATTCAAATACTAGTTCTAAAATACGACTGACACTAAAAGCTCCTCTGGTGTCTTGGGTGCCCCAAGCTGGCCAAGAAAATGCAAGAAAGTAAGAATAAAGCTAAGATTAGAATTCAAGTGGTTCTTAGTCCAAAACAAGTCATCCAGCATCTCTGTGGAGCATGCAGCCTGGTTGCTGGCTGTCTGCCTGCCTGCCTGACCCTACAGTGGCACATACAGATAACAGCAATATTAGATCACACTGAAGAGAGTTTTAATCAGATTTACAAAAATCCCATGGGGAATAAAGGAAACGTTTTTGTTCCCAAGAGAAGTTTGCACAATATTGAGTTGTCTTGTTCACTTCTGCTGTTGTTCAGTCAACCTGCTGTGGTCTCTCCCCATTCTGTGTACTGTAAAAGTATCAACAATTGCTAATCATCACATATTGACCTACTTAAACACCACACAAACAATTTTTCATTGTAGTTAATAGGAACTGTATTTACTTTATTTGCAAGTATCTGCTCTTGTGCTAATTTAATCTGTTCAACCAATTACAAAATGTTAAAATCCATCCTAACGTTAACCAAAATGCACTGGACTGCAAAACAAACCTAATACATCCCAACCTGACACAAAATATTTTCAGGGGGAGGAGACGACAGGGGAAAGAACAGTTGCAGATGAACACAGCTGTGAAGTCTGTGCCTACCACCTTTGCACATAGAACAGTTTTAACCAAAACCACTGAATGAACCAGACAAGAAACAGCGTGAGCCAGTCCCGCGGCTCTGCAGTGCTTGGCTGCTGTTGAGCCAAAAGAGGCACCAGTTCAGTGGCAACATGCACCTTGGCTGAACACAGAGTCATAGAATCATTAAGGTTGGAAAAGACTTCGAAGATCATCAAGTCCAGCTGTCAGTGCAACACCCTTTTTCTGCATTTTTACAACCTGTTAAGTTAAAGCTGAAGGAGTGGAAACAAGACCTGAAGAACCAGTATAGAACCAATATCCAACTGGATCGTGGTTTTGTCTAAGTTCTTCTCTACAGTCAGTATCTCCTACACTTCTCGTTGCAAGTTTGTTTGGTGTTTTTTAGATTGCAACATTAATACAAATAAAAGGTCCCCATTTTTCAGTAATTTCACCTGAAACCTGCTACCACTTGGGCCTTGGAGAATAAATTTCTCTATGGGGATTATGTGCAGACACCAGTTACTAGTAAAGAAAAGAATTTCCTTACCAAAATCATTTGAAAAAAAACAAGTTTCCCTTTCCCATCTCCCATATTTATTTATTTATTTATTTATTTATTTATTTATTTATTTATTTATTGTTTGGTTTGGTTTGGTTTGGTTTATTGGGTTTTGGGGTTTTTTTTGGCTGGGGGTGGGGAGGAGAGGGAGTTGTGCCAGGAATATTATGACTATTGACCCGAGACAGTCTCCTGGAAATAATCTAACAGCAGGGAAGAGCAAGTCCTTTTCAAAACCAATGAAGCGAGAAAATACTGTTGGCCAAGCTATTGTGAGAGATTTGAGGGAGGGGAGAAGGAAAAAATCATGGAGAAGAAGGAAGTGAAAGGATGAAAGTATGCCTAAGATTCATACTTAATATCTCCTTTAAAATCCCATATGCTAAAGGCCATCACTTTTAAGCCATCTCTGCCTCATTCCAAAAAAGATGCTATTTTTTAGTGGCAGTCAGTACACATCCCCATGCCTGTAGGACTTTTGCTCATGTCACAGAATGCTGCAAAGCCTTGAATTTTCCCTGATCTGTCTTTCCTTGTAATGCCTTGTGGTAGCTTTCATAAACAAGACAGTATTTCTGTAAACTTAATATCAATTTCTGTCCTTCTTCAGGGCTGTGTCTTGTCAGTCAAGCCCATTGTCTGAGACAAAGCAACTCTGATATGTTCACATGTTTATTTATTTTAAAAAAAAGAGAGAAAAAAATAAAACCCAAACCATATTCCCAGTCCTGAAGAGCACAGCGGCAGCCAGCGTTTCCAGGACCACCTTGACTGTGAAATTATGACCTCAGAGACCCTGAAGGTGAGGAGGACCTTGCTGCAATATGTTTTGTGTGTGTTACTTCAAGATGCTACTACAAGTACCAGCCAGGTCAAGCAATGTAGCAAAGTTGGCCCTAGGAATATAGATTAACCATTTGCTTTTTCCAAAGGTTTTTTTGCTACAAAACCTGTTTTATTTCAGAATTACAATGGGCAATATTGATATGTTGTTGGATCTGTACATAATGGTACTTAAAAACATAACAAAGTGCCTATATGTTCTCTCAAATAAACGAAGTTCATCATCTTAAGTAACTTAAGAATGACTGTAAATGAGACATGGTTATGTTAGAGAAGCTTTCCACTCAGGATCTGGGTTTTGTTTGGCTTTCATAATCTTTAGTTCTTTTTGCTGATCTTTCATTCTTCTTGTGCATGTGCACAGGCACATGGAGTCATTTCTCACTGAAATACAAACCCCTCCATGTTAATTCAGCTTTCAAGTTAATCCATTTACACTGAAAGCCAAAGGAGTGAAATTATTATTGTTGCGGACTGACAGTTAAGGGCTCCAAGGAATTGTATTTGACTTTCCCAGTTCCTCATCATTTTCCCACATTAAAACTGCTAATCTAAACTGTACATAAACAAAAGGAGGTTTATTGTCTGTGGCTGTTAGGAAAGTTAAAACTGAATCTGTATATGAACTATGGCTTTTATTTATGGCATCTGTTGGTGAAACAGATGCTTTTTTTCCCACCACATCACAAAGGAGAGTGGAATCCTGCTTCAAACCATCAGAAATCATCTATTCTTATTACTCAGATATATGTTGCCACTGTTCACACGGAGCAATTTCATTAATAAGTTAGTGCCTATTTACATTTTTAACATGAAATCACACTTCAGGATTTTTTTTTAAGGAAGAATTCCTCGGTTATTTCAAGAAGTAAAACACAAAACTGTGCAGGCAGGTTTGAAAAACTTTGTATAGCTATCCACAAAAGAAAGTTCCCCTACTGTATCAAAAGCAGGTGTTCTGCAGAAGCACCACCACTGATATGCAGAAAACAAAATCTAAAGTATTGATGGAATAATGAAGATACTTTCCCACGTATTTAGACATCAAATAAATAGCCAGGAAAAATGTAATGAAAGAATAAAGAAAAAAACTAAACAAAAATCCCACAAACCACCTTTGGAATGAAAGCAAGGATGTGAAACAGGAGCCCAAAGGGTAATACATTCAGAAAGCTCTAAGTGTCTGAAAATGAAGGCTTAGACTGAAAGCATCTCTTCAGCCATAACTCTAGTGTCACTAACATAAAGCTATAATCTTTTTTCCAATGGTCTGACTATTATCTGAGCACTAAGTGTCATTTAAGAAGATGTCAGAGAATTTTCATTGAGGTGAAAATCTTTTGTCTCCTGTTTTCTTATGTATAGGAATGTTAAGAATAAAATTACAATTTTGCCATAGCTTTTAACCCATCTGTGGTTTACTGGTGCCATGTCAACCTTTTAAGGAGGTAGACTGTGAAATGTACTTTAATGCTCTAATAGATTGAAGGTGTCTTTTTTTTTTTAAACCAAAAATAGCAGTTTCAATATTACCACTGGAAAGGTTAAAGCCCACATCTGTGATAAAAGTGGGAAAGAAGCAGATTCACTAGCAAGCAGAAAAGGATACCAATTCAAGCTTCTGACACCTTTTTTTTGCATTTTGAGGGCTGGTAGATGAAATGTAAGTGCCTCAAGTCAAAGAATACCTTTGCTTTACAAATTTTCTTATTAGTACCAATAAAAATATAGTATTTCTACCTACCTATTTCACAGAAGATAAAATAGGAGCATTGCAAAGGGAAATGATTTATGAAAAAGGACCTCTGCATCTGTAATCTGTCATTCTTTCATAATACATCTTGTATAAGAATAGTCATCCTTGTGCTTGCAGCACTGTTTAAAGAATAAGATACTAATCAGAGCAAGCAAGAAAGCAGAATATATCAGTAAGTTAGCAGTCAAGCTCAACCTATTGTTTGTTTTGCTTAATAACCGGGAATTTGCTAGGTTGTAGATTTGAGATTATGGATTTGAGTGGGATACCTGAATTTTGAGGTGACTCACGCTCCAAGAAGCAGCATGAAGAAATTTGGATTAACTGTGTTCATTACTTCCTCTTAAAGTGCAAAGATTCTTTGTCTGCAACTTCTAGTACGTGTACAACATTTTATTCTCTTTTAACAAGTGATTCATGTTAGTGATAAATATCTATATCGTGGTACTTTAATTTCAATAACATTTTTTCACTGCTTCCATGAGACAAAAATGTAGCTGACTAGACAGGGAAAAAAAAGGCTATGCCTATCCTAGAAGGATTCACAGCTGTATTTAGACAAAAATGTGTAGCTCAAAGTATACCCTTCACTGCTTTTTCAAACAGGCATCTTGCCCTTCCAACTCAGGTCATTTTATGATTCTATGATTCTAAGTGGATGACCAGACACAATCCATCTCAGCCATCCCCTTTCTTGAGTCTCCCTCTGTTTCAGATGTGGACATATGGATTGCTGAACTAATTGTCCCAGTTAGGAATGGCTCTGCACATGGAGTCATTTGCAGAAACAGTTTTCATTTTTCAAGCTATTATGTAAGCATGTAAGAGGACCTTACTAACACAAAACAGTCAATTACCTCTTAATGCAGATACTAGACTTTTCCATCCAGTATTTAGGAACCTAGTGCACAAGAACTAATAACTCACTGACAAGAACTCTGTTGAGTGAGCAAACTTATTTAGTGTTATTTCACATGGCTTATAAATGGACAAGGGACTCTTCCTTCTTCATCCCCCTCCCTACAACTGGAGAGATGATTAATACAGGAGACAATTTTCAAGAAGTTCCTCTATGTGGGAAGAACTTTTGGGCCACTGCTTAGCATGAACTGGAAAATGAAACAACCCAGTCCTCATTTAACCAACAAGCATTTTCTTAAGGAACAGCCCAGATCATTGCATTCCAGTTTTTAATCCATATATATTATTACACATAAAAGAAACGTTACGCTACAACTCTTTCTAGAATGTAATTTAAAAGTCAAGTTTCAACTACGCTAATAGGAAGACCCAACGGCTCATTATACCATTAATCAGCTTTGCAAAGGGCTTTGGGCATTGAGGTGGTTTTTTTGCTGAGTAAAATGAGGAAGTGAAGTTCAGGACCCCAAGTGTCTCATCCCAAAGTGTTTCTGTATTCTCCACTAGGTAACTAGGCGATAAAATGCTTCAGTCATCCACAAGGAAAGCACTCAAACTGCAGTCATGCATCCACGCATTTGGGTATTGTCTTTTAGTTCCTCAATTTCACACTTTGCTAGAAGCAGGCAGTAGCAGCAAGTTTCAATTACTCACATCTAAAACACTTACCAATACTGATGAGCCTGAACTGCAGCATTTGGATCCCTGCTTCTGATGTAGAGACAGCATCCTTTTGAATTATCTAATGCTGTCTGGTTATCATTATTTTGAACATAGCTTTCCGCATCCTAAAGAGACATATTAAAACAGGAATATGGCAACTGACACATTACAAACCATGTAAACGTGGTGGCTTTTTTCAGCAAAGAAAAAGCATTTCTTCCTTTAAACTTAGAAGACACGAAATGCATTCCCTGCTGCCATAAATAATGACAGAAACCAACCTTTTAAAATACTAAGTGGCTGCTCTATTTATTCCTACTCATGGAAATTACATGTTAGCTTGCCATGTGCACAAATAGATTCACATCTATAAATCACAAGTAATTCAGTAAAGTTTACTGCAGTTAACTCATTTTTTACTACAGTTAACTCATCTTTTAGGCTTGTCAGTTCTGTTAGCATCACCCCCACTGTCTCAGAAGAAGATGGGAATCAGTCCAAAGGGTCATCTAAGGAAGCATAATCATGTAAGGTATTACTACAGCAACTCCTCAGCTGATACAGAAGCAGCTAACTCATATAGATTTCCACTCTGACATAAATACAACTCTGCATTATTACAATCTGAGTTAAACTCACTCTTATCTCTCCCACAAATAGCTGACGACTAAGAAGTCTTAGGTCCAGAGCTAGTTTTTCTCTTACTTTAGGTTCAGGTAAAATAATCACCATGTTTAGTATTTAATGATCATCTATTTTTTCCCTTAATCCAGGAAAACAAAGAAACATTGAAATATATCTGCTGCTGGATTTCACTCAATATTTCTATAATTAAGCCTGCTGAAAAACTCATATTAGAAAGGGTGGGTTTTTTTCTACAGAGAAGGGAAAACAGATTAATTCCTTGGCAACGAAATTCTAATTAATCAAAAAAGTGGCTCTATTCATTCTTAGGTTCTTCATTACAATAAAATATCAGATGTTTACTGCTGTAATTATAGTCTTGATTCAATGCAAAATCAGGTGGCTCTCAAGATTTAATTATAAAAATAAAAATTAGGTTTATTGACTCTGCATAACTGTTTATCTTGATCTGTGATTCACTGATTAGAGAGATAAATGATTTAACATGAGGCAGGACTTTCTGCAAACAACTGGAGAAACATGCCTATCTTCAACCCAATAGGCTGTCAGTCATCCCAGTAAACTGTCCCCATGTCAACAGCAGCTTTTGTGCCTCCTCTGCCTCATTCAAGCCATCACGTAAAGAAAAATAAAATTTTCAAGAGCAATCTGGCCCATACAGAGAGGCCTCTTAGGGCACTACTTGTGCTGCCACCAAGGTCATTGCAGAGAGGTCTACTTTTCGGCACGTACAAGCTTCCATCATGTCTTTTCCGATATAAACAGTAGCTTTCCATGCCAATACCCCATTCATAATCTGACTCCATTTTCTTTGTAAGCCACATCTCTCTCCTGTTAACGACAATGCAAATATTCCCAGAATAGGGAGCTTTTGTCTTTTCATAATTGAATGAACCTGACCTTGCCTTCTGAGTCCACCCAAACCCATTCAAATCAGGACATAACCCTGGGTTTGATTCATGTGCTTAATTGCTTAAAACTTGTCTGTCATTGCTAGGTTGATACAGATTGTAAAGTCTAAAGGAAAAATATTGAACCTTACTCACCTGATAGTGACTCTCATTAATTGTGTTTTCATTTGAGAAGTGAACTGAAAAACAGCAGTGGTGCTGGCTTTTTTATTTTTCCATACGTCTTGCATCTGAGGGAATGAAGAACAGAAATGTACCTGAACCTTGCCTTTTTTTTTACACCTTTAGATAAAAAACACCCTAGATTTCACCTTTACTTAACGCAAAGATAGTAATTTGTATAGACTAAGAAAGCAATGGATATCCTGGGTAAATGCACGAAGAGGATATATTCCTGCTCCTACAAGCTCAAGAGACAATGGAATGCTGAGCTGTTAATGTATTTCACCCCTCTCAGGCCTCTGCAATTTTGATAAACATCATCTTCTTACCCTCAGGATTTTTTAGTTTCTTCTAGAATTAAGTAGTTACTTCTGCCCCATTTGACAAAATTAATCTGGAAATATTCCTTAGTAAGATGGATATAGTTCCATTCTACACATCCTATCTCCTTAGCATGGCCTTAATCACCAGGAGAATATTCCCATTTCTTCTGTTGAAGCTCTTTCTCCTGTGGAGCATCATTGACTTTTTAGAAGGTCAGAGAAAGAAAGACATTGTAGTTGAAAAGCGAGGGCATCAACCTGCCATTCTCATCCTACATCAACAAATACATAGGTATTTTGTGTGAAGTGTTCATTGGAGGCACCAATCAGTGTGCTAAGGCAGATTCTATTTATTTTTTACTCTTTGGCCCAATAAATGTTTTCTTTTCTATAATATTCATTGTGCAGAAAACTCAAAATAATCCCAGACATAGCCAGAGGCAGCTATGAGTGTGCCTGGGGAAGATGGAATGGGCTTGGCTAGAGGGAAGGGTCTCAGTCCACAAACGACTGTGAGTTGAGCAAGGATTTTAGAAAATCTAAGCCTAATTTTCAAATAAGCACCTTAATTACTGGAAAATCTTTTCTTGTGTATTTTGTGGTTGTGAACAAATATTAAACAGTCATTATTTCAGCTGATGTTCCTGGATTCAGACAAGAAGTAGCAATAGCAAAGAGGTGTGAAACCAAGTGGTTGCTGTCCCACCCTACGGACAAACCTTCCTGCCCAGCCTCACCCCTCCACGGCAGAGCTGAATGTAGACTGTTGAGCATCATTTCCTATGACAAAGTTCCCTGAAGAGGAGGCTTCTCTTTTGTCAACAAGGAAAAGGCAACCCTTACTTGAGAAGATGCACAGCAAGCTTCCTTCAAGATAAACAGCCTTCGAAAAAGGTGCCTACGTGATTGCTAACAGCCCATTATACTTCATCTCAGGAGTGTGGTTGTGGAGCTCCTTGCCAGGCCCCCGTCATTTTAATGGACAACTCTCCATTGTGGCTAAATTCTGCATCCCCCCCTTCAGGGGGAAAAGGAACAAACTCCACAAGTCGTGTATACCTGACTGGGTTTGAAGCACAGCCAGGACAGAATTCACAGTGAAAACCCAGTTAATCATAATCTTCACTAGATGCAAAATTTTCCCGTGCCAAATTATTTGGAAGAAGAAAGGCTCTTTGTTAGAGCACCACACATCTCCCTGCATTCTCCGAGGGGGGCAACAAAACACAACAAGATAGTGAATAAATGAATATTCAAATGCATTGAAGTTTCTTTTTTCCCTTTGTATCTTCACATGAAAACATCCGCAGAGAATTATCGTTTCTGTGAAGGACTGGTGAGGCTGCCAAGCAAAGCAAACTGGATTTTATTTTGATAGGCACACGGCAATGTGTATTTATCATCCTCTGTGCTTTCTCAGAGCACGAGGAGTACTGCATTATAGTCTTTGTGCCAACAACCTCATCTGGAATACTATAATGCCCAGAGACCACCCCAAATATATTTATCTAATTATTAGCCTTAATTGCTAGGTTTTCAGCAGGAATACAGTGAAAAGGTTATAAACACAAGTTTCTTTTACTAGTAGAGGACTGTAAAGTTATTTTCTCGTACAGTTCTAGGGTAATGTATAGTTGACTACATGCTTTTTTTTCCAATAAAAATATTTCAAAAGAATGAAACATGGCTTTAATCTTTTGGGAAAAAAGGCCCACCTTTAAAAACTTGATATTAACAACATTTTTCTTTTCTCTTGACTTCTCTGATATTTTAAATAAAACCTTCATTGTGAGGCTTTGGTAAATGACATTTTGCGGTCATTCTAAATAACAAAATTTTGTTAATTAATCACAGCACGACATTAAATCTATTTTAACAATAAGAATTACAAACAGCTTTTGAGAAATAGCACTCAAACTATTTTATCTACAAAATATTATGCAGTTATTTTACAAACTGAAACATACAGAGCTTAGGAGCCCACTGCTGAGGGTGGTACAGCTTGGCAAAGTCTATGAAACCTAAGGATCAATTTAGTCATTCTTGCTTGCTCTCTTCACTCACCCCTCTCAATTCTAGTAAAAAGTGCAGTTCAACTGTCATTAGAACTTAAAGCACTGAGTGATTTCTACTAATAACACAACACTTTCCAAAAATTGCAGTCCTCTTGGAGGTAAGAATCACTTTCTAGCCCCAGCCCAAGAGGATTCCAAGCAGAGCATAAGCTCAGCTGGGATTTTAACTGGAACAACACAGACTGGAATTTGAGAGTAAAGCCCTCCTGACCATCTTCTGTTTGCAAGAGTGGACATGTGTCAGCATTTGCTATGCCAGGAAATAGTACCTTGATAGATATAAGCAGCAAAAGATTTAGTGAGAAAGCTATAATGAACATCTGAGCATGTTTAAGGAAAAACAACTGCCAGAGAATAAGGCAGAGGTAATTATTGTTGACATGTTTAATCCCTTTGTGGCAGATGAAATAGTTCAGCTTGGTTAAAATGCTGTATACAGAAAGTAGAGTGTTTCAGTAGAGATGGCATTTGGAACAGAAATGGCAGGTGCAAGAAAAGTTGATTTGAGATATTATGGGCTTTGTGGTAGATTTACTGCACTCAGGCAGCATTCTCTTAGGGAAAAAAGAAAAAGGTTATCTGTGCAGTGCTAAATAACTCCTTCTACACACAAAAGACACGGGAAAACTAGCTAATGGAATGACAAGTCCGCTTTCAACTCATAACACAGTTTTGCTTTTAATTGCACACAGAAACTCAGAATCTTCTAATCCCTTCAAGCCACTTCCAAGAAGTAAGGAATTTTTATTGCCCATTCCACAACATGGAATCCACAGCACAAACTCATAGCTTTACTTTCCGATGTACTTACTACAAGGAAGACTGGATACAGGGCATACGGTGCCAAGTACCTTCAAAAAAGCCAGACTTCTCAAATTGCAGGAGGTTGTTCAGTAAGTAATACTTTCAGCTTGAAAGGCAGCAGAAATAGGAATGTGAATCCCTGTTCAATGCGTTCATGGGTACATCACAAACTTAGGGACAATATAATGCGTGTTCATGTCCCAATGCAGGTGCCTTTCCCATGCCTATGGCTGTGGCACCTGACGGCCTGTAAGAACACACCTCTTGTGGATGGGATCACTCAACAACAGATTTTAAAGAGTCAGTGGGAAACAAATGAGCTATCAGAAGTTAGGGCAAGAGAGCCTGCAGAGGATGAAGAGGTGGCTCAAGGTAGAAAGACAAAGCTGGCCAGAAGGTTTAAAGCAACACATGTGAAGAACAAACTCAAAGAAACAGCTTTCAAATACAACATGATAGCACAAAAATTCATGAAAAGAAGAATTTCACTGAAATGAGAAAAATCTTCAAATATAAAATACTATTACAATAAGGAAACAAATTAATTCCTGATGCAAATCCTCTGAAACCAGTCAGTTCACACCAGAGGAAAATTTATTCCTTGGTGTGAATGCAACATTCTTCTAACTCGATGAGATAAGCCAAACAATTCAACGCACAAGAATATTGTGACTCTATTCAATTGAACCAGAGGAGTCTGTACAATGTCAGTGTAGCCTGTTTTGTTAATCCTGCAGCACAAAGTGTTCTGTTATTGCCATGCAATTTTACAGTACATGTGTCATTTCTCAGCTAAAGCACTGGAGGGGGGCGGGGAATGAGGAATTTGTGTATGAACCTGCATTTTGAATGAACATTAACTTTCAGATGTGTCTGTGCAGTAGGAATTCTTTTGAGTAAGAACTTGGATGCTGCTTGTTGGCAAGAACCTAATGAAATCAGCTCTTAAGAAAAATGCTTCATAGGCTCCTTTAAAAATCCAAACTATATTCCACTACAAATATGTGACAGAAGAAATACACAGTAAATATAAGTAGTTTCTTAGCACGATCCCTTAGAGAAACAAGGTCTTCCAAAGGCTTCTGCAAATAACAATGTAATAGCAAACTTTTTCCACTCCATCTCGTAAAACATTCTGGCAGGGAATTAACTTCTTTTATTGTACAGTCATTCCAAGTTTTAGGTTGAACAGTAATAGCAGATACTACTTACTACTAGCATGACTGCTTGACCTGTATGCAACAGTAACCCCTGTGATATCACGACAGAGCTTGTGACGTTATCTGTAACAATGCAACCTGGTGCCATCCACGTTGCCCTAAAAGAGCAGCAATTTTCAATAGATCCCAAGTGGGAATGAACACCATCACAGCACTCCTAACTGTTTGGTTCATGCACAAGCACTGTTGACACCTCTCATCTTAGACATTTAACCATCTTTATTGATCCTGTCTCACTCTCTCTGATCATTTCAATCATCAGCAAAAGGCAGTGCTGGGAGAATATTCAGCTCAAAAAAGCTTGGGATGACAGACACTGAAGCTCCCTCTAAGACCAAGGCATGCAATGGACAACAGATCTGCAGAAATGCTATCTATTTATATATTATTTTTTGTTTATGTAATGTGAGTTCTGTCACTATTATAATAATCTCTTTTCAGGGACAGAGTTGACACTGTGTTTTAGGTAGCCTGTGAATTTCTGATTTCCATGAGCTGGGCAGAAACCACACAAAATAGAAAAATAATATAAATCTAGTCTTCTAATTCAAGGATGTGAAGCAAACAGGCCTTCGCTCCAACTTTAGATTTGGATCAGGAAATAACATCTGTGGAAGGCTTGTCTCTGTGTTTCTCTTTGGCAAGCAGAATTCCTGTTCATTTCTCAAAAAATTAGTACACATAGGTGACCACGAGCCTCAGCTCTTTGTAGAGACAGCTCATCTCTGAAATACTGAAAGAAGGAAACCTACATGAAAAGCACTAAAATAATTTAGATGCTATTATCTGTAAAACATTCGACTACCAAGAGCTGAATGCATTTGATGTAGAAACATGCCCTGAATACTCAAAACTCTTAGCTCTATATGCTCAGCACTGCTGCCGAGAAAGTGCCCAGCTGAATTTCAGAATGGTTTGATCTTGAATACATACACATTTCTGTGCCCATTATCTTCTTTCCTTTATAATTCATCTTAACAGAAAGATTATACCTACAGATGTGAAGGACTGAAACATTGCCTTCCTATTTCTTCGTACCGTGCTATTAATATTCTTCCAATGTAGTATCTGGTGCATACATTAAGTTTTAATTAGCATTCCCTGAAATTAGCATGCCTGAAAAAGGCATTTGTTTGTTTAGGAATCCAGGTTTCCATAAGGTTTTGTTTTGTTTCCTTCCCAACCTTCACCTCGGAGTTTGAATGGCTGATTTAATTTGCCTAATTTTAAAAGATAACGTAACAACTGAAAGCAAATAAGCTGAAGTTAAATTGAATCAACTCATTCAATAAAACGCCTTAACATGATTTAATTTTATGCAGACTAATGAATATAAAATTAGGTAAGGCTCCAGCAAAGCACATGGCAGCGCCTTCTGGACCAGACACTGCCACCTCCTGACCCCGGTGCTGTGCCCTGCATTTAGCTGCTCCCCTACCACTGCTACAGCTACCAAGCACTGCTCCCCCACCCACATTTGGGGCTGCCACTAATTTCCTAACCCCCATCATTTTTTTCCCATAACTCCCAGGCATCAGCGATACTTTTGGGTACCTACTTGCAAACAAGGCTGCATCTGTCTACTGCAGAGCTGATCTTTCTTACTGTCCAGGCTGTGTGGGCTACGTGATGGGGGTACTGTGGGGGTACTGCATGGCAAAAAATATATGAGATCAATTTTAGGCAAACACATGGGATTACTTTTAGACATTGTCTTTTATTAGTCTGCCCCACTTCATTTGCCATCATTTCCCTACTGTATATTTATAATCTTTAAAAGTATTTTCTTAATAATTTAAGAGCTACTCAGTGCTGATACACTCTGTACAAAGTTACACACGGCGCTTTGCTGGGTAGATAATGATGTGAACACAGCCTGAAAGCACAACACAACTCCAAGACTTAACTGCAGCCTCCTCTTCTAGATACAAAGGAGTAAGGTAAGTCTGACCTCTAGTGAACCCAAGTGCTTACAGCACTTCTGAGAGAAGCATTCTTCAGTTGCCTTCACACTCATTCATTCATAGCTCTGCAATGAAATAGGTTTTTGTTACAATATAACCCAGAGCAAAGATGAGGACAACAAAGGGATAAGTTTTACATAATTTTGAAGCAACCCGAGAGATTAACATTACAGAAGAATCCGAATAAGGAAAAAGCTGTGGTTTCTGACTACTCCATTGCACTTCTGAATCTACTCTGCCTTCTTCTCATTTTTATTGGATGAAATAATTTCATTATCCATACCTTAAACATATATATATCAAAGAATTTATCCAGCTCAGATTTCTGAGGTATTTCAGGGTCTGCTTCTATCATGAACTTCTTAACTAGAAGTAAATACCTGCAGGTTTTCCTAGGTACCCATGATACATTAGAATTAAGGTATAATAACTTGCCTGTAAAATTGAATAAAGGAGCCATAGCAAGAAAACATGACAATTGAAAGAGATGTATGCAATAAATAGTAGCATCCACAAGGATTTCCACAAGCAATATTTCAACAACAGAATTGCGTGACTAACTTGAGGCTCTTTCATGCAAAACTCCCACAGGCAACTATTGCTTAGAAATTCACAATTCCAGTCCTGGAAGGAGTAATGGCAAGCTAATTCCTCGAGGAAAGCAGCCTAAAATAGTCTGAATAATCAAGCAGAAGGGCAGAAAGCTGTTTTCTGAAGGTTATATACAAGCCGCAGAATCTCTTACATTTGAATACCAGTGGCTGATTTTTTTAAATTCCCAGTAGAAGCAATCACTGGACACCTCACAGAACCACAGAATGGCTTTGGCTGGAAGGCACCTATGGAGGTCATCTTCTCCAGCCCCTGGCTCAAGCAGGACTACCTGAAGCCCCTTGTCCAGGACCACGTCCAGACACCTTTTCATTCAGTATCTCCAATGATGGAGATTCCACCACCTCCCTCACCTGTAAGTTATCTCATACATAGAATTACCTGATAAAAATAATTTTGGTAAAATTCTTCATGCATTTGGGTTTATGTGAGGCATTGATAACAATTTGGCTTGACGGAAGTACAGCATCACATCCGTGAAGCACACAAACACAAGATGTTCAGCTTTGCTGTCTTGTGATTATGTTAAAACGAATCCATTATTGACAACATAAGTTCACACAAGAAGTAAAACTTTGAGCAGAACATGCAAAGCAAACCAGATTAGTGATTTCTTTAGCACAGTGCAGAGCTAATGCTGTTACTGCAAGAGGAAAATACCTATGGAGAAGATAAGGAGGCATGCTTGACTAAAAAAAAAAGGCACTAAAAGAATTTCAATTTACATATTCTTGCCTTATTCACCACCTTACATATAACCCTAGCTTATCATTCATTGGATTTGGTTAAACCACTAGGATATACCAGATACACCCTTTAATCCACATGATAATGCTTCAAGTAACTAGCACAGATAAAGTTGCACACCACTCCCCAACACTGATTTCTGGCATCAGGTGGTATCTTGGTTCAGCACATTACTTGGAAATAGCAAACATCCCGCACGAGACTCATCATGCAAAAGGCTTGAAGGTTACACATTAAAAGACGTATTCTTGACTTGGTACCAGCGTCTCCAATTCCCACATCAAGGACACACAATCCTTAATCCTTACACTTTTTAAAATGTACCTGGCAGAGAACTTAAATGCTGCTGCTTATACCTAGGGCTGCAGAGAGCAACTCAAGCAAGAGCAGAAAGAAATACAAATGGTTTAAATTGATGGCTGCAGAAAGAAATACAAACAGTTTAAATTAATGGCTGCAGCTGAGCACACTGATTGGCTGCTCCCTGTATCTCTGTAATCTCAAAAAGGTAAAGGCAGTAGCATAGTATGGAAGACCACGAAAGAGCACACACACCAGTTACCAATGGGATAATCATTTCGATAACAGTAATAACATCAGTAATTCTTTTAGCCTTCACTTCAAAATACTTGATGCTGCCAAAATGAACAGACTGCAAGGGTGACTTTGAGACTACGAAAGATCTCCCCTGAACAAAGGTCATGTGAGATATTAGGATGTGTTTGAACAAAGATAATGGCTTCTTGATTAGGGGATAAGGATCATTTTCAAAGGTCAGCATAAATGAAAAAGTAATCAAGTGGCAGCTTGAATGTAAATCCCTGATTTTTTTTCAAATTTTAGCAAACATGGATGTAATGTGATCATCCTGGGGGTGGGGAGGGAGGAACGGACCCACACATAATTTTTTAGTGTTTATAATTGTACTTCTTGGGAGTCACACAGTAATTCTAGATTAACAGGACACAGAGCAACTACACTTTCGAGCCCTTTTTAAAAAAGAGGACAATACATAGCAATTGCATCAAAATATGAACAAGGAAAAAGGAACATACCCTAAACCTTGCTTTTGAAGGTGAGGCATGTGTGTACTGCAAGAGAATAGAGCCTGTTACACGGTTGGGATACCGGGGAGCAAAGGTGACTTGGGGAACTCTTCAATATGAATTTGCACGCTTTCAGTTATTTCCTTTCAGGAACTTATACAGTTACATTAAAAGGGTTTGTCTTCATGCAATCCTAGCTCTAGTATAAGAAATGCCCGAAATAAAGTAGGTTTGAAACCCAAACATCTACCAGGAGTGTTCTAACACTCGTGACAAGCAGTGCAGCCCCTCCGAAGACCGGGCAGCTGCTGCATCTTATAGAATCATGTAATGCCCTGAGTTGGAAGGGTCCCACAAGGATCACTGAGTTCAACTCCTGCCCCTGAACAGGACAACCCCGAAATTCACACCGTGTGTATGAGGGCACTGTCCAAGTGCTTCTTGAGTATTGTCAGGCTTGGCGCTGTGACCGCTTCTCTGGGGAGGTGCTCCAGCACCCTCTGAGCGAAGAACCTTTTCTTAATATCCAAGTTAACCCCTCTCGGGCACATCTTCCTGTCACTCTCTCGGGTTCTATCATTGGTGAGGAGAGAGGTATCAGCTCCTGCTCGTCCTCCTCCCCTCGTGAGGAAGCAGTAAAGAACTATGAGGTCCCCTCTCAGTCTCCTCCAGGCTGAACAGACCAAGTGATTTCAGCCGCTCCTCATACGAATTCCCTTCTGAATTCTTCACCACTTTGAGGCCTCCCCTGAACACTCTCCAGGAGCTGTAGATCCTTTATATCTAATCTCGGGGGGCACCAAGACCACCCCTTCGCCAGAGTCAACAGCCAGGGATCTCACTGCACAATAAATCACGCAGTGAGTTAAGTTTAAAAGTTTTTTGTTTTTTTTTCTTTTTGATAAGTGCTTTCCCTCGTAGTTAAGAGCCTATGAGTTGCTCAAGACCCCTTTCCAGAAGCAGGCTGCGCCGGGGTGAAGTGGCCTTTCCGGGGCTGTTTCTCCCGTGAGCCGGCGGGAACGCGCTCCGCGCGCTTTTTGAGGAGGGGGCGGCTGAGGGCATCCCGGGGACTTTGATTTTAAAGGACCTAAACGCCACGAACGGGCGCCGGAGCCTCGCGCATCGGTCGTGAAGGGCCGATTGTGACCAACAGGGAGAGGCGGCGGCGAACGATTAACTCCGCTGCGCTAATTAGTGCCCCTTCCTCGAGGGGCAGCTGTTGGAGCAGGGAGGCTGCACGCGCACCCGGCTCCCGCCGACCCCCACACCCTCCCGGAGCGAGACCCCACTTCTCCTCCCGCCCCGCCCGGCGGCGGCGCGAGGGAGGGTACGGCCAGGGAACGCCGCGCTCCCATTGGCTGCGCGCGGCAGAGCGCTACGAGGCGATTGGCTGAACCGCCCCACCCCGGGCCTCCCCCGACACCCGCCTCGGCGGTTCACAGGGTTGAATTCAAATCGGTACCGGGAGCGGCTGAGCGGGATTGGGCAGCTCTCAGCGTGCGAGCGACTGAAGGAGCGGGAGAAGTAGCGGCCTTCCAGTACCTAAGGGGGGGGATGCTACAGGAAAGCTGGGGAGGGACTTTTTACAAGGGCTTGTAGTGATAGGACGAGGGGGAATGGCTTTAAATTGGAACGGATAAGAGTTAGATTAGACATTAGGAAGAAATTCTTCGCAATGAGGGTGATGAGACCCTGGCACAGGTTGCCCAGGGAAGTTCTGGAAGCCCCATCCCTGGAAGTGTTTAAGGCCAGGTTGGGTGGGACCTGGAGCAGCCTGGTCTGGTGGGAGGTGACCCTGCCCGTGAAAGGGGGGTTAGAACTGGATGGGCTTTAAAGGTCCCTTCTAACCCGAACTATACAATGACCGAACGGGAGCAGCTCCTTAAGCGCAGAGGTGGCGCCAAATGTTTAAACCGGGTCCCGGCAGGGCCCCTCCCGCCGGCGGCAGCCAAAGATCGGGGCGGTGTCGGCCAATCAGCAGCACCGCCCCGGCGGCATTGGCCAATCAGCGGCACATACCCGGCGGAGGCAGCCAATCAGCGGCGCTGTATCACCAATCAGCGGCGCCGCCTCTCCAGCGGCCGGCGGGGCGCCGGGGCCGGGCCGTTGGGCGCAGGGGCTGGGCCGTTGGGCGCGCGCGGGCAGGTCCCAGAGGCGGGAGGCGCCGAGGGCGGCGGCAGCCGGTAACGGTGGGCGCCGCCGCCCGGCCGAGGGTCCCCGCCGCCTGCCCCTGCTTAACGTTTTCCCTCCTCCCCGCCCCGCAGAACCGGCGGGACGTGCGATGCGGAGCGGCGCGGCGGGACCGGTGGCTGCTCCCTGATGAGGATGCAGCAGGAGGGTGGGGAGATGGGGAGCGACGACAAGGTAATTGCTCGCTTCTGTCATTTCGCTTTTCTCCTTGCTTTCTCCGGTGGGGAACGAGCCAGCAGCCAGCCCCGGCGGTGACAGCCTCGGGACACCTTGGAAGGCAGGAACCGAGCCTGCCAAAAGCACCTAAAACTTTACCTTCCTCACGAAGGAAGGAGGACGAGCAGGAGCTGATCTGTTCTCTCTGGTGACCACAAATAGGACCCAAGGGAATGGCAGGAGGATGTGCCAGGGGAGGGTTAGCTTGGATATTAGGGCGAGATTCTTCCCCAGGGAAGCAGTCTCGGCACCAAATCTGACATTATTCGTGAAGTATTTGGATAAGGCCGTCAGACACATGGTGTGAATTTCGGGGTTGTCCTGTGCAGGGACAGGAGTTGTACTCAATGATCCTTGTGGTCCCTTCCGACTCGGGTCATTCTGTGATTCTGTGGCTTTTGCAATGAATAAAAAGGTGTTTCACTTGTTCCTCATATCTTTCAACTATGGATTAACATTAATTCTGGCTGTATTTTCCCTAGAAGGAAAGAAAAGGAAAAATGTATCAAGATTACCACTGGCCCTGTCTCTTAAACCAAAGGCACGGTCAGATAAATGGTTTCAGGGAAGGGTTCATTGGTTCAGAGTAAGACTGTGACCTTTGACTGTTAGCTACCCAAAAAATGCAATTGATCTTTATCTGACTTGGAGTGTTATCAACAAATGGATTATAGGGCTTCTCAGGTTTTAACATCACGGGTTTTCTTTTTCTCCATGTGTAGGAAAATCATTCTTCTGAGCCATACAGGAATGTGTTGAAAACTCCTTTGAAACAAGCAGCTACCTCACATTCGTTATTGACAGAGACACAGCCTGAATGTCAGCCTCTAACCACACCCCCAAAGCCTAAAGAAATCCCTCCGGCTGATCCATGGACGCCTACTTCAAACTTGAAAATGCTGATTAGTGCAGCTAGTCCTGAGATTAGGAGGAGAGAACAGGGAAGGGAACTGTCAAACAATGCAAGTGAGGTCCCACAGGCGAAACACTGTTTGCAGGTATGTTGTAAAGGTGTCCTCTTTACTTAAAGTTAGCTGAAAGCTGTTTATTCAATGTAAAGAGTTTTACAATAACATACTGCAATGTTTTTGAAGTGTTGACTTTGGCGTATTTACCAAATATAAGTATGGACATTGTCTGGTTACATACTACAGGTAACATTTGGCTATTTTTTTTTACAAACCTGGAACACTGGGCCTTTGACATCACTCACAATAAAGCTGTTAAATATCTAAGTTTACATATGTATTGTAACAAATTTCAGAGTCTCTTTTTCTTATTTCTGTGTAGGAGCACTTATTGGGAGATGAGTATGAAAACCTTCAACCAAGTCGCAAAGAGAAAAGTCTAGGATTACTGTGTCATAAATTTTTAGCTCGATATCCTGATTACCCCAGCACAGAGGATAATTTTATTTGCCTTGATGAAGTAGCTGAGGAGCTCAGTAAGTTGCTGTATATGCTGTTATGTATTTCTTCACACAAATGTGCCAATAACCTGCCATTTGTATTTTGAATGCTTAAGCAAACTTATTTAAACCCTTTTTAAACTCTTCATTTGTAAAGCAATTCTTTTTCAAAGCTAAAGTTTTTTCAGTGAACTGAATTGAGAAACTCTTAATTATGTTTAATATTAAACATCTAAATTATTGCTGATACCACAAATAGCGAGTTACATTTTTTGGATCTAGTGGTTGGCTAAGATGAGTGGTTGGATTTTTTGCAGCAAGAACTAGCGTTTCTCAAGTTGAACTCACAGTGTCCTGTCCAATCATGACTTCAAAGCAACAAACTACTTTGTGGTCTCTACAATAATTTAACTTTCTAATTTTCTATCACACCAATCATTTACGAGAATCTAAGTTGCTGACACTAAGCTGAAACTTTTTTCTTATCAAAGACCTATGAAATAACAGTGTTCTACAGATTATAACACTGATAATAATTATAAATCATACTGGTATAAAATTTTTTGTGTCATATCTTCAGAATGTGTTGGAGGACACAGAAAGGGGATAAGCTGCAAATAAAACAAATGTCTATTCTACTTATACTTTGTGCAAAATAACATCTCTTTTAGAAAACACCTCGTCAAAACCAAGAATTTAACAGACAGAAGAGAAAAGCACAGCATGTTAATAGAATAATTTATAAAAACAAGTTACAAAACGGTTGTCTACCATGAGTTTCCAAGGAAAATTAACAAGATAATCTAAAATCAATGCAATTAATAATTAAAAGTGCTTTGATTTTTTAAATGCTGTATGGAAACCCATCTGGTAGCTTTTCTAGCAACAGATGGAATGCTTAAGGAATGCTGTAAAAGCAAGTATAACTGTGGAAATCCTTTCATATCTAAAGGAAGAATTGTTGCCTTTTCCTTGCTGGCAAGTTCTATGAGGGTTGTTTTCAGAACCCTTTGTAACGAGAAATTGGCGAAAATAGCTTAGTAGTATATTAACAGGGGGAAGAAGTAAGGGAAACCAGTCTACATTTCAGGTAATTGGATAACAAAACTTATTTTATGTGGTAGAGATGTCGTGTTCATCTTTTTTTTTTTCCAGATGTTGAACGCAGACGCATATATGATATTTTGAATGTGCTAGAGAGCCTGCACATGGTGAGCCGCCTTGCTATGAACAGATACCTTTGGCACGGGCGACACAACCTCTTCAAAACCCTGCAGGTTTTGAAAAAAGTTGGAGAAGAGAACAAATATACACAACAAATGCAGATGATCAAGAAAAGAGAGTATGAGCATGAATTTGATTTCGATGATGAAAGAAATGAAGAAACGACAAGATATTGTGGTTCCAGTGAGCATTCAGATATGTCTTTTGTTGAACTCCCAGGAATAGAATTTCATGCAGGTAATAATTCTCTATAATGCCAAGAATAATATGTGCTTCTAATGAATTTGGAAAACACATTTGTAGGTTTGGTGGTTTTTTTCAAAAATGCTACTGCCTGAAAGGCACCAAAACTGATTGTGGTGAGAAAAGTGCTTTACGTTCTCTCAGTTCTCTTGCTCAGTCAATTCCTGCACATGTATTTTGTTTTTACAGTGCAAGAATGAGGGGTCATCAAGTGAAACTACCAAACGTGGCCAACATAAAATCCAATTTGCAGGATTTGTTACCATTGAATGTTATAGAAGCCAAAAGTATAAATTACTCCATTAACTTATTTTTTAATGTAGGTTTGATTCATGGAAAAAAAAGCCGATTAAGGATTGTTAAATACATTGTATAACCTGCAGCTAAGCATCTTTAAGAGTACAAGTTGTCAGACAATAGGAAATGTATACAGGGGGAAACATCACACTCACTTCTTTGTAGTTAGATTTGTTATCCATCTAATTATCTGATTCTTGTCATGTAGAAACATGATTCTGGAGTCCACGTCAGCTCTGCCTAGTTGCTCTGTTGTTTTTTTTTTCTAGTAATTGTTACTGACAAATTTCTTCAGTGTTTTAAAATGTTTGTAGCTGGCATGTCACTTAATACTTTAATCCTTTCTCCTGTCTGTTGCAGCATCAATAAATAGCAGGAAAGAGAAGTCTTTACGGGTGATGAGTCAGAAATTTGTGATGCTGTTTCTTGTATCGACTCCTCAAGTAGTAAGCCTTGAAGTTGCTGCGAAAATCTTGATTGGAGAAGACCAGTTAGAAGACTTAGATAAAAGCAAGATGAAAAGTAAGTAAAATATCAAATGTAAGCTAAACGAACCAGTTTATATAGTGTGAAATACCATCATCATTTTCCTGCCATAAATAGGAGTCATTGAAAACTCACTAACCACCTTGTGCAGTTTTTAATAGGGACCCACTTGTGCACAGTCATTGATACATAACGCCGTAATGACCACCTGCCTAAGAGAAAAAGTCCACTAAATCCTCTCTCCTGAAGTAATATCACAAGGCTGCTTATTGGTAAAAAATTCTCTTTCCTCAAGCAGTTTGTCAAAAATTTCAGCATTATTTCATGAAAGATGCCCCAGAATCGTGCAAGTCTGTGTTCTGGTCATATAACTTAGTTGTTGGAAATCTAAAGAAATTCTGTAAAAGTCCTTTTAATAACTTACACGTGGGAGGAAGTGAAACCCAATGTTGTAACTGCCAATTATTTCTTCATTCTTTTATCCTGCTCTCAGTTCCCTACATGCTTCCTCTCTTCCTCTACCATTCAAATGAAAAGGTACTTCTAGGGCTACGTCTGTAGAGCTATAAAAATAAAAAATGTGCCTGCTTTTGAAGAAACAAAATTGATTGTGGATTTCATTGAAAATTACACCCTTCCTTGATTCTCAGAGATGACTCCATTGCTTATTTTTTTAATGGAATTGTATCTATGCAAAAAGAAAATTGATCCTCGCTGGTTTCAGTTCATAATTTCCTTTCCACTGCATCACAGCAGCACAGCGAGACTGGGTGGGTGGTCAAGGGGGGTTTTGTCTGTTTTCATTCTTCTTCCTCTGTGACATCTGTCTCGCAATAAGAGCGTTTTCAGGACATTCTGGCCATGTGTCTTTATTTTAGGTGTCCCATGCTTTACTGTGTTCTTGATTAAAGGTCTTGTCTTGAGTTCCTTGACTTTCTAGACTTCAAATTTTCAGTAGCAGAAGCTTTGCAGACCAAAAGTCATTTGCAATTTGACTGCTGCCTAAAACTTTTTCCTAATATCTCAACCTGACTGATTATCGTGTTGGATTTTAGTGTGGCTCTTCCCCCTAGTTCCCATGTTCACTGTTGCATGCATGTACCTGCCTTTTAAGCTACTTATTTTCACTACAGAACTTGTATAGGTTTGGTCATTGCACAGAACTGATCTTATTATAAAAATGTTGGTTTCTCTGTTTAGCATAATATACTTAGCAGTATGTTCTAGATCTGTATCTGTCATTCTATTTTACATATAAACTTTATATTGTGATAAGTTATGTTATTGATAGTGTATGAGTATATTTTTCAAATACCTGTTGCACAAAATTGTTCTTATAAAAAATTATAAAAGTTTGTCCTTTTAGCTGCTAGAAGGCCGTTACAACATTTTTAATCTGATATATGTTAACTTGTTAATTGGAAATGCTATACTTTACATCTGTTTATTTTATTTCAGCCAAAATTAGGAGACTTTATGACATAGCAAATGTTCTCAGTAGCCTTGAGCTCATCAAGAAAGTTCGTGTTACAGAGAAGAAAGGTAGAAAACCAGCATTCAAGTGGACAGGACCTGAGATCTTGCCAGATACTCAGAGTAAGTGTACGTCTCGTTTCCTTTTGTTCTGCTGATGATTGTGATTGTTTGTTTTCTCTGCTAGAACTTCTTTGACCAAAAGACAGAGCAAACTAACCAGAAAGTCTTTACTCATCACATCACTGACCTTGACAGCATATCACACCAGCATGTATTTGTATTTCCACATAGTAGATGTACTCATACTGAGACTCTTGCATTTCCATTTTTGCTGCTGCTAGTACTTCAATAATTATAAGCCAGGGTCAAATAACTGGGTTTAATTACTGAATCCATATATTATATGTATTTACTCCTTGCGTATTTTTTTCTGTCTTTTAGATACAGAACTTAAAACAACTTCTACAACCCATCCCTCACCTATTTCAGCATCCACCCCTTCCGAAGAGCAGTGTTCAGAAAACCTTTTTCTTTCAAGAGGAAAGCAAAACTTCATTCGGCATCCATCTCTGATAAAGTTAGTTAAAAGTATAGAAAACGACAGAAGAAAGATCCAATCTGCTCCGACCAGTCCTGTTAAAATAAGTGCAAGTATGTGTCTTTTTGTTTTTAATTCAGACATGGTCTTGCATGAAACATTCAGGCTTGCCCTCTTCTCATAGGAGATGCAAATGTATGGGTATGCCTGCTTACAACAAACAAGGCTTGAGAACTGTCAAAAATAGACAAGATAGGGGAAAATACTTGCTGCCTCTAAATCTGAGGCTTCACAAGACTGCTAGTGAAAACAAAGCTAAAATGATCCATGTTCAGTGTGTAAGCTCTACCATTAGTAGAGGCTCCTTCCAGTTTGGTGGATGAAATCCAGTCACAGCTTGCACAGTTGCAACATCATAAATCTATTAAGTGACATGTGGACTAAATTTAGCACACTGGAGGGAACTCTGGCCTCGTCTTTCACACCAAATAAACAAGGAGTGGCATATTATAATTTTGGGTTTAGGAAGAATATTAAATCCCTTTTTCACATATCACTATCTTGTCTTTGTGGGATGTCTTATTGGCTACAAACTTCTCTTTGTGTAGTATAGCTGGTTCTCTGGATATTCTGTATTTCTCTGTGAACTACTGTAACTCTGATTTGTTGTGGAAACTGTGCTTTAGACCTTGCTGTCTAAGCAGTTCTGTAATCCATTTAATTGTCAGAAAATTACCTATCAATGTCCATGTTCTTCTTAGGTATCCTCTTTGGAGGAAAAAAAAGTGAAGCTGAGGCTTTAAAACTTGACCTAAGCTACCATCCAATTGGTCAAATCATCCCGGGCTGCAGTTTGAGCATAACACAGAGTTTTAGTGTCTTCTCATTAAATGTGTATGCCACATTGAATAACAGACTCTCCTCAAGACAAAATTTAACTTCTACATTTGATGGACTAACAATTTGGTTTTGTCTTCCCCCTCAAACCAGGTACTGATCAAAATTTTTCAGCTTTCCCCAGTAAAATGACTCAGGCTCCAGCAGTCGCTAAACATCAGCTGGAAAGACAATCAAAGTAAGTTTGCACAAGTGTTAAGGTGAGAAGCATTATTTTGTCACTGGTCATTAAGTTAAAGCCATGCTCAGGTTGAGCTGGGCAATAGTCTGCAAAAACTGGTAACCCCGATACTGCAGGCTATTTTTTTCACATATTATTTTCTGTTTAGTAGATTGGTAAGTACCAGTTCATGTTAAGTCTTTGTATTGCAGAAAATAATCTGTCAGGGCATTAATTTCTGTATGAATACATTAAAATATGTTTGGTTTGCTCTTTTTTTAAGGACAGCAAAGAAAATTGAGAGGAAATCATCACAATCTGCTTTGGAATGTACTTTGTCTTCGCCTGAGGCAGTCACCAAGCCCAAAGCTCCTCACACCACAGCACCTGCTCTGCAGCCAGCTCTCACACAGCCACTCAGGACTTGTACTCCAAGCCACAGTTCAGTGTCACCAGTAATCCTACCTCACACTGCTTCTGGTGTTCCCTATGCAGTATATCTGCATCCTTCCCCAACCCACACTGTGACCACATACAGTCCGAGTTTCATGCAGCCTGTGCTGTGTGCTAATGTAACTGGAATTAATTCAAAAGTATTAAATAAAATAACCACCGATGAAGGGGACAGTCAGAGAGTTACAGATGATCCGACAAAATCCTTGACAGCTAAAGAAAAATTGCCTATAAAATCAGAAACTTCATCACAGAGGGGTCTTAAAAGATCACAAGCATTAGAAGAGAATAATTTAATTAAAAGGTTTAGAAGTGGTGAGAAAAGCCTTGATACTTCTCTGGTAAGTTATATTATTTTTAAATTGCCATTTTGTACCTTAATGATGTTGCCACCTACTTGTTTTCAGGGTGGTTTAGGAGCCTACCAGATGTTGTCAAATTTGTAGATAAATTGTAAGGAACCCTGCCAAGGGAGTAATCCTGTAAAAACTTAAGCCTTTAGCTTACTTTAAGAACTTCTGTGCTGCAAACTTGCAGAACATTTGCTGTATGAAACAATATTTCATGTTGGCATTTGGAACAGCCGTTCTTGTGTTCTTCGTGTGCACCCTTCTGGAGGGTATGAAACCAGTTCAAAGACACATCTGAAGTTGTCTGCTAACCAAAGTGTGCACAGGTGTTCTAAGTAACATTACACTTGAAGTGATGATTTTTATTTGTCTTGTTTGCTGTTGTTTGGGGGACTGTTGTTTGTTGTTTATATATATATCAAATATCACATAATGTTGCTGGCATTTGCATCAGGCAGAATATACAGATACAATATAACCCATATCTTTAGAAAGCCCACCTAGGAGCAGGCTATATTTTTCTTCTTGTTCCCCTCTCCTCCCTCGAAACATTTACTTCCAAGATGTGTCAGAGTGTACAGATTTTAGACAAAATAACACCCAAAACACAGTTTCAGGACTTACCTGTTTATACAATGATTCTGGCGTGGTTCAGATTGCTCATCTTAAACAATGGCTGGCGTTCATTCTTGACTTAAGAGGTATTAGGAAGGAAAGTGGACACATAAAAGTTGCTGGATGGGGAATGTCCCAAAATCCTGATAGCTTCTAAATATATTTAAGACAGTGACTGGTGTTCTCCATAGCTCTGCCCACGGAGTAACAGGCTTAGGATCCAAGAGAAGGCGTGGGTTGTATTATGTTTCTATGCAATGTTGTACATCGTTAGTGTTGGATTGCTGTAGGCATAACAATACAGCTCCTGAAGGGAATAAGAGATTCAGATACCCTTGGTGCTTATAGAGAAGCTGGGTCTGGATTCTTTTCTAGTCAGTTGCTAAATGGTTTACTGTTCTCTGTAAATAATTAGGCTGTTTTAAGTAGTCCTTGCCAAAACTGTCGTGAAATGTTATCAGCGTGTTGTGACAAGGTGTGGTGTGAAACGTCCACTAGCTGTGAAGCAGCAAGAGGGTTTGACATGGACCTGGTTGTCTTACTGACTAGATTTTTTTTATAGCACAAACTCAGGAAGCAGAGGAAAGGAGAAAGCTTGCTTTCCTGATTTTGAAAAATGTATAAATGTCATTGTAGACCTGTAGTTGAGAATGTTAAGTCTCACAGTGTCTGCCTTTGTTTCCTATGTACCTTTTTTAAAGGGAGAACTCGGTAGAAATGAACCACCTTCTAATAGCTCACAAATTAAACACAAAGTGGACAATTTCCAGGAAAGGAGACCGAACAAACCCAAAACATTAGATCAAAACACAGCAGGAAGCTATGAGCAGTGTAAAAGAGAAGATGAGGGCAAAATCAAAATGGAACAAGACACACCTGTAGCATTTGCAGTTCCTGTTCACCAGGTAAGGTTTTTCAGACACTACAGCACATTGTGCCATTACCTGGCAAAAAAGCACTTGGAGTCTTTGAAAAGAAACAAAACTATAATGAACTACACATACATGGATTGTCTTTGGTTGGATTATTTTAGTGTGCCTTTAAACCTTTATTTTTTAGGAATGTGGGGCATATATATTTGCATTAAGTACACAAATAAGAGGATACAACGTGACTTTCGAGCTTCAGTTGGGTTGAAGATCACGACTAAGACTTAAGTAGCTGAAGAGATCCCTTACATCCCCAATTATTTGTGTATATTTAATCTCAAAATCTTTAATTTACTACAGAATCACATAACACACTCTTCATTGGTAAAATATGGTATTCTGGAGTTAAGAATAAAGAATAAATAAATACATTAAGAATAAAGAACTGTTCTGTTGACAGAATTTGTAAATCCAACAGGATTGTCTTCCAGTATTTGTCTGAACGAAAAACGCAATCCAATAATAAGGTAATGGGATTATTACTGGGTCCGGATGTTTTTTTAAGGGAAGACAAAATTATTCAGTACCAGGATTTGTTTTTTGTCTAGTCCAATTGTACTGCGTTAATCCCAGATGGATTTCCAGTTCTTCACTGAAGATATCAGCTAGAAATGGAGCCAGTGTGTCATTTAAAGAGCGTGTCCTTAAGTCAGTTCTATATCACTCCAGACAGAAGCTGTTACAGATATGGAATATATGCTCCTGGGAGACAGAGGATAAACAATAAGAACATGGCAAGGGGAATTCAACTTTGGAGAAAGATTTAATTTTTCTTTATTACATGTTTGGGGTAAAGGTGTATTGTCTTCTTTTTCAGACTTTTTTTCCATCTGGCTATCTTATTCCTCTTACTCATTACATCCATGGCAACAAGGCAGGCTTTTCTGATAAAGAGAAAGCTGGGATATGTTCATTACAGCACACGACCTACAGCTCACCCATTGCTGGTGAGTAGTAAACAGTGTAGGCATACAGTTGTCTGGCTTAGAGGATGGTGGGCAAGATTTTGTTCTGCTGAGGTAATGAAGTCACAATGCAAGTGCTTGAATCTTTAATTTTTAATCCCCTTCAGCACTTCTTTTTTGTTTGTTTGTTTCAGGTGTCACTCCAAGTACAACATGTGAACTGAAAGCAGTTAACATTTCAGCTTTGCATATAACTCCTTTGAATATAATGCTGTCACCAACTTCTATAGGTGCTGCACTTGTGAGCAGCTCCTGTCTCAGTTCAAGCAATACTATTTCTGTCCAAAGTCCAAGTCCTTCAGTTCTGAACTTCACACTGCAGCACATAGAACTAATAGCTGCTGGTATGCACATTCCTGCAAATCCTGTTCTTCAGCATGTTCCAGTTCCTTCACAACCTCAGGGTGTTAGCCATAGCTCAGAAAACATGCACTTGCAAGATGAGAAGGTAAGTAAAAATGTAATGCAATTTATTGGCTGTAGTAGGTTGAGTGGGAAGGACAGCATAGGAATTCCTATTCCTTATTCCTAAATAAACATTTTTTTAATCTTTATAAATCAGCACTGCCCCAAAAGAGCTGGCAGTGAGGCCAGCATAATTCCCACATAACTGAGAGGCTAGGAAGGAAGAATAAGTATCTTTGTTGTGGAAGTGGAGCCAGCTGGAAGATGACAAAATGCAGAGACTACAGCTTTAGAGGGGGGATCTTGCAGAGATCTGAGATGACACCCATTAACAAATTGTCCATTTGTTATCTTATCTTTCTTTCTCTTACTCTCCTAACCTAATCTCAAGTTCTTGCATTAATGTTTGCTTTTTTTATTAGGATGGGATTGTAGATGATTTTAAAAGAATATTCGAAGTTTGAATATTTATAGATACATAAGGAGTACAGGTATATTACTAGAGTTGTTAAGTTTTTAGATTTCAGGAAAAAAAAGTTAGTTTGCTAGCAACCTGCAGAAACCTAAAACTAGAATTCACTTTATTTTTTCTTCCCCTTCAATTAAAGTGATTTTCTCTTCTGTCTTCAGGCTTGCATTCCAAGGGATCCCCAGGATCCCCAGACAGATACCGAGAACTTTTTCCGCACACCAGGAGGGCCAAACACAGTATCTTCACTATCTGCAAATTCACATGGTACTGACAGAACCTCTCAAGGAATTCTGTATATTCCTCAACGAAAACTTGAAGTGTCAGAAGACTAATTTGGGGAGATTGAATTGCTGAAAGTGTTAGCAGGCATAATTACTGGTAACACTGCATCTTGGATTGTTTGATGGACACTGAGTGGTTTGGAAATGTATTGCCAAGAACTCAGTACTGGAATAAATGCCTTAGAATTAAAACTGTCTCTTAATGAGAGAGCTAAGGTCTAATAATTTTTCCAAAAGGCTTCCCTGACCTATTATAGCAACAATTTTACGTATGTAGTGGGTTTTGTGTTGTTTTTCTGCTATGCAAAGTAAGATGAAATTGTCTTTGTACAGAAAGGTACAGTCTATCAGTAGTACATATTTTGCACAAAGGAAAGTACTGTGAGTGTGTACATATTCTATGTTTTAACAAAAAGACCATAGTTCAAATGTCTTACTCCTATGTTCAGTAATGTTTTTTTGTAAAGTTAGGTTAAAAAAAGAAAAAAAAACAAAACCCACAAATTTTTTATCATTTTTATGTAAGTTAAGAATTATTTATACTGTATTTTTAAATCAGTTTGTTAAGATTAAACTTAAATCAAATTCTTGAGTCAACTCTCTTGACTTTTTTTTTTCTTTGTTCCATTGAATTTAACTACCTGAGTTCAGTAATACATTGTATATTCCCTGGCATCTCAATTAGTGTTTTGTTAGAAAGAGGTGTCTGTCTTTTCAAGAAAGGGAAAAGGGTATTTCATCAGAAAGGGCTTTAAGTAACTCAGTCTGACTTCTGCGATCTTGCACTAGAGATTAAATCTTCTACTAACAACAATTAGAGGGAGACTGGGCTGTTGGCTTCTGCTTCCTAGCTAAGGTCAGTAACAGCTTCTGACTGTTGTTTCTCCCCTGTATCAAAAAGGTTAACTTAAACCAAGAAAAGTGAAGCCTCTTCACACAGCTCACTCTGGAATAACTTAAAAAGATTCAAGGAAAATGCAGAGTGTCTCCCTTCCGAGGTTAAAGTGCCAGTCTGTCCAATCAGGACAGGAGAAATGCTAGCGAAGCCAAAGACTCGGGTTGGACTGGGTAAAACACACAATTAAAAGAGCCAGCACAGTCACACTAACTGGCTTGCTCTTTTATTATTATTATTATTATTAAATAGTAATAATTATAAAATAAAATTATTACTATATAATTTAATTATATTGCAAATTATTTTATAATACAAACCATACTTGACAGAATAGAATCGCTACTGAAATACTCCCACGTGAGAGGGAGAGAAGAACAAAAGCTGGAAAATGGAGGAATTCTCACTTCAGCAGTGAGTAGGTTTTTTTTCTCCTCCAAAGTAGTAGCTGATTGATGATCCTTACAGCTGCAAACAATTTCATTCTAGAAGCGTGAAGGCAAAGGTTTACAGGAACTTGCATTACTCAAAGGAAACAAACTACAAACCATTCATTTTTGGACACCACAGTCGATAGAGAAGATGGAGAAATGGTCTCATAAATTGTGCTCTGTTCTGTAAAGCTGAACATCCATTCTGCCTTGTTGCCCAGAGTCCCTTCAAAATACAGTTGCTTGCTTTTCCACACAGGCTTTATAACAGCTGGCACTTCACTTTGGTCCATTTTCCAAGCTGAAAAGCTACTGCTTCTCTGCTCCAAGTATCCTGTTCCCCACAAGAGCTGCGTTTCACTCTTGTTGAGCTCGCTGCTCTTTCATGCCTCACCCACCCTCATGCATGACCCGCGTACCCGATGGGCTCTGCTGTCAGGCTCTAGGAAAGTTCCTCTGATCCTCAGGCTTCCTTCACTTGTGATATGCTGTGTTCTACTTCTCTGAGCAGTGTTTTTCAATCTCTGCCTTTGATTCATAGGCAACACTACATTGTTGCCCCAACAGTAATATAAATATTCATGCCTGTGTATGTTCCAGTTGCATATTCAAGTCTGTTCTTCCAGTCTCAGGTCCTGATAAACACAATGGACCAGGGTTTATCTGAAATGCCAACTAACCCATACGGGTCTGGCCACTCCTTTGAGCTGCAAAGGGCCTCTCCACAAGACTCACTTCCTTATAGGGGCACACAGTATCTGGGGTAGGAGGAGGACAGAAATGAAGCAACAAGCCAATACCAGGCAACTAAAGCTTTTTCCCTGCCTTTTCCCCTTACATTCTCTGACATGTTTGGGCAAAATCTTTCTCCGTAGATTTCCCTACGGTTGTTATGGTGCAAATCCATCCAAGTATGTAATCTACATGACATGAGTGAATATTCAATTCCCTAAAAGGCAAGGGTCCTAACTTATCAATCATCAACGGTGCAAACATGAAGTGGTTACAAGTTTCTTAGCACTTCTGTACCCCAACAGCGAGCTCAGTCCTGTCCCAACTCCTTCTTGCTGCTGTCTTACAAGAAACCTTCTGATACAACCTCTTAATCTCCCTTATTTGGGTCTTAACATTTTCATACCATGTACACCACCTCTGCCTTCAGCCTTACTTGACATAGGCAGATGAGTTCCATTGATGATCCAGGGAGAATGACCAAGAAGGGATGGAGTCCAGCTCCCCTGCTCAAGAGAATTAGTCCTCCAACTTTGCACAAAAGACCCTGTATTACAAAATCTTTGCTAGACTCAACAGACAATGGCCCTACAGCCTCCTAAGAGTTTTCAAAGTAGCTTCAGCAAGCAGACCCCTAAAATCTGACACGAATTTAGTATCTAATTCCTCAGGCTCCCATGAAAAACCCAGAGCTGAGACTCTCAACTTCAGTCTCCTGGTGTTTAACCACTGGGTTTGGCCCTTTCACACACAGCAAAGCTTACGATGCTGAACAAAGCTTCTTAATTCAGACATCCCTTTAGAAAATTAGGGTTATCTTCTAAATCTTCAAAACACTTAAAATAAGTAAAAAGTGAACTTTACATGCCTCATACTTCAGTCTCGGTATCTTCAATAAGTCCGCAGCATCATCCATTTCCAAGGAGCTGTGATGCATGGCAAACACAACTGCAACAATTAGACACACCAAACATTACACATGTTAATTTCCCATCTCAATGCCTAAAACCAGAAAAAAATTAAAGATTAGAGAGAAAAGCCTATTTCTCTGTGCCCTAAAAGACAAACCCATTGTATCGATCAAATTGCTGAATGGAATAGTTTGGTTTAAAACTGTTGAGTTCCAAAGGTTCCTACAAACAGGTTTTGACATTTTTTTTAAACTAATTATTTTGGCAAATTATTTTTGGCAATGTGACCACTTATGACTAATTTCAGGAGCTGTTATTTTATGATCCCTGTTTAAGCAATGCAGTAGCAACTACAAAACATTAATCATTGTTTCGGATCTATTCGACCCCAGTTAGGAATGCACTCCAGGTGTAATCTGAGGGGCTGCATTGTTGTCCACCTACTCACAAGTGGACAGGAGGGAACAAAATGCCAGGCTTTTGTCAGAAGTTATTTTCAGCTTGGTGATAGCAATGGCATTGCTCAGATCCCTGAAACTCTCTCTCACTCCCCTCCCCTCCCAGCCTATAGGGCTGACAGCAGTGGCCACTGCATTTAAAGAGGGCAGGAATCCCTTGCATTCAAACCCATTGAGGACTGAGAAAACAGGGAGAAACACCAAGTGACTCTGGTAAGTCCAGTTCATTGGGTTCTGCCAAGGCTGTCTGACAGAAGGGTTGGGGAATTTTTGTTTTTTCTAACAGGTAGTAGAAACCACTTATTGCCTGACATGAACAACTTGTCAATATAGTACAGAAATGTGAGTCCTACAGAGCTGAGAGATGTATTTTAGGTTTGGAGTGGCCAACTGAAAGAGAGATTCTTCCAGACTCCCCACTCTGTTGAGCAGCCACCAGTGTCACAAGAACGGGGCTGGGGAGATCTTCCTTCATGAGACATGCTTGGAGGATATGGAAGTCTGGACAGCAAAAGATACAGAATCTTTAAAAAATTTGGTTACAAAGCTCCATGATTATGTTTTCCACAAATAGTTTCTCTTTATATATGTACTTTTTAAAGCATACAAATTCACCTGCTTTCATAATTTTTCAGATAAAAGTGTTTTAGAAGTACGGAAACAAACCCAAACCAACCAGAAACCCTCAAAAAATTTAATGCCAGTGATGAATTGTCTTTATATCAAATGAGAAGGAAACTTCTGTGCAGAATTGACAGAAATGGAGCCCCAAATTTTTTATTTTTAAGAAAAGTTACTTAAAGTTTTCTACTTAAAGGCAAAATTATTTCAAAAGTCTTGGACATGGATAAAATAATTCTGTGTCTGATCTCACAGTTTGTAACAGTTTTGCTTGGCATTTAAAAGACTCAATGCATGGATAAGGAATTAGAGAAGGATCTTATACAAGGCAAAGTGAAAATTGATATCGCAGGATTAGGTCTGGAAAAAGGAACAAGGCCATTTTCACACCAGGATGCAGCTCCCCACAAGCACATGTATTAAGTTGAACTCTGTGCACATATGTGCAAGTATGGGGGTTGTTGTTAGGTGAGAACTAAGAACCTCATTCTACTGTCAAGGTGTCATATCTTTTGGAGGTGCAAATTTCTGTAAAAGTGTACATCGAGGAAGTTTAGAAGAAATGTGGCATTACTGTGCTAGAAAACTATATAATCTGGAAGGACAGAGATGAAAGCAAAGGACTTGGGCACAGGACTCTAAGTTTTTCTATCAGATTTGCACACCACATGATTCCTACCAAGTCACTTAAGTGTTTCAGAAAGGCTTGTGTAACTTAGGGTCAATGAAAAAAATCAATATTTAGTTTCCTATGTCAGTGTGGAAATTCCCATCCCTTGATTTCTGTGTGTTTGCTTAGTGCAGGAATAAAGGGAAAATGCCAGTCTTATGAGATCGTGGTGGAGGGCAGATGTATGACACCAGCTAATACATTTAAAATTGACCTCTGTCCAGAGTCCAGTGAATGCATCAGGATATAAGAAATATGATTATAAATATGTAACCTTATTACATCTTCATTGAATGAGCTCAGTCTTCAAACACTAACATTTTCTCTGTTGTGAATCTATTCTGCTGACAGAGAATGTTTTCTGTGATGCGTTGGATTTTGATAAAACCACCTTCAGCCTTTCTGAGATGCAGCAGCACCAGTTGTGCTTTACACTGCAGACACATCAAGATAAGACAGGACATAATGAGTGCTGGTTGCAGAGAAAAACTACAGTAGCATTAAATCACTATTTCTGTAAGGGAAGCTCTATATTGTTACCACCACGGTGCTGGGGAGGGAAGTGGCACTAAGGACAGTTGAATGAGTCACTGGTGGTCACGGGACAGATCAGCAGCAGAGCTGTGATTAGATACTGCCACAAAGTCCTGGATGCATTGGCATTTCCCACAGGCTTCAGTCAGGAAAAGAATTTCACATGTAGCCTTGATGTTTGCATGTCAAGATAGACAGTGACTTAAATTGGTATTATTACTTTTGGTATTGGTATTAATAAATATATCATATTTATTTATTAGGTAGGGAATCAGTTGTCTTATATTTTTAACTGAATCTAGACCGAACAGCTACTCTGGGCTAAAATAGAGATGCAAGGTACATTCTATCCATTGCTCCAGGTTCAGCATTTCTGCCACTGTTTCTACTCGTGCCCGTGAAGGCAGACCTTTCCCATTCTGTTGATCCACTTCAAAGCCATCCCGTAGCATGTGTGGCACCCTGAGATAATCCTCCCAGTCACACAATAAGTGATTCTGCTTATTCAGAGATTACTTGAGCTCTAGACTATCAAACACATTAGAATTTAAAATGGAAAACCTCGTGTCTAGCAAGGAAACACCAGAATTACCTCCAACACCTTTTTCACCTGCACCACACTGTCAAGCACTAGTGCTGCCTTTTACTCCTCTACACAACTTCATCAGGCCAGTGCTGCATCCACTTCCAATGGGATCAATGACCTAAGTCTATTTTTGGATTACATTCTTATCAATAGCAGTCTGATGAGAGCGAGACCCTCCGTGACAGTTACGTGACATCCAGATTTGTACGGTAGGACTAACAGCTCAACAGAAGACACTTCAGATTTTTTCATGCCTGTGCAGAGCCCAGAAACACTTCAAAGTCTTTCTTGCTCTGCTTTAGCCTACCCAGTAGTGTTACAAGCTCTAAGTAATGAGAAGCATGTAATCCTGGCTGCACATCCTGTGTGTATAAATTCTACTCCACGTAGTGTCTTCAGTTTGAAGAGGAGCGATGCAAGCAGCTGAATACCATGAGAGCAAGACCAAGAGCACTCCTCCAGCTTAACAGCACCACGAGTGCCTGCCAACATGCCACAACATTAATACTCAAGCATTTCTCTGTCATGTTTCATGCATTTAGGTTGGGCCCACTCTACTTCCCACTAGGTCACCAAAATCTAACACTGACTAGTTACCAGTCACTGCAAGTTAACCAGATTTAGACAACAAAGTTCAGGGAATTTCATAGAACCATAGAATTGCTAAGGTTGGAGAAGATCTCTAAGATCATCAAGTCCAACCATCAACACAACACCAACACACCTACTAAACCATGTCCCGAAGTGTCACATCATTTCAAGATGATTTAGATACTGACATCAAATGAAATTAAGTTAAATGAATACTTTGGGTATATTTTTTTCCCTATGGCAAACAGACTGAGTCCTATTTGCACACAGTAAGGATGGCAATTTATCTGCAGTTAGAATTTAGATGAGTACCTTATGCTGGTATCCTCATGGGAATGCTTTTATTGTGACTTCTTTCTTCTATAGTGTCCCATCAGGTGATGCTAAAAAAACCATGGAAAATGTGTATGCATGCCCAGTCATGTTACTATAATTAGCCTCAGGAGCAATGGTTCTTTTTAGAGCTCCAGCCACAGCCCGTAACAGCACAAGGTTTGATATCACTCATTATCAGACTTGTTCAGAGATTACTTTCTTGCCTTCAGCTAATGATGTAATTAGAGCTGCTTTCTAACAAGTATCCCATTGCCACACATAGACATTCTTTGTGTGTCTTTGAGGGGAACTAAAATAGCAGACATGGTTTTGCAGAGACTGGAGGTGCAAACTGTTCTCTTCCCAGGCAGGTCTTGGTGCTGCCCCAGCTGGAGAGGGAATTGACAGGAAACTTGATTTGAAAGGGAACATTACGAACACAAAAATCTCATTGTAATTTTCAAGAAAGTGTCACAAAACTGCCTTTTATCTCCCATGATTCTTCCTTCTTTGGAAATGTCTTGCAGTATTACTTGAACTACTTTTGTAAGAGGAAAAAATGGCACTAAAGTACTGTAAAAACAGGAGAAAAGACAGAATGGTGGAATGAGACAGTAAGATTTTACCCACGTGAAAGATCTCTCCCTGTTCTTTTATCTCCCATCTAAAGGAAATGGGAAAAAATACTTTAACAGTGCTGTTCTGTAAGAAGGGACCACTTTCATAGTTTGTTCCTTGTGTGCAGTTATTTTTGTTTCTTATTTCAGCTACATCAGATTTTTGCTTCTTACTCATACAGTTAAACAGTTAGAGGCAAGCTGAGTTTTCTTTTCCTTTCTGCACCATTACTGTTTCCCAACTGTCAGAGAAATTCAGCTGTTGAACAGCCTCCTGAGAGAACTGATAGGGTCTGAAAGAGCTGAACGATGCTGTTGCTGGATGGCAGCAAAGGATTCATTCAGCTGGGGAGGTTTTTCAGCTGAGCATAAATCAGCCTCAGAAAGAGAAGGAGGGATTGGATCTTTCATGAAGATGACAGGTATGCTGTCTACTGCAGGTAACAGTCACAACAGTGAATATGTAATTATAGAGAGTTAAGGATATACTAATAACAATAGCACTAAAGTGGAGAAATTTGGGTATGCATTGTTATCAAACAATTTATTCTTAAAACCTGCCCACGTTGCTGTATCTTCAGTGCTATTTCTTTGGTATGCATACGTCCTACTCTACCTTCCTTTTGCTGGACAGATGTGTTTTTTACACCTTTACATGGGTTTTAGTATTAGCAACCAGAAAGAATTCCCTTCAGCTTCAGCTTGCAGAGCTGGCACATAGATATTTTTAATTTCATTCTAAAAATCAGAAGATACAGCACAGAAGTCACTGAGATGATGATAAACACAAGACGTTGGCGTCCAATGTACAGACACAGTAAGATGTTAGTCTAAAATGCAAGGCACTGAAGATATCGCTGCTGTGATGAACTCCTCTCTCTCTCACTTGACCTCAGAAGAGAATTCTCAGGTAGAAGGCCTGATTTAGCATTCAAAATCCATTTCTTAGTTAAGAATGTCTCACAGTGAATTTAATCAAACACAAATAGCATAAGCAGGCTTCAAAAGAACTATAATAAGAAGGTGACGGGTTTTCCAAGAAGGAGAAGGAAGGCCTGCGCCAGGAGCGTGGAACAACCTGATAATACAATGTGCAGATGACAAGATGACGTCCCAGTCTTTCCAGAAACGATGACTCAAACAAGAAAAAAAAAAGGGCAAACTGTAGGCCAGGGTTGTTTCAGATGTGTGACACCAGGAAGGGCACTTACTGAGCCTGCTGTCAGGCTCCTGGCTCCAAAACTGCCCTCCTGTGTGACCTTGGGCAATTCACTTCAACAGTAACAGGAATAGCAAGAGGTGGACTGGTAAGGACTACTCCTCTTTTTCCTTCAGATGTTTAGATTTTAAAAACAACTGAAAAAGAAGAACATGCCTTAAGAACCTTAGGAACCTATTTGTTAATACTTTTTAATAGCTGTGCTGCACAGTGATCATGCAGCATTTTTATGTGGAATTCCACAAAGCAGCCAATAACTTGTTTCTCTTAAAGCATCCTCCAAAATAACATTGTATGTTTGTTAAACTTCAAGGTGGAATTATTCAGGTATGAACTGTATAAAATGATAAGCTGAAAGAGGGGAGATTTAGATTAGATATTAGGAAGAAAATTTTTCCTGTGAGGGTGGTGAGGCCCTGGCACAGGTTGTCCAGTGAGGTAGCGGCTGTCCCATCTCTGGAGGTGTTCAAGGCCAGATAGGATGAGTCTTTGAGCAACGTGATCCAATGGAAGATGTCATTGCCCATGGCCGGGGGTTTAGAACTGGATGATCTTTCAGGTCCCTTCCAACCTAAACCATTCTATGATTCTATGATTTCATACTGATACTGAAGATTGTCTTTATACAGCCACCAAGGAAGCTCATGTGGCACTGGGTGACCTAGCACTGGGTGACCTCAGCACTGAAATATGTCATAGTCATTTAATATATTTACCCATCACAGCACACTGAGCTAAGGAATATCCTTATTTTCAAAATAAGGGCACACAGGACAGGGGATTCAGACTGTCCCTGCCCCTCGAAGCACCAGGCTCTCCCATGATTGGACCCATGCCTGCTGCCACACAGCTATGTAGGATACGCTGGCTACCAGTGAGCCTCAAAAAATCTATTCCACCAGCCACAGCTCCCAGAAGGTCTCCCCAAGTCTCCCTTTCTCAGCAGGGCCAGCCACATAGAATTTGTGTGGACTCTGAGCTACCACCTTGTCTCTCTGCTACCAGCTATTCTCCATGTGGTGGAATTCACATGAGCAGATAATGGCTTGGGACCACTGTGCAATAGCAGTTGACTGGAGAGGGGGAAAAATAACAAATAAACAAATAAATTAAAAAGTCAAGCTGTTCTGTTTAAAATAATTTGCTTTTGCAGTTGTATTGATTTATGCAAATTGATTTTCTAGGTTACCTGTCAGATACAACGATGCCGAACTGGGGAGGTGGAGCCAAATGTGGTGCCTGTGAAAAGACCGTGTACCACGCTGAGGAAATCCAGTGCAATGGAAGGAGTTTCCACAAGACATGCTTCCTCTGCAGTAAGCTGGGCTACACTGGTTTGACTCTAATTTCACAGTATTCCCACAGCTCTGTTAAAACCTTCCATTAATTCTAGTAGATTTATTTACTTTTGTATTACTTCACATGAAATAAAGAACCTTCACAGTTTCCCCAATCCAACGTGTTTGCTCACAGGACACCTTTGAAGTGCCCTAAGCAATGTACAGGATTGTAGAAGCAACAAACATCACACTGAATTTCACTCAGGCAAAGTTTTGTAAAGCTTATCCATCTTCCTTTTGGGAGAGTTTGCACTAGAGGGCAGTCAAACATTAATCATCCTACCTCAAGTTCGGCACAGGGAGGCTGATTTTGGTCCAGCACTCTCTAGAAACCTAAATATGACACCTGTTTCCCATTCTTTCAGTAAAGGAAGGATGGAAAATGACTGTACATGTTTTCAAAGCAGCAGCCAGTTTTCTGAAATGCCAGTTTGCTACCCCATAGTGGCTCTTACTAGACAGTCCCAGTTTTCTAGCACTTTACCCCACGATATCTGCCTCTCCTGGCATTTCTTTTTCCAAACATGCATTGAATGATTTTTCTTAGGGACACTAATGTGCTGCAGAATCACAGTATCTAGGTCATTCTCCAAGCAACCCTACTTTCTGTCCCACAATATAGCATATTACAGGTTTGTTTCAAGTTGAAAAGCCTGGAAGAACTAAACAAAGAGCAGTCATAAGACAGAAGAATGCCCGAATAGGATCTCATAGGAGATGATTACTTATCTGGTGAATCCTAACGTTAATTTCACAGAGGAAAGCTGAAAGACATCAAAATCACCCACCAACGCCCTACAAGTGCCTCAGTCTTGTCCTTCCCTATATTTCATACAGTCCCATTTCACCTCCTTTTTCACTCCATGCATCTCTAATGTTTCACAGCTTGCTCCAAGAAATTTTGCTTTCTCCACAGATGAGCCAGCACTTTAAAAATAAGAGAAGAGGTATCAATTCAGTTCTGTTTGCCCTTTGTGAAGAGGGTAAACAATTTGATAAGAACAAAAGACAGCCAAATGGTTTATTTTGCAGGCAATGCTTTAGATTTAGTACCTCAGTAGTTATGATTCCAGAATGACAGATTAGAAACCAGTCAGCCAGTTTTCACCCTCCTTTCCTGGATGGATAGAGAATTCTCACTTGGAGGCGTGAGACTGATATTACATGGTTAGATTACACCTTGCAGCACTATGCTGAATCAATTAAAGGACACACTTGAGTTGTCTTTGCCTTTCTCCCAGTGCCTTGCAAGTGCTGCCTAAATGACTAAGTAAGGAAGAATTCCCACAAAAGGTTTTAACTGACAACCTTGAGCCTTTTATCATTCTTACAGAATGAGTTTTTATGGCTTCCATGTGCTGCTATAACAATTAATACTTGATATCAGAGAAGCTATAGGGAGAGGGACAAGAGTGTGAAAGTCATAAGAAAACCTTTAACTGACTTTGTGCTTCATCAAATGCTGGAAAATTATAAGGTAGAAGATGACGAATGAGTAGAGCCTTCAGTGTCTGATAAAACTAAAAACTCTCCTAATAGGGCATAGTTAATGATATTTCTCTCCTACTTAATACTGGAAAAAGTTTAAGCTTTATTCTTACTATAAATAACTTTTTTTAGTAATTCATTATAATCAACATACATCCATTAGCTCTGCTATTTGTTTGGTTTGTTGTGGGACTTTTTCTGTTTGGTTTTGGTTGTTTGGTTGGACTGAGGTTTGGGGTTTTTTTTGTTTGTTTTGGGTTTGTGTGGTTTTTTTTAATTTGCCTCTTGGACTCATAGGTCTGAACTAAATTATTAATAGGTTAGATACTAAAAAAGCATTCCCAACAGAAGTTTATCTAAGATCAAAAACTAAAGATGCATTTAAGCCCAGCTGGCATATAAGAGGTATGTTAATTGGCTTTACTTCTCCCATGATTCACACACAGTAATCAGTGGCTCAGAACTACTTTGTGTCATGTATCACATTCATGGGCTTTCCAATGAATCAATTACAGGATTTCATTTCTCAACAGATGACAAACAATCCTCCCTGACATAATCTCAGGTACAGAAAATGTTAAAACTACTTAGTTGAGGTTTTATATATTTTTATATTAACTATATTTGAAATATATTTTATATTTTACATTATATTTGAGCAGACACACAAACCACACCAGTAGTTTTTGATCAAAAGGTTCAATTTGGGCAAAGCTGTAAACAACTCAAACCAACCTGTGAATGTAGTAAGACTCAGACAAGCTAAAAAATAAATCACACTCTCTCTACTCCATAGTTTTCCCCTACACATTATAAGAAACTTCTTTCCAACGAGTCCTCCTTCCCATGCAGATTGCTCTTTACCTAACTTGTGTCCCTGCCAGCTTTTACTTAAGCTGCAGCTGTGCTGGACATTTGGCAGGACTTCAACCCATCAACCTGAAACTTCTTCATGCTGGCCCACGAACGGTATCTGTTGGCAGATGACAGCTCTCAAAGTTATTTCAACAACAGCACTTCAAGGGCTTGTGCTCCATCTGTCATGGTGCGTTGATACCCTGTGCCTCGGGTGCCAGAAATAGAAACACTTTATCCACTGCTGGAGCTTCCATCATCCCTTAACTCCTTTAGCAAACTCAATTATCAACCCAAGGCAGAAGAGACTGCAGCATCACAAGACCAGGTTCACACATTTGCAGCAGCCCATTCTTTTATTTCTATTAACTATAAAGGTATTTGCAAATTATTTTCCCCTTTATGTGATACAGTAATAGAATTAAAGCTGCAGAGGTTCCAGTATCACCTTAAGTTCTCTGATGTGGGTGGATTTCAGACTCACGGCAAAATAAACATGGGGGGGAAAGGGATGAATCAAACACTTGGTTAGCTCTTCTAGAGCTTAAACTTCCAACTACCTTCAAAACTCATGCATTTCACAGGTTTCTGTTGCGTCCAGGGTGTAAGGAACTTTATTTTCCAAGCTATCAACAGATCATACATGACTGGAATGCTCTCTGTGAGGCAGGCACTTGGTCAAGGGAAGTTGTTGAGAAAGTTTTTCTCTGTTTTTCTTTTTTTGTTCCCTTGTCAACCATTGTTGACACAGTGAATAATTTGTAAGAGGTGTTGAAATTCTAATTTTATGCAAAATATAAAATGCTGATTTTCTATAGGCCCTCCACACTGAAAGCTTTGTCCTCTCTCAATGGGGTGAGGGCTGTCTCACGCTGAATTCCCAAACCAGTGCAGCATACAGAGTCATTGAGCAGATGAGGAGCGTGGCTACTAATTTTTTGCATTCATTTTTGTCCCATTTCCATGCATAAGGAGCAATGGATCCACTGAACCCATAACAGAATTCAGTCTTTAAACACTGAGCAGGTTTCAGATGAGCAAAGAACTGGGGAGAGAGTAATCTAGCTTCCATGGCCACTCAGTAAGAATAACCATGCATGAAACCAGCCTCTGCAACACTCTCTAGCTCTAGGTGTGGCATGTGTTTCTCAGAACATGGATACTGGCTCACTGATGCATCTGTTAGCACTCAGTAACTTTCAGCCCTTCAAAGGTGAGGCAAGGGTTAAAGTAGAGCTATAGAGGATACAACTTGTACTCCATTATGAAAGTTAAGCATTCCTAAGGGACCTTCTGCCCAAAGAGCCTCACAGACCTTTCCAAGCCAAGCAGTAGCTCTCTATAAAGATCACGACTAGGAAGAGGTCTCTAGTTTTGGAATAGCTATCATCGTACTCTTGCCAGCTGTAACCTGGGCTGCATCAAAATAAGTGTGGCCAGCAGGTTGAAGGAGGGGATTCTGCTGCTCTACTTGGCTCTTGTGAGACCTCTCCTGGAGTACTGCGTTCAGTTCTGGAGCCCTTGGCACAGGAAGGGCACGGAGCTGTTGGAGCAGGTCCAGAGGGGGGTCACGAAAATGATCCAAGAGGTGCCGGAGTACCTCTCCTACAAGGACAGGCTGAGCAAGATGGGGTTGTTCAGCCTGGAGAAGAGAAGGGTCTGGGAAGACTTATAGCAACCTTCCAGTACTGAAAGGGGTCCTACAGGAAAGCTGGAGACAGAATTGTTAGTAAGGCCTGTAGTGACAGGAAAGCAAGTAATGGTTTTAAACTAAGGGGGGGAGATTTAGACTGGATATAAGGAAGCAATTTTTTACAGTGAGGGCAGGGAGACACTGGCACAGGTTGCCCAGGGAAGTGGTGGAGGCCCCATCCCCGGAAACATTCGAGGTCAGGTTGAATGGAGATCTGAGCAACCTGATCCAGTTAAAGATGTCTCTGCTCCTGCAGCGAGGTTGGACTAGATGACCTTCAGGGTCCATTCAAATCCAAACCACTCTATGATCCTGGAGGGAGTCTATCAGAGCTGAGGTTACCTGTTATTTCTGATCATTGCTTTGCTTTGCACTATAGTTCAAATAAATAAATAGAAACTATGTCCTACCTGACTCTGGACATGGCCTGCATGGCATAGCCTCTTTTAGAAACACACCACTTGAAAACTGTGGGCTGACATCAGAAAGCCACTGCAGACTCACTATTTTTAAAGGTGCAAATGCACAGCAGAGTCAACATCCCTGAAACCTCCTTTTTTAATGTTTTTTGCTATTTTGGAGTTTAGGATGATGATCTCCAGTCCATCGTAAGCTTCACAGATATAGACAGACTGTCCTGACGAGCCCATGATTTTCCTAGGGTTAGAATATAACTTTAGAGTAGCAAAAGAGCATGTTGTGTGCATGTGCAATGACTTTAGAAACAACCCAGGGAGGTTCTGTACTGCCTACAGGCCAATACCTTCCTTTTCCTGTATCTTTAAAGATAAAAAAAAATAAACACTAATTGTAATTATTCTGAACCACACAAATTCAAATTTGAATGTGTAAACACTTACTCGTGCCCCTGTCTTCCCATTTTCAGTGGCTTGCAGAAAAGCTCTAGACAGCACCACAGTAGCAGCTCACGAATCCGAGATCTACTGCAAAACTTGTTATGGGAGAAAATACGGTCCCAAAGGCATTGGCTTCGGACAAGGGGCGGGATGTCTCAGCACTGACACGGGCGACCATCTGGGCTTGAATCTGCAACAGTGAGTGAAATCCACTGACAGCACCTTTTCCTGGTACTACTTGTCACTTCACAGGGTGTTTTAGATACTTTACTCTGTTTCCATAACAACATCCAGCGTAAGCAGCAGAGCAGACTTTCCTCCATCCTTTCCCGTAGTGGACACTGTAATTTACCAGTTTTCAATGATGTTCAGTCACTTTAAGCCCTCTTTATAAATTGTCTCCTCCTTTAATGGGCAGTTTTTCTGCAGAAGAAGCCTTTATATGCCACCCTAGACATAAATATTCACTGCAGTTGTAATTTACCATTAGCACAGTGGTAAAGTCATATCCACCATCAAATATGAGAATTTTTTTTTTTCCCATCAGAGGCTAAAATACAGTTAGGTTTTACTGTTAGAGAAATAATCACAGCACTACATACCATTAACTTTCCTCACAATGGGGGAAATAACATTTCTAAATCCTCCCCGTGGCTCAAATAAGACTTAGAAACAAACCAAGCCGTTTGAACAAAGGTATTCTAATGGGATACCATCTTCCAAAAGCCTCAGCTGCACTTTATTATCTCTGATGTTGCATTTTTATAGTATTTTTTTACAATTCTCCAAAGCTGCAATGCTTTCCTCTGGTATTACTACGAGGAAACCAATTAACAAATACACTGTGCAGGAAATTAAACCTTAAATAATGTATTTATCTGCAGCTCCTTGTAAGATATGAATCCATTATAGGCACAGTTCTGAATTGGAAACTGTCACATCCTGTGTATTTAATGATCTGTTGCAGTTCAACAATCCAATAAATCAAAAGCACAAAGACACAAAGCACAAAGTTCAGAAATACAAAGTAAAGCTGCTTTTTTGATGTGCTTTTGACTCTGGGCCAGCTACAAACCTGTTCCCTGTCTGAACATTCCAGTGAGTAGTGAAACAACTGCTTACAAAATCTAAGGTTGTTCCCCACTCACCGAGTACCAACAGACAGCCAGTTACAAAGAACAGAGAAGTCTTTGGCTTGTCCTCTCATCTTGACTTACAATAAAAGCAAATCCTTTTTTTTTAATTTTATTTTTCATGAATTATGATCTTTTCTGCACGTGGCTACCCTCAGCTCCACGTACCCAGTCCTACACAGGTAACAGAAAGGGTTAAACTATCAGCTTTTCAATCACACAATGCAGAATTCTATGGAACACTTCATTTTTCTCTCCCATTGCCCCAGTCATTTAGTGTTTTTTTTTATCCCTTACCAAAAACATCATGAAATCACACGTCTAGAAGGAAGATAACATTTTAAGGAGTATTTTAAAACACTAAAAACTTCTGTTTCAGGGGCTCACCCAAGTCTGCTCGCCCTTCTACACCAACTAATCCTTCAAAGTTTGCCAAAAAGCTGGTAGATGTGGATAAATGCCCCCGCTGTGGCAAATCAGTGTATGCTGCAGAGAAGATCATGGGAGGAGGAAAAGTAAGTAATACTTTTTATAAGCCTTCTTCAACTTTTTGGATTTTGTTGATGTCTGAGGAACGACTCCTGGCTACAGTTCAGGCTGGCTCTTCTATTGCTGTCACTTCACTAACATCTCTGGGGAGGTTTATATTTTGAACATTTATTTGTAGTGGCAATTGTAGATAAATTTAAGGGATTCTATGACTAGAAAAACAAAAGCTTGCCTCATATGGCATGTCAGCTCTCTGCTCTAGGATCTCCTACTAGAACATCAAAGAAATGGATAAAACACAACAGATATATCTGTAGTGCTCTGCTTTTCATTAGACCTCCATTAATAACTAAGTCACTAGGTAAGATCTTGAGGTAAGATAAAGGGTAATTGAAAAAAGCCTAGTCTAGAATGACTAAAAACAGAAGCCATAACAAGAAGACAATTTTAACCTTTTCACACCAACAAAGCAACAGTTCTTTGCTTCTTGTATCTGCTAGCCATGCACTTTCCACAGTATATAATGAATTGTCTTAATCTCCTTAGCCTTGGCATAAGACGTGCTTCCGCTGTGCCATCTGTGGAAAGAGTTTAGAATCTACAAATGTTACAGACAAAGATGGAGAGCTCTACTGTAAAGGTAAGAATTGTGATGAGCTGAACAGAGTTACTGAATAAATCTGAAATTATTCTTTTTAGACCCAGTATTGCCATCATGATTTACTTTGTTGCATGCTTAACAACTTCATGAGTTTATCTTTTTTAACAACTTTCTGAAAGCAAAGGAAAAAGCTATGGTAACATCACAGTTGCATCTTCTACTGTTAATTTTAAAGACCAAGTGCAGGGTCCTGCACCTGGGTTGGGGCAATCCCAAGCACAGTCACAGGCTGGGTGGAGAATGGATTGAGAGCAGCTCTGAAGAGAAGGACTTGGGGGTGCTGGTGGATGAGAAGCTCAACACGAGCTGGCAACGTGTGCTTGTAGCCCAGAAAGCCAACTGTAGCGTGGGCTGCATCAAAAGAAGTGTGCCCAGCAGGGTGAGGGAGAGGATTCTGTCCCTCTACTCTGCTTTTGTGAGATCCCTCCTGGAGTCCTGAGCATAGGAAGGACATGGATCCGTCAGAGCAAGTCCAGAGGAGGACATGAAGATGAAGAGAGGTCTGGAGCACTTTCCCTATGAGGACAGGCTGAGAGAGATGGAATTGTTCAGTCTAGAGAAGGGAAGGCTGCAGAGAGACCTTATAGCAGCTTTCCAGTACTGAAAGCAGAGCTACAGGAAAGCTGGAAAGGGGCTCTTTATCAGGGAGTGCAGGGATAAGATGAGGAAGAAAGTTTTAAACTGAAAGAGAGGAGATTTAAATTAGATATTATGAAGAAATTTTTACTGTGAGGGTGGTGAGACAGTGGCACAGGTTGTCCAGAGAGGTTGTGGTTGCCTCATCCCTGGAGGTGTTCAAGGCCAAGTTGGTTGGGGTTTTGAGCAACCTGATCCAACGGAAGATGTCCCTGCCCATGGCAGGGGGGTTGAAACTGGATGATCTTTGAGGTCCCTTCCAATTCAAACCATTCTATGGCTTTATGATTTTAAAGCTGTATTTTTTCTACAAATATGATATCGTCTCAGTTCTTTCCTCAGACCTTCTGAAAGAACACTGACCATATCTCCTGGGCAGGCTCTTACACCTGCACAATCTTGCTCACAGAGGTCAATTGTTTAAGGTCACAGTCCTAATTTGAATTCTTACCAGTAGAAAAGATACTCCCACTATATTGGTCGCACAGAAGATAATGTGTTAATGCTGAATTATACTCCTGGGTATTCTTCTCAGACCAAGAAAGTTTTGTCATTTGACTCAAAATAGCTTAAGGGGAAAAATATGCTAAGTTTTTATATCCTAGGCAAAACTTTACAGAATCCTGAAGAATGCTTAAGTTCTGTGACTGAGTACAGTCTGAGAACTGCAAGAGATCAAATCAGCATGTTGGGAAAATACACTGACCTTTACTACTTCCTTAGAAAAGTTGTGATCAGTAATGATGCACACACTTAGCAATGTGGAGTTAAAACACGATGGTTCAATAGTTTCTGGACTACGCTCTACTTCTTTTAACCTCTTTTGAAAATCTTTGACTCATTGCTCAGTCTGTATTGCTTACACAGACCAAGTTTTACTGAGTATGGTTAGGAACGAAAGCAGCTTTAATGAAAATGTAACTTAGCTCTTGACTACATATGGTTTCTCTTTTTTTGAGAAGATCAGATATGACTTTTGTTTAATTCAAATATGAGAGTCCAGTTGCACTCTTAGAACCTGTCGACACTCCTGGGAAAGACACTATTTCAGATTTCCTTCATTTTATTAACTTAATTTTGGTAGTAGTACTACGAGGTCATCATAAAAACATGCATAATGTCATTTACCTCCCTCCATCTTTTGCAGTTTGCTACGCAAAAAATTTTGGTCCCAAAGGAATTGGGTTTGGTGGCCTCACTCAAGTGGAAAAGAAAGAGGAGTGTGAATGAGAAGGAATGGATGCAACAGACTCAAACTGTTGCGGAGGACACCAAGTGACAGCTGTCAAGCAAAACACTAAGCATCACATATTGCTAAGAACCTAGGGCATTTGTTTTATATTTTCCACCTCACAGGAAAAACTCGTCAGCTTGTATGTTAAAAAAATAATTTTAGAATAGCTTAAAAAAGTACTGTGATAAAATTAGATTCATGTTTGTTTTACAGAAATAAAAAGACAAACCTCCTCATGGAAGAGTATTACATCTTAAGCTAGTACTTACCATGCTTTAGGCTCAGATTTTAAAGACTCAGCATACTGTCCCATTGAGATAGAGACATCTGATGGAGCAAAGGGTCAGAGTGCTCCAATTTAGGCCCTGTTTTCCTTTGTTCAGAATTTTATGCTGTCTACGCCTCTACCAGCCTAGTGATGTTTTGAACACATTGACATTTCGTGTTATGGAAAACAAGATGTCATTCACTTTGTGAAAAAACAGATTTGAAACTCTATCTCAAAGGGAAATATTTCTGAAGAAAAACATTTTTGTAGAACATAGTGTTGTAAGTTTTGTATTTTTTATGTTGTCAAGCTACAATAAAATACCAGTTGTGCTTCACGTTATTTTTACTTGAATTTGCTTGTGCTTTATGTTCTACAATGTCCCTGATAAATGCATTTTGTGTGGGTAAATGCAAATGTGTGAAATTGCCCATTTCTTAACTAGAAGAGGTCTGTTTCATTACACTATTTCTCTCCTATGTCGGCAGTTCTGGATAGTATTTAATTTTTCAGTCTTGATGTGTTTCTCTACTGGTTTTCATTTATTTTATATATATGTAAAAAAATGTTTGCTTTAATTGCACAACTCGGAGTTGGGCGACCACTGCAGTGCAGAAAGTTGCAAGCTGATTTATATACTGTTCTTATCTCAATTGCATAAGGTACAAAGCCTTTCAAATTTTCCATGGGGTCTTCATGTCCTCAGAATTTATCATTTATTACGTCCTCCCAATTCTTCTTTCTTAAGAAAGTTCTTTCTTCTTGTTCCACTCCAGTACATCTCACTTTGCCTCCGACCGGCTCCGTTCTATGAAAGTCCCTCAGCTTTCCTATTAATAGCTTTCCTCTTAATTACCAAAGCCTGGCACTTATACAAACACAGCTGCTTAAATTAATTTTTCATCTTTTGCCTAAGATGTTCTTCTATTTGAACAGCATGACTAGGTTTTAAACCAGTCCTGGAAGGGTCTGTACAGCGGACAGAACTAAGAAATTTGTCTTCACTCTTGGCAGCTCTCAGCAGCAGCTTAGAAAACTTCCAGCACTAAATTTCTCTTAACAGAAGGTAGAACTGGATCAGGGTAAAAAGACTGGAAGAGCTGCTCCTGGAAAGACTGCTGCTCTTCCAAAAGGAACTGATGCAGATAAAGAAAAGGTGCAGCAACCGAACGAGGAGCACTGAAATCACCCGCTGTGAGGGTAAGAGATCGCAAAGAGGTTGTCTGACAATCACAGTTGCTGTGATTGCATGGAATAGCTACTCATTTAGTATCAAAGGTGGCCTATTCAATGTCTCTTTCCACTGAGGAATCAATACCTTTCTGGAGGGGTTGGTGAGCCCAACAACAAAAGAATTTGGGACTTTCTGAGAGTGTGCTGGATGAAATCTTAGTTTTTGACGATACAGACTCTCTTGTCACTTATGTATTAATAGCAGAGTTTGATATCAAAATAGTGAAAGGCCACTGGAGGTATTCAGAGCAGCCTCACATGTTGGAAGAATAATGTGCTCTAGAAGGATATAGTAATATTTGAGTGAAATCAATGTTTCTTCTTACAACTAGCAAGGCTTACTACTTAAGTGTTGAGTATTCTCTTTAGTGCTGTTTTCAGTTTGTTACCATAAATAATTTGAATTATCTGTTACTTTAAAAGGATGATTTGAATTCTTAAAAATTGATCTAAGAAGCACTACAGACGGTCTGTGTAATGGCCTACTTATTTCTCCAGTGAATAGTAGACTGAATGGTACTTTCTAAAATCTACTGATACTCTGGTAGCCTGGAAGAGAGACACCTGTTACAAATTTAGTATCTAATCAGGATCCTTAATGGAAGATAGGGCTGAATTCATGACTTCCTGATCAGGCCTGGCTGGGGCTAAACCGTAACAATATATTCTTTCCCTTTTCATCTTTCACTGTCTTGTGTGTCTCTGTTATTTGTACATGTTTTATAAAACCTGGTAGTCTGAAAAGCAACATATGAATTAAATAAGCTTTAGCAAAACCCTGTTTCTTTGCCTGCAGCTGTTATGGTACTAGAAAGTTATGTATTTTTGACGTAAGAATGTAAGAGTTTGAGACCTGCTTGATCTTGGCTACTGGCAGAAGAGTAAAGCACTTGCTGGGGCTGCTTTTACTGAGCATCTGTATGTTTGCCTGAGTCCTGAAACAGCAGGTGTTCCCATACCACTTACTTAACCACTACTTTTGCCATTATGTATTTAATTTTTAGTCTGTGTTGTCAAAAATGCAGTCTCATGAGCAACTCAGTCCATGTTCTAAATCTTCTTGGCCTCTTTGATATCCTGCCGTTGAGAATTCATTTCTGCATTGCAGTTCCAATGTTATCCTTTGAACAGTAACTTTGACCCATGTACCAAAAAATGCCTCTTCTGTAGAGTATGGATGGTAAAATGCTCTCAATCACTAGTGCAAAAAGGGGAGATGCTTAATAATAATCTAAACTGATTACATTCGAATTTGTGGTTAGGTTTTTCTGTTTTATTTTGCATTAATTTTTTGTCTATTAACTTTAAAATTTCTCCAATGTGTATAACTAAAATAACCCCCAAGCTGGTCTCTAGTGCTGTTGCCTCCATTGTCTAAAGTAGTGCTGTACTGAAACATTTGATGTAGGCCCAGATTCATGGCAGGAATGAACAAACTAACCTTGAAGGTTGTTGTAGACTTGCCCAAGTCGACATCTTCTGTCAGAAGTGATGTCAGAGTTAATGCCTCTGCCCTAAATGCATTAAAAGGTTTGGAATGGTAACTCCTCTTAAGAGTAAATAACTGTCTAACAACAAAGCCTTTTCTGTGGCTTATTTACAGCAGTCCCATGTTAATAGCAGTATGTTCAAGGGTAATACCAGCCTGTCCAAATGTCTTAGTTTAAAGGAAGACTAAGATGTCTGTCAGGGCCATCTCCCGCAAGAAATTCACCACAACCCTTTGAAATTAATGGACTGTAATTGGGGGGGGGAAATGTTGTATAGGAACAGTTCTCAACTGCAAACATATATACAACCAAACACAGAACAGAAGAGACAGCAACACTGTAATCAAACCCTTCAAATTCAGTTCTCTTTTTGCTCCTTAAGGTGCAGTTACATTTGGGGACAGCAGGGGTGAAAAGTCACCCCCCCAGCGATCCATCTGGGCTCTGAAAATGGCATCCAGGGAGGGAGACGATGATCCCGAGGGAAAACAAAACTGACAACTGACGTGGGGCAATGGCTGTCACAAGGGATGGGGTGGAAATCCTTCCCCTGAGCAGCGCGGAGACCTTCCTCATCTTCCTATCCGAGAGGGGCGCGGGGTGGCGGGGGGTGCTGACCACACTCCTTCTCTCTCCCTCTCTCCCTCCGAAGAGTTGGCAAGGGCAGAAAAATTCACTGAAAGACCTGGAACTACAACACCCCACAAGTAACAACTGAAGAGGTTCCGTATGCAGCTATGGAACTGGCAAACTGATAAAGGGAATTTGGTAGAACGCCTGGGTTAGCGAGGGACGCGGGTCTGCAGGTTGCCAGCTCCAGAACTCACACTGCCTTCTTTCCCTCCCAGGGAAAAGTCAGATCCTGAAGAGCCAGTAAAGCTTTTTAGCTTTCCCTGTCAATATCTTGTCTCTAAATACTATTTTCAGTGTTAAAAACCACAAGAGCATCAGAAGCAGCATAACCGCTCCCTTGTCAGAGCACCAGTGCACCTGTGTTCCGTGGCACAGATCCTTTCCCTTGCGACTGACTGTAACTTCCAAGAGGAACATTTCAAAGCTGATCCAAGGAGTGCTCACTGCTAGTTTGAAATGCTGAAATATTTCCCCACGCTGGAATTGATTTTCTGAACTGGGAGTTATGGCAGTACTGGGGTAGGGGGGGTGCGTGCATGTTGAGGGGAGCTCAGAGCAATAGCAAGGAGTTTGGCTGAACATTTTTGTATTTGGTTGCAGAAAAAAATCACCAGGCAATGAGACAATTTCTGTTGTGACCGACAGTGACTGGAAGTCTTTGAGACAGAAATGTCACAGTTCAGACCCTCACAGTGATGGAGCAAGCCCAGCTCTCCCTGCACACAGTCTGGGTGGGCTGAGCTCAGGCTGGCTGGACGAGGAGTGTGGACAGAGCATGGCACTGTTCTGCAGGCAGTTACACTGTGCTGTATACTGCAGTGTGCACAATCTCCCCTGGTGGTTTAGACCTCCAGCAGAGCTCTTTCCAACCATGCCACCTTGTCCTGGAGAGTGCTGGGTGGATACAGCAAGAGGATGTTTTCAGGGAGAGGAGACCAGCTGAAAAGAGTTCACTGGAAGGTCTCTTGTGTTCCCCTGTCTGTGCTGTAGCCAGGGTCATGTAGAACCAAAGGTGCCAGAACCACATGTGCCTCCTCACAGGGAGCAGGACAACTGGGAGAGTGAAAAACATATCCCAGACACAGCTATGAGATCTATGTGTTTTATTTTCCCCTTGTAGCTGCAAGAGAGACTTGGAGGAGTTAATGAAATGGCTGGATTCTGTTCAGCAGAGAATGAATTTTTGCAAGGAGCAGTCGGTCACCCTATCACAGGATCTTCCAACCAGCAGGGATAACATTAACAATTTTTTGGTAAGGTATTTCTCCTGCCAGGTTTTGATAAGACATCGTTACTAACAGTGAAAACGACCCTTTTGAGGGGTTTTGTATTTGCCCTGACCCAGATGCTCCCCACAAAATATAGGACTGAACGGCTGTGTGCTGCAAAACCACCTTATTAGCTGTGTGGGGAACCATGAGGGTGGAACCAAAGACCTTCCTTCAGATTGTGAGGAGAGTCTGAGTGCATAAATCAGAACGGAATCACATCATAATGACCTCTTAACTGCAACACATCTGTGAAGATTGACTGTACTTGTCACCTTAACCATTGACTGGTTCTGTCTCAAACATTGTCTGACTCTATAGTTGTCTTTAACATCTTCTTGAGTGCTGTGGCCCCTGATGGGCTGACTGTGCTGCTGCAGAGGGAGGGGAGGGGGTGCAGTAGAAGGTGCAGTAGAAGGTGCTGCCCCCCCTGCGTGTGCAGACCCAAAGGATCAGACAGAGGTTATTCTGGCAAGTGTCTGTTGAACTGCCAGTGACCCTGGAGCCCCCAGCCCCAATTCCGGGACCTTCACAAAGAAGCTTCTGCACATGCACCAATTCAAGAACTTCTGCAGCCAGACCACACCTCATATGCTGATGGGAGAATGGACTTGCCCTTTAAATAGAAACTTGCCAAGAAGTCAGGTGCACGTGCCCACCACCCCATGGAATCCACCTGAAGAAGAACTACAGGACCACGTGCTCCTGAAGACCACCTTTTTGCAGAGGCTCATGGAGTGATGACTATTTTTCTCCTCCCCTACTCGCTACTCTTATTCCTCTCTCACTTTTTTTCCTTTTCATAGAATCATAGAATCATTGAATCATAGAATTGCTTGGTTGGAAAAGACCTTTGAGATCAGTTGCCCATTTTATCACATAAAATTTCAAATAGTTTCAGCTTAAACTATATACAGACATACAGTGATTGTTCCATATTTAAACCTCCTGTAGTTTATGCAAGATAGGTGTAATATTTAAATAAAACCAAGCAACTTCAGGAGTATTTGTAAAAATTAACAAAATATCTAGTTTTATTTAGATTTCAGCTCAATGGTTTTACAAATAAAGCAAAACTTTAAACAGAATGAATGTTTTTCTCCTTTGCCAGAGGAAAAAGGTTGTATTGCTTGGTCCAGTCAACCACATTGGGCTTGAACACACCAAAGCAACTGCACTGAAAAAAGTCTGCAAGATTCTGGAAGCATCCAAGACTGAAAATGAGAGAAACAGCCATTAATAAACCCAGCAAAAGAAGACTGTGGGCATCGAAAAAATACACATTCACCAAGAGACAGTTCTTAGGACAGAAAACTGTCACTGAAGACAGCTGTGGGACAAGAAACATAAGAACAGTTCTCTATCAAACATTATTCCTTTACTGAACTTTTACAACCTGTATTACCTTTAATAGTGAGAGTAGATCAAGCTCAACTCAAATATTTAAAAGTTAGTACTTACTAAGATCTCATCTGTTAACAAAAATGAGGAAACCTAGGCACTAATTTCTCTATTAAGTTAAATACTGCAGAAGAAGAGAGAAAGGGGCCAGTTCATAACTTAATTCCTGTTCTAACCTACAGTACGGATTGATGAATAAAAGGACAACACCCCTCAGCCCCAACGTAGCACCTACTGATTACAGCTGTGGGTTGATATTGGCTCATCTTTTTTCTATATACACAGACATGTAGAAAGAACCCCAGTAGCTCTTATGCTGGCTGTTTTTTTCCCAGGGCAAAGGAAGCTCTCAGCAAGGAAAATGAGGTTCATTTCCTCCTCTTAGCACAACTCTTTGCATGACCAATTTTTTGCATTCATGAAGTAGTGAAGCAAATCATCACTGAAAATATGTGTGCTTAAAACACACTGTTCACTAATACTTACTTGTATGGAGTTCTCCTGAGTGAAACAGAATGCTTGGAAGATTTTCTCTGTATCAGGAGGTTCATTCTCTCATGAGAGGTCAATCCCAAGAAAGCAATCTTACAGAAAGGAAGAAAAAACCATGAACACCATAAAGTAAAATTCTAGTGATGCAAAAAGACACTATTGAGAGGGGAGGGGGGCAGGGAGAGGGTAGCCATATTTAACAAATAATAACTACTGCCATAGTTAATGACTGAAATGTATATTTTTAAATGTCACTCAGACTAAAAAAGAACACAGCAAGCTGTAACATTAACGCTTCTACTGAGAAGGCAAGCTTAACTGGGATGACTGCAAAGACTATATTTGAGATGTCTCTAGAGGTTTAAGAGCTGTAGCAGGGAAGCATCCATCTTCTCAGATTTTGGTTATATTCTACCACACAATATAGCAGAAAAAGATCTGTTAAAAAAACAAAGTAGCTGAGTAAAAAAGATGAAGTAGATGTCAGAGACTCAACATCTTCATTGTCTTGATTCTATGTCTTCTTTCACTGAGTTTCACAATATTTACATTTTTTTTGCTTTTTGCTTCCCTACTCCTTTTTCCATTTTTTAAATTTTTATTAATCAACATAAATCTTACAAGCCCTTAAAAACAGCTGCAAGGTTGCTTCACTGAATGACACCTAAGTACCATGAAGCAGTACATTGAACAGATGACTGTGTATGAAACACAGTAGTTAACTGTAAATAACCTACCTAGATCCCATTTTTCCCAGTATGGTAGCTCAGTGTTTTGGCCATAACAGAAATTTCACAGCACTCATTCAAAATTGTAGATTTTTTTTTTTAAGCAAAATGCAAACTAAGTCTTTAGCTCAGTATAACACATATTCAAGTGACCCATCTTTCATAAAAGCTGCTAAACAAGTTGTTTCCTAGGTGTTTTAAGACATTCTCACTCTTGTAGGCATAGCCAAGCTGTCCCTGAGAAAAGCATAAATAAGAAATTTGACAGTCCTCATCAGGATAAAATCCAGGTCATGTATATTTATTGCAGGAATGTAATTTAATACCATCTAATGACACACTGCTGAGCTCTGCCATAGCATTTTCAATTCAGGGCTAATTGTGCTACTGAGCTTTTGTGCCATTTTGGGGGCAGTATTACCAGTTTTGTTAGTTGAATAAGTTTCTTGCCTTTAAATGCATCTTTTTATAGGTTTGGAATTTATGCTGAGTAGTGAACCCAGAACTCATTTACAGGAACGATTTGCAGACTGTGATCCTACTTTTAACATGGGAATGCTGAGTGCACAAGTACCTGTGACACTTAAATGGCTGACCTGAAATTTAGGAAAAGCACCTAGATGTGACATAAATCAGGCAAGGAAAGGAGGAACAAAGTTTTTATGGAAGCAAGTCATCTAGGGAAATGTTTTAATATATGACTTTAAGAGAGAAGCATAAAATGAAGCAAAATAATACCTGGTAAAGCTGAACAGTCAGCCACAAGGAAGCCCAGACAGTATGAAAACAGGCTACTGTGAAGATGTAGGAAACCCAGGGAGAACAATATGTTATCTGTGTGAAGTACATCCATGCTCCATCTTCATGATAACTTGTTGCACAATGGTTTGACCAATCTGTCAGGATATGTAATTAGTTAATTATGTTTTAATATAGGCCACTTGTGACTGAACAAAGAGTATTTGCACAGAATGAATATTACAAAGCAACATGCTCTGGTAATACCACGTCTAATACATCATATTCAGACTTAAAAGCACCCACATGGGTACCTGAGTGCTTGTTATTCTGGCTGCATAATCTTCACATTATGTGTTCACAATCCACAGTAAGAACATTCAAGGTGATATTGGCCTAAGTCATCATTTCTCATTGTCAAGACTTCTGAAATTTTGCTTCATGCTTATTTGTAATTCCAGGACGTGAATTTATCATTCATCTTAAGCACCACCATCAACAAAAGAAGACATTATGGTTACAATAACAGGAAAGCAGTATTTTACCACTATTAAATAGATGTAAAGTGCAACATCCTCTTCCATAGGTTTCTTGTGAAATACTTAAAGTCTACCACATCTTTAACCTATAGAAAAACCCAAACAACTAGAAGCAGAGCAGCAATTTTTTGCCTCTATGTCACTAAAACAATAAAGAGGTTTTCCTCCCACGCTCCTTCCCACATAGGAAAAGGAGAAAATAATATGTTTTTTGCATATGTAAGACCAACACTTAAATACAAGAAAGC